>JAPFFP010000002.1:15084826-15101938 GCA_026153255.1 Solanum medicagineum
GTTGGGTGGTCACTTATATATTGCTATAATTTCTATTGATTTTCCGATGTGGGATTTTTGGGTTTGTTACTCAACAGATAAATACTAGGATCCCGTGTTGATCTAATCTCATAATTTGCACGGACAATCTTCTTCATTTCTGTCTTAACTAAGTAATTAAACGAGGCCAAGTGCTGTTTCACCAATCCTCTCACTTTTAGGAATTCAGGTATAAGTTGATACTTGTCTACTGCATTCTTAATGGGAGAAGCAAGGTACTGCTTGTCAATTCCGAGGCTCAAGTTGTTTGTTGGATTGGACATAGTAGAATCGCGACTTGTACTCATTGCCAATCAATTTTCCTGCAGGACAAAACCCGAAACCATAAGTTTGTGGCAACAAAGAGCTAGGATCTACGTCGAAAAAAATGCAAGATTGATTACTTTTCACCCTCCCACAACAAGATATAGAAGAACACAATACATAACTAATTCAATAGCAATCACAAAACAAACAAGTATTACCATTGACAATCACTAGCAAATTGTATCAAGAAAGCAAATATACAATATACACAAGAATCATAGGTGAATCAAGGATTTGAAGTTTATGGGTCCCAACAACAACCTCAAGTTTATATACAATATAATAGCTAAGTTTTCATTCAAGTATTTCTAGATATTTAGTGTATCTCATATTTTAATATACATACAGGCAAAAGTTATTGGGTTACTATGAAGGAATTTACTTGTTGTCTACCCTCTAGAAATACAACGCCAAAACGGAGCCAAGAAGTCAAAAGGATTCGACATTTACTATATATTTATAAAAAATTCTCTTTATAGTTTATCTTTCCTTTTAGTTTATCTTTCCTTACAACTTCAAACTTTGATTTTGCCTCGAGGCTATGGTCTAGTGGTAAGAATATAACGTTTTCACATGATAGGCACACGTCATAGGTTCAAACCGTGCTACACACAACACTACAATTTATTGTCATCACATATTGCGAATAATTATACTACACTTTATTGTGATTACACGTATCGCAAATTATTCAATATGCACAAATAATCTTGTTCAGAATCCTAACTCCACAACTGAAACTAGAAAAGTAAGAAGCTTACAATTTCAAGCCGCAAATAGCAAGTTGTCAGAATCTTGTCACAAATAAAAGTTTGATATTTAAGGACAAAAGTTAGATATTTAAGGGAAATAAAAATAAAAGACCAACTTATATTATGCATCTAATTTCGAACCGCACTTATTAATTAATAATTTCAAGCCTTAATTATGGATCGAGGCAATATTCATGCGTTCGGAGTGGGAAAAAAAGATAGAGGCCTAATCGAATATAATATTTATTTGAAAAAATTAGAGGAAGTTTTAGAAGTTTATATAATATTGGATAGTTAAAAAGTATATAATTATTTTAAGAAAGATTAAATTAAACATGTTTGTATGCAAAGTAATACAAGCTCATAAATTCGTTATCTTTGGATAATCAAACAACTAGTCTAATAGGGTAGTTAAAAGTGTGAACCTCAAATCCATACATTTAACTTAATCTTAATTTTAGTTATGTCCAACCTAACCATGTAATAGTAATAATTGACCAAGATATTTTGGATTTTGAGTCATAAAGGCGGGACAAGGATTTGAAGTTTAATTTATAGGTTTAAAATTTTGTAGTTTTTTTAAGTTATCCGAACTTATTAAGAATCGGACCAAAGTTACTGAGTTCTTCAATTCCTTTTCTGAAAATAAAGGCGTCTTTCGTAGGAGTGTTTTACCCTCTAACGTAGGATTCCTACTTTAAATTCAAATATAATGTAGCCCCAATAGATACCAAACGAAAATCCCCTACTCGAGAAAAAACGTTCTCTTTGTTTTAATTTGTTTGTCTTATTTTTTTTTTACTTTATATTATATAGAAATGTCTCTAATATTTTTCACATAATATGTTTAAGACTACAAGATTAAAAGTCATTTTAATACCTTCCACATATCATTAATTTAAGAGATAAAAATTTAAATATTTGTTTTACCTTTTTAACTCTACGTCAAATTAAAAACAGACAAATAAATTAATAGTAATTTTTTCAATGTTAGAATCATCAAATACAGTTAGGTCCACACTTTGATTTTCCTTTGATTATGGAGAATCTTTTTCAATACTCTATTGCTAAAATTTTGAGATTAAAAATTGTAGTTGTTAAGTTTTTACTTAATGTTATAATAATTATCATATAGCTAAATATTAATAGTACATTTTGTTTTCTTGCCATTATTTAATTAACAAACAAAAATATTGTAGGAATAGTAATTCCTTCTAATATCACAAGAAATACAGTAATCATATGAAAGCAAAATATCTTAAGGCCACCAATTTTCTTTTTTGATAATGGCGTCTGAATTTGTTCATAAAGGCACTTTTTCCCTCTTTGCACCAAAAGTAATTTGGTACACGGGATAAAATGAGATATTTTAAAAGTTAGTTTAAAAATCATAATTTCCAGATAATTTTGGAGTACAAACCAAATGATCCCTAGGATCATATGTTTCACTATTACCCAAGATTAGTGGTGGAGTCACTCTTTGGTTAGGTGGATCATCCGAACCCCTTTCAACGAAAAATTATATTATTTATATATAGTTAAAATTATTTTTTATCAATATATAATAGATGTCGAACTCCTCTTTGACTAGTTCGTGTGCTTGTTTTTTCATATTATGAACCCCTTTAATTGAAATTTTGATTCTGACACTGCCTGAGATCATAATAAAAAGATGTATCACATAAATTAAGATTAAAAAAAGTAAAATAGAAATAATGAATGATAAATTCTTTAATAAATAACAGTGTATGTAAAACCTTTCCCTATATATTGAGGCTATTGAACTAGATGAAAAGAAGCAAAAGATTATCTATAGCTTCATATACAGTTTTTTTTTCTTGGCCAAAAAAATTAAAATGACTTCTCATTCTTCTTCTTTTAATTTCTTAACAAAAATATGCACTTTGCTTGTAGTATTGAGCTCTTTTTCCAAAGCAACTGCTCAGTTGAGTTCCAGTTTTTATGATGATCAATGTCCATGTGTTTCCAATATTGTTCGAGATGTAATTGAACAAGCTTTGCAATCTGATGCACGTATTGGTGCTAGCCTCATTCGACTTCATTTTCATGATTGCTTTGTTGACGTAAATTTACCAATATATTCTTCTCCAATTTTCTACTTCTTTTTTATTGTCAACGACAAATTCAATCATGAGTTTGCAAGTTTTAAGTACAATGGTGTTTAAAAGCTGAAAAAATAACTTTTCCTACTAATCAAAATCTATTTATCTAAAGAAAATGCATTTTTGTAGTCTTTCCAAAGCTAAGCTAAACAGACTATTATTTTGTCAACTCAGAATCATAATGTTTAGATTCTAAATTTCAAACTCGTAATGTTAATTTGGGGATTTTAATTTTTTTTTTTTCCTGGTGAATGATTAGGGATGTGATGCATCAATATTGTTGGATAATAATGCAACAACAAATATAAAAAGTGAGAAAGATGCAATTCCAAATGTTAATTCCTTAAGGGGTTTTAATGTTGTTGATGACATTAAGGTTGCTGTTGAGTATTGTTGTCCCGGTGTTGTCTCTTGTGCTGATATTCTTGCTCTTGCTGCTGAATGCGCTGTTTCTTTGGTACGTAACATTATTTACTTCTATTAATATAAATAATTTTGGATGTATAATTTTGAAGTTCAAAATATTTGTAAAAATATATTTTGAGGAATTCTCAAATTGATGTTGTATTCGTGTTAAGTTTTTTTAAAACTACACCATTATGAATGCTCGATGAGGCCTCAGCCGACAATCTTGCTGTGTTTTGTGATGGTTTTCTAGCTGGCACCCGTTTTAGCATATCATCTTGCTCGATTCCAAAAAATAAAAGAAAGAGACATAGTTTTTGAGAAACAAATGTACACTTATTGACTTTTGAGATATTGAATCATCATAAGAAAGTCAAGTAGTTCGTGCCTGACTAGCCGATGCTCCTGCCACAATTCATTCAAGAAATGAAAACGGAGCTAGAATTTCAAGTTTATATATTTTATGAATTTTTACAAAAGGCGATTTAATTACTGGATAAATCATCTATAATACATATTAAATGAATTTTCAAACACAAATACAAAATCTCGACCAACATTATTAAATTTGTTTTTAATTTCTGATTTTTTTACTGGGATGTAGGCAGGTGGTCCTTCATGGAATGTGTTATTAGGGAGAAGAGACAGCAGAAAAGCAAATCAAGGAGGAGCTAATACTTCTATCCCTTCTCCTTTTGAAGGCATAAATAATATTACTACAAAGTTTTGTAATGTTGGCCTTAACATTACTGATCTAGTCGCCTTATCAGGTATACATCAGATCATCTAAAAGATAATCATAAGTAAATATATATATATATATATATATATAAAAAGTAAAATTATAGTATAAAAATAAACAAGTCATATTACTTGCTCCAATTATTTTTTAAAAAAATAATTGTTATCAATCTCAAAATCTAATTTCTATTTCAAAATAGATGAAATAACTATCTCTATTTCTATCACTAACTAAAAAGTGTCATCAAAGATGAAATTTCATATGTCTTTAACACTGAATAAATAATCAGCATTATTGCACCTATGAATGTCAATAAGTAACTTTCAACAAATACTTTTTACTCATAAATCAAATTCTGACATGAAATTTAACTCTATCATACTAAACACTCTCACAACATGAACTAGCTATGTTTCAGTCTTAAACAAGTTAAGTCGATTATATAAATCATCCATTCTATAACTACAAAAAGTCAAAGTTAGCTATGTAATTTATCGGTAAATTGCTTGTGATAGGATTTTCTACGAATCTATTGCTAAATAAAATCAACAATGGATTTTTGCTATTTAACGACATAAATTGTCTCAGGCGAGGCAAAAAAGACCGCTAAAACCCCTTGCATTTCCCTCTTTGAGTTGGTCTATCTGCAGAAACAAATGAATAATAATACTTAGATATTAATCCGAATTTAACATGAATCTCAATGACAATAAAGAAAAATTGACAAATGGTAACGTAAGTAAATATAGAACACACAAAATTCTATTGAATGATTTCTTTTTATGAATTGTTCATTTTAAATCTTTAATTTAAATAAATCGTATCTTGGTGTGGCTAATTTTTTTGTTTTTTGACATTAGGTGCTCACACAGTTGGACGTGCCCAATGTCGTTTATTTATTGAGAGGCTTTACAATTTTAATGGCACTGGAAAACCTGATCCAACAGTAAACACTAATTATTTAGCCAAATTAATCCAAATATGTCCACAAAATGGAAGTGGCACTACTTTGGCTAATCTTGATTTTACAACTCCAAATATATTTGATAATAATTATTTTGCAAATTTGCAAAATAAAAATGGTCTTTTGGAGTCAGATCAAAAGTTATTTTCATCAAATGGTGAATCAGAAATTTCCAACCTTGTTAAGACATTTAGTAGGGACCGAAATGTCTTTTTTCAGAGCTTTGTGGAGTCAATGATTAATATGGGGAATATTAGTCCATTAACAGGGACTAATGGAGAAATTAGATTAGATTGTAAGAGAATCAATTGATGGAAGTTTTAATTATTTGTTTAGATTAATCATCTCTAATGTAACATTATTAATAACTATTTGAGGATTATTGGGGCTATTTGTGATTTCTATTTGATGGTTTCAACCTTTATGTATTTATCGTACTTCTAAAATTTTATATATATTGAAATTTTAGTGATTTTTTATATACCTATTGAAAGATTGTGTTGAAAACGTTGGATTTAGTTAAGCCAAAGTAATTACGAATTTTATGCACTCTTCCATGTGTGAGGAGTCTAACAATTCTTTTTTTTTTTTTAATTATGATTTCTTGAACAAGAGATTATGTACCACTAAACTTATATATTTAGAATCTCATATGTGTTGAATTTCGATGTTCTTTCATATATATAGAGAGAGAGACGTTGTATCGAATATATTGAAATCAACCAAATCTACACTCCATTTGCCACTATTTGAAGAGACAAAACTTTTTTTCCTTTGATCATAATTTCTTCGACTAGACTATATACTGTTGGAAGCATTCTTTTAAAATTATGTATTGTACAAGCAATAACAATAATAACATACTCAGTGGAATTCAATAAGTAGGGACTGAGGAGGATAAAATGTACGTAGACCTTATCACCATCTCATAGAGATAGAGATGTTGTTTGCGGAAAACCCTCGTCTAAAAAATAATCAAGCCCCATAAACAAAAGATACTAGATATGAAAAAAAAAAAAGAAAAGAAAAAAAAAAGACTAATCATGAAAAGCAAATAACAATATATAAATAGGATGAAAATTAAAATCTCATACACATTGAGATTTTAACTATTCTTCACATTTATATTCAAAGTATCATGTGAAAAATATTGAAACTCAATAATTTCCTCAAACTAGACCATGTACCAACTCATGGTGCACCAAAGACACTTTTGCACAATAAAAAAGTTTTTTTTTTATTTGTTGGATTAAAGTAATTTTAGAATACATTTAATATAGTATGATATTTTTCACTTTAAACTAAAATTGCATGATTTTTTACAAAAAGGACTGTTCCCCTCTATTCCACAAGTAGGTGGAGACTTGGAAGGTTGAAAATTCTAACGAAATTCTTTTTACCACTCTATATGTGTCTTTCACGAAGCACTCTTTTTTTTCTTTTGAGCAATTAGCGATGTGAAATTTTATCTCCATATCTAATACTCAGATTTTCTTCGTATTAAGATTCAAGTAACATATCCTCAATTTCAAGATTTATGAATTTAAAGATTCATCGTATATCTCCCGTATCATCTTAAGAATTTATGGCCATCAAAGCCCATAAGTTTTCTCGAGCGTTCATCTTTGATAAAGATAATTATAAAATCGTCATGTAGACAACAGAGATAGTAAGTCAAGCGCACACCATCACTCCAACATCTTCATACACATTTCATCAAAATTATTGATTCTGATAACTGTTACATTAAGCTAAAATAACTTAAGAAACACATTTAATGTGGTACGATATTATCTTACTTGAACCAAACGGATATGATTTTCCTCAACAAATCTCACACCATTAATATACCTCATAAGTAAGTTCATTTTCTCATTCAATGGAAAATTCATTCAAATTTCGAATATGAAAAAAGTTTTGGTAAGGAGAAGCTCCATCCCGATTGGATCTTATTCTATATAAATCTGATTTAGTTCAACTCTAATGCAGGTACCAACAACTGATGATCTTAAAAAATGTTAAAAGGAAAAAGTGGGACCCATGCTTACGTGGATGATGACATGGCATGAATTGGGACACACACATACACTAATTGTGGAAAGTGAGAAAATTACCAAAAAATTGCTTACGTGTGCAAAGACAATACCCCCACCCCACCCCACCCCACCACCCGCTCTGCCCTCTTCCTCTGTATCTGAGCTGGTTCTCTCTACTTTCTCGGGTTGGAATTTAACCCGAACTGCACACAAAATCTCTCTTTCTCTATACTAGTGGACCAGATCCCTAATTCACTCAGACATGGAAAATCCACTCAAAACTGCGCTAATTTCATAGCTATTATACCTGATTTCTTTCATCAAAATCCAGTCTTGCTGACTCAAGGTCTTTCTCTCGCTGTCTATCTATTTATCTTTTTCTTTTACTTTGTTAAACAAAAAAACCTAAATTTTAATTGATTTTAATTTTTAGAAAAAAATGGGTTCTAAATTGTGGGTTTTCTGCTGATTGGAGAAATTGATTCTCATCTAGGCTCACAATCTTAGTGACCCTTTTCGATTTTATTCACTTTCTTGTGTTAAATTGTTGTGTTTTTTTTGTTCTTAATGCGATTTACCCAGAAAGATTACACCTTTCTTGCAATTGCTGGTCCAGTTGATCTTGTTGTTGTATAAATTATTTTGGGTTTTTCAATTGACCTGAGAAATGTTAGGGTTTCTGCTCAAATTTAGCTGCTTGAATTTGGGTTTTGATTTTTCTGAGTGGAATAGTAGTAGAAGTTATTGGATGAGGGTTTTAGTTTGATTGAGTTAAAAGGGAATCTTGTTTTGGTATAGTGGGAAAGCTGGAGTCTTTTTACCTCGTTTAGGTCGGAAATTGGAGCTTCTTGTGTGTCTTTATTTTTGTTGGTTGAATTGCCATGGGGGATACTACACCGAATACTATGAATCTTGATCTGAATTTGGGACCTGTTGAAAGTCCTATTGATGATTCTGAGCATGTCCCTGCAACATTTCCCCTTGAGGATATGAATTTAGAGGACCTGTTAGATGGTTATCGATTTAGGGAAGTTGTTAGGCAAAGGAGGAGCAGATGGCGGTCAGCTTTGCGAAATGTTCCTGTCCCTGCTGAAGCCAGAAGTATTGCGATGGAGTTCATTGGTAGGAGTGAATCAGAAACAGGTGATGTTGTTGCCGAGGAGAGACCTTCTGAGGTGGAAAATACATGCGAGAACAATAATGGATATTCGCATAATGAGATTATGGGGAAAAAGGAAGACAGTGAAAAGGGTAATAGCGAGGAGGGGGGAAGCTTCTTTGATTGTAATATATGTTTGGACTTGTCCAAAGAACCTGTTGTAACTTGTTGCGGTCACTTGTTTTGTTGGCCATGTCTTTATCGCTGGTTACATCTCCATTCGGATGCAAAGGAATGCCCTGTTTGTAAAGGGGAAGTGACTGTGAAGAATGTACTCCCAATTTATGGACGTGGAACTAATGCGCGGGAGCCTGAAGAGGATTCAACTCTGAAAATACCTCATAGGCCTCAAGCAAGGCGTGTCGAGAGCTGGAGGCAGACTATTCAAAGGACAGCATTCACCATTCCGATGGAAGAGATGATTCGCCGTCTTGGCAGTAGATTTGATTTGTCGCAGCTACAACAGCAGAATTCCGAAGGTTCTCATGACTTACCTGAGCGAAGCAGCTCACTGCTCAACCGTATTCTTACTTCCAGGGGACGCAGAGAACAGAATCCTGTTCTGCCTCCTGAGGACGTGGTTGACTTGACGCAGACCAGTCCTACTAACTCTGATGTGTGGGAAACCCGTCGTCTTTCCTCTCTTTTACTCCGTAGATCGAATTCACATCGAGCTGCTAATTATGCCACTCTTGCTTCTGCCTTTGGTTCTGGTGGAAGGCTGGTTGAGCCATACTTCCGCAGTAACACTGTGGAGAGAAATCAGGAGCAGCCTCTACCAGTTGAAGATAGAGATTCTGTTTCAAGCATTGCTGCTGTCATACACTCAGAGAGTCAAACAGTGGATACTGCTGCTGAAATAGATTCTAGGGTGTCCCTCTCTACATCATCTTCCAGAAGAAGAAATGATGCTTCCAGAATTTCAGACGTGGATAGTGGAGACTCACGGGCACCTAGGAGGAGGAGGCTAAACTGATTTTCGATCTTCTTATCATATTTGACCTCCCAAGCACATCCCCTCCCCCTTTCCCCGTATGGCATTGATATTTCTGAGTTTCTTTAGGTGTATCAGTAGGAAATGTACTCTTTTCCTTGAGTTTCATCATACCTTTTCCAGTTTGCTGCTTAGTCTTCTACCATTAGTTTCGTTATCCGACTGGTCCAAGCTTACCAGCTTCAAGTCATATGAACAAAAAAAACTTGTTTAAATAATCGCACAACTTGTCTTTTACCTTTGTAAATAACCATGCAAATGGTAGTTTTGTTGGTATACCTGCTCTTGCTGTCAATAAATTGAATTTTTATCCATATAACTCATTCTAGTGTCTTGGTTTGGTATTTCTGTGAGCAGTACGCCTTGGCGTGGCTGTACTCAGTGCTAGATTGTACTTGAGGAGATAGCAGAAATTATCTCATCTCCTGACACTCCCCTTTTCCAATATTTGAGAATTTAGCAGTGTTAGTAATTGTCATTGAAATTCTCTGGTGATTGGGAATGATAATGTTTTTGGATGTTACTAGCTTTAAGGATAAATCATCAGGTGTATTTTGAAGTTAACCTCGTGTCATAATTATTTAAGAGTCTTTTAGTGCAGTGCTGCATTCCATAGTTGCTTGGACTCTTCAATAACATCGTTAGTCAGATCCTTCAAAAGTAGTGCATTGTGCAGCTGTTTTGGAGAGTCCGACCAATGCAACAGTACAGAGCTTAAAAGCCTTTGGACTGAACAACAACAACTGTGCCTCAGTTCCAATTAAGTTGGGTTCGATCATATGAATCTTGATCGTTTCATTTAAGCTCAGGTCATGTTACCTTTTGGGCTTTGACTGAATAAATTCAGTCTAAGACATGAACAACATTCAGCTGTTTATTTGTTTGAGCAGCTCTCTGTTATCTTGCATTAGTGAATATTATTGCAGAATACCATGTTCAATGCCTAAAATCCTTGTTGTTTCATAATCTTTGGTTGATCTCAAATTCTTACATGAAGCTTCCAACATAACTAATTCTTTCGTGTAATAACTGAGGTGTCGTGTAGTGGTTAATGAAGTACATTCAGAATCATGAAGTCCCAATTTCTAGCAAAGGCAAAAACGCTAGATGATTTATTCTCTTATATCACATCTTGGTGCATAGAATTACCAGATATTTTTACCCGTTGGGAAACAACAATAGGTATCCTATAGAACTAATCGAGGTGTGTCCATTCCAGATGTTTGTCATAAAAAATGCTAATCCTTGTTCCCTCATGGGACATTGAACTTATTATGACGAAGGGAGAGACGTTGAAGAGGACTGAGAATGCACATTACACCTTAAACAAATTTCATATTAAAATGGAAGAATTAATAGTTTTTAAGGCATATCCAAGTTTTCATGATACAAAAGTTTTTCGACTGGAAAGGCACAATCTGAGGAACAAGCAAATCTTTAATGTCTGTTGAGTCAAAACGAATAATAATTTTGGTCCAAAAAATGATAAACACAAATGAGATGATTGATAATCAATAGATATGTAATGTAAGGTAGATTCATGAACAATTAACCATCATTAAATTACATGGTCCCATATGAAGTAATCCAATCAAATTGGACCACTTACTTTTTCTGAAATAGTTGAATACAACCCATAAATAGCTTTATACCAAATACAAGGGTCACCCTCTTAACTCCCTACTTGCCCATTTGGTCCTACGGTACACGTAATTTCACAAGTGAAATATGAGAAAATAGAATGTATATAATTTTATTTAAAAATAGAAACGTTATATTTGAATATAATTTTATTCAGATATAAAGATGTTGTATTTGAATTCTTAACCTAAAAATTTATCACATTTTAAACTACAAAATCCATAATATTAGAAAGGATTTAAATATACGCATGGATAGCATGAGAAAAAATTCTTATGCAGTATTTGTTATAAGATGTTATTATTCTATTCTCAAGTTAAAGTATCACGATTTTTTTTCTTTTTTCTTTTTTCTTTTTTTTTCTGAAAAAATTGCAAAAAACTTCTGAAATACTTAAAGCATTATTGGACTTCCTGAAAGTGTTTGCTTAAAGGTCCAAGATCCCAAAAAAACATAGTAATTAATAATTAATTAGAAATCTTCAGGACGTTAATTAAGCTACACCACATGTTAAAGTCATGTTCCCAGCTTTTATTATTTATTTAAGTCCAGTAAACGTTTTAAAAATGATATTATTGCTTATATTAGTTCATTTAAAAAAGAATAATACTATCTTTCTATATTTGGAAAAAAAATTCTTTTTTTACACTTACTATAAGTTTCTGTAGTTATACAAATGGTACATTCTCTTTATCCCAATTTGATAATGAGTAACATAAATTATTTAATGGATGTAAAATGAACGAAAACAAAGTGTGGGGACGAAGGGAGCAACATATGTAATACTATGCATTTCAAAAGTTTTATAATCACACAAATATTATAGTTATTTTTTAAAATATTTTATTTCTAAACTTCATGTTTAATTAAACTATTTTCATATGATTTGAAACAAATGAAATTAATGAATTAAAGAGAACATAACAAAACACCCCATGTGAACTAGAATAAATAAACATGATTAAAATATCAAAGAAATATTTTTAACTAATTTTCCCCTAAATAGTCCACCAAGACAAGCTCTTAATTAGATCCCCTAATCACGCACAAAAATTAAGAAAAATACTATTCCATGTCATAATCAACAATTTTGTACAAAAAACAATTTATATAAAACCCCTTTTACAATAAACATAATTAATGGTATAATTCATTCAAAATAAATATTTTTTTCAGGATATAATTTACATTATCGAGCACATCAAGAAACCACACTCCAAATGCTGACATAAGCATCAATGACTGATTTCACAGGTTGAACCAGTAACGTATAAATCACATGGAGACAACATTATTGTTGCTCGAAGGCTCTAAGTACTACTTAAGTACAAATATCTCTCTTTAAGGAAACTTCTTTACTTTCAGTTATATAGTCTATAAACATACTCTCCCATGTTCTTGTATATAATCGAGAAATTCCCAGGGCCAGTGAGGCTTATAGTTCAACACTTGGTGAATAATGGACCCGACCCTCTACGACTTCTTCTCATCTTGTTTTTGATGTTGATTTACTAAAATCTTGGCATATAGTAACTCATTCCAAGCATCAGGTACACCAGGGAGGCACCAATGACTACAATCTTGGAAAAACAATGGTGATTTCTTCTCTTCATCGGTAAATTTTTGCTTCCTATATATTGATGGATGACCATCCTTTCGAAAATCTGTCATTCTTGAGACATTGAGATATGAGACTTGAGTTTTCATCCCTCTTAAGACTCTTTCTAATACCTTCATCTTTGATGGATACGGAGTTAGATATGTCGTGTTCTTGATTGGTTCCGTTTCATGGTCACAAGCTCCACCTGAATTCCACTGTCCACCACTGCGAAAAAAAGAAGAGATAAAAATATAAATATCCTACAATGTTATGTCGGAAGCAGGTTTTCTACCTCTCAAAGGTAGAGATAAGGTTTACGTACATCTTACCCTCCCCAGAACTCAGTGTATCATTGTCGTAATAATGTTAATATGAATAGGCAAACATATGTAGCTCGGACTCTATAGAAATGTAGTCAGGTGCTTGTCAGAATCCTCCAGAGTAGTGCATTGATCGAGGATTTGATAAAGGGTGCAGCAACAACATTTTTGTAGAGCCCGAGCAACATAGGACAGAAGATAGTTTGAGCAATTTACACGTACTTTAATGCAACAAAGATAGTTTCATGAGTTTACTGTTATAGTGAATGAAGTTCAGTGATCGCAGGTGAAAACCAAACGTGAAATTAACCAATGAATAACGATGCAACTATAGGAAATAGAACTTAAGCTATTGACAAGTAAATGTAATCTGGGATTTACCTAAAATGAGACGCGGAATAACCTCTAAAGAGAACAAATGTTTTCTTAGGATTTACATGGGAATCAACCCATCTTCCCCATGTTGTTAAAGCTTTTCGAAATGCTTCAAGAACATCTAATTCGCTGTACACGTGACTTCCTTCTTGATAATAGTCCTTCCTGTAACATGCAGCACTGTTTGATGTAAAATTATATTCTTAAAGCAGTAAACAACTATAGATTATACATGGTATGAAAATAGATCTTACCCCAAGGAAGTTTTCACGTGCGTCCACCAGTGGCCGGTGTTGAAGATTAAGATATCTGCATTTTTATATTTTTCAGCAGTCTGTCCGATTAAATCAAGTCGAAGAGTTGGCTTCTTCACTCCTTTTTTATCTGCATATTCCCATTCTTGGACCAAGAAAGGAGATGCAAAGAACTCCACTCTGCAATTATACTCCTGCATTATTGAAAAAATGAAAGACGTCGTCAGAGTATGAAGTCTAGTAGTAGCTATGGTGCTCGGACTCTTCAAAAATGTCATCAGGTGCTTGTAAAGGATCTGACACGGGTACGGTATCTTACCTCAAATATAAATGAATATGAAGCTTCTGTCCTAAAATGTTGTCTGCCAGATTCTTCATAAACTTTATTCTGATCTTTGACATAGTTTCTAAGAATGCAAACAAGGGATTCCCACATATTCCTATTGAGAGAATCACCAACGAATACTAATCGCTTTCCTCTCAGTAATTCCAGCATATGAGTTCCATTCAATCTGTCAACAAGTTCCAAAAAATCAATTGTTAGAAAACTTCAAGATACAGATAATAATTTGATCTCAAATAAGTAAAACAAATACAAATAGCCTTTTATAAGATAAATTTACAATGTAATTGATGAAAAAGATCAACTTCGAGATAAAGAATCATGGTTTCCTTTCCTTTTTTGTCATATCTAGTTTATTCTGCTTATGGGCTTTTGAGACGAGGGTTCCCAGGAAACAACCTCTCTACTTCTGTGAGGTAGTGGTAAGGTCTGCATACATTCTACCCTCCCAAACTCAAATCCCACTTGAGAGATTCCACTGGGTATTGTTATTGTACTTTTCTGCTCATCCAAAACAAGTTGAACTCGGCCTAATTTGGAGCTCATAAACAAGGACAACTACGCTTCAGTCCCGAACAAGTTGAAGTCAGACTAACTTGGAGCTCATAAACAACAATATAGCTTCAGTCCCAAACAAGTTGGAACCGGCCTAATTTGTTGTTATTTCAATGATCTGGTAACTAGACCTTGTGCACATCAGTGATCAATGGAGACTAATTTGGAACTCATACAAACTAATACGCCTCTGTCCAAACAAGTTGAGATTGGTTATATGAATCCTCGCTTCTTCATTTAAGATCAACACATGTCAATTTGGAGTTCACAGATCAGATAAACTTAAGCATAACTATCAAAATATTACCTTGGAATAGTGCAGCCATTTGGCTTCCATTTCATCTTCATATGATTATTATCAGGTCTACCATTAAGAAAACAGTTGAATTGTTCATCAATCAGAGAACAAGAACCAGGTTTATACAAAGGATAAGACTCATCTTTCACCCAATTCCCATCAAAGAAATCACAATTCATCAAGGACTTAACCAAATCTTCATCCTCCTCCTTCTTTGCCGACACATCTAAATTTGTACCATTACTTTGGTTCTTCACAAATGAAGAAGTGAAATTACCCTTCACTCCCTTTTCTGCAATACCAGATTTTGCTGTCTGATTCACACTTACTGGTGACTTCTCCAATGGATTTTTGGTCTGATTTGCCTTCAAGTTTCCAACTTTATCATCAAAATCTTTACTTTGGGGCTGATTCTTTCCACTTGATGAGTCTTGATTCGATCCAGAAGAGGATTTTGATGCTACTGCTGACACATTCACAGAAGGCTTCAAGGGTTTTTTCAAGACTCCATTTTTATCAACATCTTTACTTTGGGACTGATCCTTCACACTTGATGATTCTTGATTCAACCCAGATGAAGATACTGGTGCTACTTCTGACACATTCACAGAAGGCTTCGAGGGGCTTTTCAAGACTCCATTTTTATCATCAAAATATTTACCTTGGGTCTGATTCTTCACGCTTGATGAATCTTGATTCGATCCAGATGAAGATACTGGTGCTACTGCTGACACATTCACAGAAGGCTTCCAGGGGGCTGTCAAGACTTCAACTTTAGCATCTGAATCATTCTTCAAAGGCTGAAAATTGGTGTTTTGGGATCTGGGGTTAGTTAAATTTTGAAGTTGCTGTGAGGAATTGGGGAAAAAGTAAGAATAAACTGAAGAGAAGTGAGATCTAGCAGATTCATCAGAAAAAGTACTTCCACTACTACTACTGCTACTGCTTAAAGAAAAGATATTACTAAACCATGGAGAAGAAGAGTTAGGGGAAGGACTAAAAGCCAAGAAAAAAGTAACAAGAATGAAAACAAACATGAACCCATATGCACAAGTAACAGTTCTTTTGGTTTTAAGAAAAGAGAAATGAGTTTTCAGGTCTGTAATGAGAGTTTTTCCACCATTAATTGGTGTATATTTTGCTGTATCAGCCATAGTGGGGTGTTTTTTTAAAAGAAAACACAGTTTCTGGCGAGTAACACAATGTATAGATAAAAGGAAAAACAAGAGATGAGAATGATAAGCCTTGAGAAATGAGAGAGAAGTAAAAAAGCAGCAAATGGCAAAAGAGAGAGAAGAGGAAGAAGAAAGTTGGCTGTATAAAACGTGTTGTGTGAACTGTGGACTCCCAAATGTTTGCTTCTGCCAGAGAGTGTGTGTCTAGCGGAAAACCAGCTAAGTTCACTTCATATAAAAATATTTCCTAAACTTTCTCAAATATTCTATACAAGGGAGATTAGAGATCGAAAAAAATAAAAGGAGAAAAATTAAGTATTTACGAGGAAGATTAGAGATTGAATTCATGTGATTCATTCTCCCTAGATTGAATTCATCTGATTCATTCTTCTTCTCAATCGACATTTGAATTAAACTTATCTAATATGATTCATATTTATCACATCGTTCGAAAAAATAGTTAATTTCACTTCATAAAAGAATATTTTTTTCACTTTCTCAATATTCCATAAGGGATATTAGAGATTGAATTCATCTGATTCATTCTCCTTCCCTCTTGGTCGAGATTTGAATTAAACTTATCTAATATGATTCATATTTATCACGTTGTTCGAAAAAATAATTAATTTCACTTCATAAAGAAAATATTTTATTTACTTTCTCAATATTCCATAAGGGAAATTAGAGATCGAAAAAATGAAAAAAGAAAAATTTTAAGTATTTCATGAGGAAGATTAGATATCGAATTCATCTAATTCATTCTCCCTCTCAATTGAGATTTGAATTAAACTTATCTAATATGATTTATATTTATCACGCGATTCAAAAAAACAATTAATTTTCAAAGACCTTTTTTAGAATAAAATGCATGTCCTAAGATAGCTAATCAACTCTAGAACACAACTTTGTACCAATGATTACTAATAACAACAAATCAATACTAGTAGTTATAAATAGTAATTCCTCCATCTTATTTTAATTAAATTTATAAGGAAATGTACATATATTGAGAAATATAGTATTTTTTTTTT
>JAPFFP010000002.1:15102586-15142103 GCA_026153255.1 Solanum medicagineum
ATAAAATGAAAAATATAGTATTATTTTTATATAAAATCAAAAATATATAATACAATTATTTCTTAAAAAATATAAAAATTTAATAAATAAAAAATAATATAAAAAATATTTTAAATATTCATTTTAAATAATTTAAATATTTCGAACATTAAAAAAAAAACCTTAAAATTTTAAGTAATTTGGGACGGGGAACAGAATCAATCTACTTTAATTAAAGTATAGAAGTTGTTTTACACAATAACTCATTAATTAATTATTTATGGAGAAAAAATACAAAGAATCATACGTCGTCGTAGTGGACTCAAAAGGTAAAAGCTTACTTCACCTTTTTTGAACTTTGTCAATGTTTTGTTGACACTTCGGGTTTGAAAATAACACTGGTGTTGAGTTTATTAGCAGAAATGCCACTGCCTTGGTATTGCCAGAAGAGAATTTAGGAGATAAATGACAAACGAATGAGATGCTTCCACGTGTGCACGACTAGAGTTAACATGAAGTACCTTTTTTTTAAAGTACTTTAATTAGAATGTTTGTCTTACTTTTTCACTATTACAAGGTTAAAAAGTGTTACCTTAAAAATTTGTTATATTTTGTATTCTAAACATTGTCAATTCTTCAAAAAAAAAAAAACATTTTAATTTTTTTTTATATTACAATAATTAGATCAGTTCCTTACAATATTTTCTAAGTCATATTGATCAGCAAAGATTGGTTTATCTTCAATACTAGCCAATGTTTAGTTCTGGAACGATTATACGGGAATTTTATCCTTATCTCAAAAGTAAAAAGATTATTTTTAAAAATAATAACAGTGTAAAATGAATGTATTTTAAAGAAATTATCAAGAACTTATTTTGTATAGAAATAAAAGTTAGTTTCAGTTGGTCAATATTATTTAAAATATGAGAGTTGAAAATTAGACTCGTAAATAGAAGGAAAATTGGAGCTTCCAATAATTTTTGCATGATTTATTGAAGAAAAAAATAAATTTAAAGACAAACTAAAAAAGTGTGATAGTTGGAAATTTGAAATTCGAAATTTTTTTCTCTCTTTGATAACAGGTTTTAGGTCTGAGTATTGTGAATGTTCTTTTTTACTATGGATCAATTCCTTATCGAATCTATTTAGCTTGAATCTTAATTAGTTGCGCCAAAGAATGAAGATCGTTCATCAATAATAAACACGAACAATAGTTAAAGTTCAAATATAAATTTGATTGAACTCAACAATTTTAATTTAAATGGTGTATCATTATAAAATCTAATTAAAATATACACACACATATGAATTAATCAAACCACTAGGTTGGGACACGAATGGCTAAACAAAAGAACATATCAAGGCACAACCATCCTTACAAATAGCTAACATTAAAAGGAAATCCAGTGTTAATATTTATTCTAAAATTCGATCAACTTAAATTTACTATTAAAATAATTTTATAATTATAATTGAAACTTAAAATCTCTGATTAAAAATAAAAAAAATATTTATCATGTTACTGCAATCTTTTCCTATAACCTTTCGTTACGATAGTTGTCGGTATATCAAACATTATGTCCCTAACTAGGGCCATACTAGGAAGAATCAATTTTTCATATGTTGTCGACTAGAAATTTTTCTGAGAGTTCATATGATTCATAGAAGTACGATTTTTATACCAGATTCTTAATTTATTTATTTATTTATTTTTTAAAAAGGCTGAAAATAATTAAATATCCACCTCTTATAATTGAAGAATTGATGGCCATTGGGAAAAGGGCAATAATTTCATTAAATCTCAAGTTCCCATTTGCCAACCACTTTTTGTCCACCGACTAAAAATCTCATCACAAAATATTAAGCTTCATTAAGAGTAGATTTTAAAAATAATAATAAAATAAATATTGTTTGGTTCATAAAATTAAGTCAATTTTTAAAAGTTTATCCTGCTAAAAGAAGTATATTAATCTAAACTAAGTAAAATAGATATCTCAATATAATTCCAAATTTCAATGTAATTATTTTTCGAACATAAATTTAAAAATAATATTTCTGAATTTCAACTGAATCTATAGTGAAATGCTAGCTAAATTAATCAAAATTTCATTTAAATGACCAAAAAAAAAAATCAGATGACTCCAATGGAATATGAAGATTAAATAGTACAGCATGGACTTTTAGTCATTTGCCATATGATTCCTCTGTGCCCCACTTTTGCTCTTCCTTTTTTTGCCGTTCGAAATTTGAATACTATATTTGTTTTTAGGTTTGATTAATCTACATTTATACTTCGAATTGTTACTTAGGAGAATAGAGTAAAGCGACTTTATATTATGAGAATTGAGATCTCTAATTAAAAAAAAAGAGTATTTATCGTGCAGTCATAACCTTTGATAATACTTTTACTTCCATCTATATGAATTCCTCAAAGAATAGGTCTAGCACATCTTATAACTTCTCATGATGAACTTTCAAATTATCCTTCATCTAATTACAAAGAATGATTGTATAATCTCTCAATTATTTGCTTCACTAAATTGAACAAAAAACTCATAATATTATATTAAAAGGGAATAAATCTCTTTTTTGGACAAGTAAATCAAAATGGTCAAATGTGCTTCCTTTGTTGATAAGCTTAAATCAGCCCAATCTCTTTTAGCCCAAACTCAAATGGGTTGATGGGCCTTCCAATTAATAGGCTCGATAAGTATTTAGGATTCGAGTGGAGGGATAATTTACAAAAATGACCTTGAAGGCTGGTGATTTTGTAGTATAGGATTTTAACTCTTTGCCAAATGGAAAAAGCTTTAAGGTTATTAGGTGTAATTTCAAAACCTCCAATTTCCAAGGTCATTAGGTGTAATTTCCTGTGGAGTAACGCATGTTAGGCCTATTACTTTTAATGAAATAACAAACCTCTCATTTATTGATTCATCGTTTCAAAATCAATGTAACTCGTCCATTTGACACATGGACAAAGGATCAAGAAAAACTACTCTACTACAAGGTGAGGGGACAAAATGGTCTTTTGACCTATAACAAAACTCCAATACCCTGAAGGGATAAGTGGATAAGCTTTTCCTTAAAGCAATAAAATAAAGAATGCATCACAAGTTTGTACCTTTGACAAAAATATCTTCTTGTAAATGAAAAAAATGAGGAAAAAAACCTCACTCACCCAAATATCTAATCCTTTTTTATACAGTCATCACCTCTTTTCAAGTACCAAGAACTTGTAAAAAATGTCAATTTTAGCACCAAATTCCCAAATTCTGTATAGAGGAATCCACAATAGAGAGCAACATCATCTGTTTTGGAACAGTGGGGGGAATCTAAATATTGTAAAATTAAGTGGATTTTGCTTTGTTGATAAAAGAAGAGGTGATTGGAAGAAGAAAATAAAGAGAGAGTTTAGAATTGATGCCTCTTGGGCAGATTTATCAAGACCAAGTGCTGTTGAGATGCAACCCATTGAGGATTGTGAACAACTTGAACTGATTTTAGCCTCTGCTAAAGAGCTTTCACAACCCATCATCATTGATTGGTAAAAATCTTATCTTTATCTTCTTTGTGATACAAGAAAGAATGTGGTTGAATGGCAAAAGTTACGTCTTTAATCATAGGTCTCGAGGTTTAGTTTAATGTGGTTGAGTGGTAAAGGTTCTGTCTTTAATCATTGATCTCGAGTTTTAGTCTAATGTGGTTCAATGATAAAAGTTCTATCTTTAATCATAAATCTCAAATTTTATTCTAATATAGTTGAATGGTCTCGATTTTTATTCTAATATGATTGAATGGTAAAGGTTTCATCTTTAATCATAGTCCAGAGTTTTAGTCTAGTCCATTGTGGTTGAATAGTCAAAGTTGTATTTTTTATCATACATCGCGAGTTATAGTTTAATGTGGTTGAATGAAAAAGGTCGTCTTTAATCATAAGTCTTGGATTTTAGTCTAAGACAAGGCCTTTTTGATAGTAAAAGTCCTCCTTTACCTATAGGTCTCGAATTTGAACTTCAAGATGGGATCTTTTTGATAGGAAAGATATTTCTTTAACCATCTCGCAAGTTTGAACTCGAGATAGTCTTTTTAATAAATAAAAAAAGTCCTTTCTTTAACTGTATTGTCTCGGATTGGAGCCATAGATGGAGGTTCTTTTCGATATTAAAAGTCCTTCCTTTAACCATTAGTCTCAAGTTTGAGTTCTAGCATGGAGTTTTTTGATAGTAAAGATCTTCCTTGAGATGGAGTCTTTTTGATAGTAAGGTCATTCTTTAACCAGAAATCTCGAATTTGAGCCAAGGGATGGAATCTCGTATTATTCTAGATTAGTTAGACAATGGATTTCGGATACTAGATGATTCTTTTCTTCATTTTTAGATGGAAGAATAGACAGAATCAACTTGATAAAGTTGTATTGAGATTGACCTGTTTGTAGCAAATGATTGATAGGATGGCTGCTTGGTGCCGGAAATGCATATATTTGAAGCCTAAATTGGAGAAACTTGCAGCTGAGTATGATACCAAGTAAGCACATTTTTCATGTATTTTCCCAAGACAATACAATGCCTTGAAAAGTTTCTTGAATAGTTTATCGTTAATTCTTTTACTGCTTTCTTTATCTGCTGCATTCAAAAGTTTCTTGAATAATTTCCCCTCTTGTTTATAGACTCAAATTCTACCATGTGGATGTCAATAAAGTGCCACAAACTTTAGTGAAGAGAGGAAATATCTCAGTAAGTACTGTCTTGGGGACAACTTGAGTAACCTTTTAGCTATCTATTGCTGCTCATGTTCCTGTATTAGCAAGCTAATTTTGATTCTTGTTTTCATCTCCAGAAAATGCCAACAATTCAGGTGAGCAATATGGATTCCCCAACCTTTTCGAAAGATCTTTTATTTTGTTTAGTATGATGATGATATGAAACAACCATAACTTGTTTGAGTCTGAAGGCGTAATTGTTGTTATCGTTGCAGTTATGGAAAGATGGGGAAATGAAAGCAGAAGTTATTGGAGGGCACAAGGCATGGCTTGTAATTGAAGAAGTGAGAGAAATGATCAAAAACTTTGTATAGTCATCACTACTCCAAATATGATGGCTGTCTCTTTGTTCATAAAAATCAACAAATTTCTTTTGCTTTGTCCAAAGTTTGACATCTCTATAGTGGTGGCAAATGGGCGGCTTGAATCAGATCAGATATCAAACTGATGCATAGACAAAATATGAAAGATGCACAATATACACTACTATCAAGCAAGATACAAGAAATCAATACAAGGAACATGATAACTGTAATAATGAAACAAAAAACTAGATGCATCGATCGTCCAACAAAGATAAACAAGTTTCATTGAAGACAAATTGAACAAGTTTCAGTGGAGACAAATTATAAAAGTTCACAGTAAAATTCAGTTATTAAGCTCAAAAATACTGACAATCAACCCAAGAAAAACTCAGTTGAACGGACTCAGACGGTATGCAGTCTATACTGAAGGGAAGCATCACTTGTAAAATTCCGCACTTGGGGAATTTAGATTCCAAAACCAAAAACAGCCCGTATCCTGTGGAAGATAAGGTCCCGCCATCCTCTCTCTGTATTCTCCACAACAGTTGCATTACCATATCTGCACCATTAGTAGCAAATATGAGAAGGTGAAATTCGCATAACATATACAAACAAATCAACACAAGTAATCAGATAAACTAAAACACACCTGTCTTCCTCTGGTACATCTGTGTGTGTCAAATTGATAACTGTAACCCCAGATTGAGGCTCCTCAAAAGTAATTCGGACCTGCAACGATCATTATCACCAGAGATGTATCAGAGTCCCATTTATATCCCTACTAAGGCTCGTAAGTCAAAATACGCAAACAGGGAGTCACAGCTCTATCTATTTAAACATATTGACCACATTGTACAATGAGGAAATTACAAACGAGGATAAGAGAGTTCTTAATTAAGAAAATCAATTCAAACAACATGATTTTTTTATGACTGAGGTATCCCTGAAAGCCAACAGTGCATGGTTTGAAACTAGGTGAATGATGGGTCTGCCCTTTTACCTTCTCCACTTAACTAACATACATTTACAAGCTAAGCGTTTACCACTAGACCAAAGCCCTGGGAGTGTAACTTAAACGAAATCATTGATACACAAATTTGGTTGAAAAACAACGCCGAGACCCAGTTTCAATTCGACCTGTTTAAAACTAGAGGTTGCCTTCAACCTCCATGGTCACTGCTATAGAAGAATGGGGTAACAAAATGATTCATCACAACACCAGTGAGTACTCATTAGATAATATAAACTTTAGACCTCAAAATACACCCAACAAGCTTTACACTTTGTCGCCTATTCAGATGAAACATTAATTTGAACTATAAGAAGATACAAATACAAGTCATGTTACCTGGAACATAACTCATTCTACACACTACACCCATAAAAGAGCATATATCAATCAATCAGACTTGAGTCCAAATTAGTTGAGGTTAGCTATACCATTCTTCAGCTCATACCCACTCCAATCAGATATCTTTCATTCCAACACGAAATATTTTGTCTTATTAACATTAAAAAGAAGAATAGGACTTAATCTTTTACCTATTCAGATGAAATATTTGAACTAAAACATAAAAATACCAGTACAGTTACCTAGAACAAACTCATTCTCCACACTATACACCCATCATATATCAATCAATAAGACTCGAATCAAAAGTAGTTGAGGTCATCTATACCATTCTTTAGCTTCCGTTCCACTCTAATACATCTCATTCTAATACTAAATATTTTGCCTTATTAACATTAAAAAGTAAACTCAAACTTAATCCTTTGCCTATTCAGATGAAATATTTGAACTTAACATACAAATACTGGTTAAGTTATCTAGAACATAAAGATTATATATCAATCAATCAGCTAACTCAAATCCAAATTAGTTGAGGTCAGCTATACCATTCTTCAGCCTCCTTTCCACTCTAGTCATATATATTTCATTCCAATAAAAAACATTTTGCCCTATTCACATTCACAAAAGAAGACTCAAGCTTCTATCTTTTGCCAATTCGGATGAAATATTTGAACTGAACACACAAAACTACTGAAGTTAGCAAGAACATAATTAACCTAACACACTATACACCCATAAAAGATTATACATCAATCAATCAACTAAATCAAATCCATTTAGTTGACATCAGCTATACCATTCTTTAGCTTCCATTCCACTCTGTTCAGATATATTTCATTCAAATACTGAATAATTTGCCTTATACAACATTAAAAAAAGATTCTTGACAAACACAGAAACACAAATACAGAAGCAAAGGTCAGGAAATTGTACCATGGACTGTAGACCATCAGGCCAGTTACCAAATCGCCATTTTTGCACAATCAATTTTCCTTCTTGCAGCTCTACATTAGTTCCAGTCACTGAACCATCAAATATGCTAAACTCTCCCCCCACCTCTTTGCTTATCCTTGCATTACTCTGAGTAAAACCTTTCCACCTATTCTCATCCATCAAAATCTCAAACAAATCCTTTGCCCTACAGCTAAACTTCTCCGTCATCGTAATCGTCTTAAACCCTTCCTTCTTCTTCTCCTTCTTCGCCGGAGCAACCTTTGCCTTCTCATCTACCGCCGCAGTCGCCGGAGATGCAACATTTCCGGCAATGGCAGGTTTCTTAACTACTTTCTTCACCTCACCTTCTTCCTTTGCAGGACCACCACTAGCCATAGCATTAACATAGGCCTTCACTTGCTCCAAAACAAAGGGCTTTCCTTTAGCAACAAACGCATCCTTCAATCTCTTCCCTATAGGTCCTTCATCCTTAACCGTAACCTTAACTTCCGGATCTTCATCAGCATTCTCATCAGCAATATAAGGAAATTCAACATTCCCTTCAATTTTCACTACACTAGTACCATCAGCTTCCTTCACTTCCCCTTCCCAAGAGATAACCAAATTCAATTCATACCCTGGAATAATTTTCCCCTTTCGGATATTCACATAAGCTTCTCCTTCAAGCTTCTCAAGCTTTTTCGTCCGGATTTTGAGGTTACCTTCGCCGTCCATTAGGGTTTTGTTAGCTAAAAGGTTAGTTAGGAAGTTTCGAGACCATTCGAGGCAGTCAGTTTCAGCCCAGTGCCAATTGTGAACGTTGGTCCCGTCGGGTCGATCTTCCACGATCCATCTTTTGTCTCCTTCCCCAAGACGAGCCATTCTACGGCGGCGCTAAGGCGGAGTACGGCGGCGATATGAACACGTAAGAGAGGAAATGATTGCGTGCTTCGAGTGTACGTGATGGACCAGTGGAACGCAGTGAAATTTCCGTAGAAAAAGGAGGGGAAGAAAGGGTTCTGGAGGGTTCCAAAAGACTCGAATTGCTTGGAAGGATCTAGAAGAATGCATTATTTTTTTCTTTTAACCTTTAATAAATCTAAAATAATCAAGAATTCTCTCCCAGAAAATATTAAAAGATGTATACCAAGATTGTAAACTAGTGTTCAAAAGTTATACTGTAATGGAAAATATTCTTAATTTGTATATTGTTTATTTAATGCGAATATTTTTAATGACAATTCGATCAAGTTTTTAAGTTAGAAGTCCACTTTAATTATTTCTTCTTTCAATTGGCGATAAAATATTTTTCAGATTCGAACTTCAAAAACGAAATTATCATGTAAGATGCTTTACCCTTTAAATTGAGAGTTCATAAAGTAAACCTAAATCAATCATATCTAAGTGTAATTTGACACCAGATGACATTATAATAAAATAATCGAATAAAAGTTAAACAAAGTAAAAATTGATAAAAAAAATAATATTATTATTCATTTATATAATAACCAAAATCTATATTTGATCAAAAGTGCATTAATTGGGTCTACAATTGTAAACACACACACAATTGTATGGGCCAGAGCCTCCACCAGTGCAAACCCCATTTCCATTATATTTCTCTGCACATTGTTTTTGACAATCAGCAAGTACACATCCTGTTGGATCCAATATCACAGTACATCTCTTTTGGGCTTTTACTTCACCAATTGCCATAACTGCACCAAAATTAAACAAATAACACATTATGTATCAACAAAACAAGAATTATAATTATTCACTTCTAGATCTTGGGTTATACATCTTTTATGTAAATAATTTTTACGCTATCAGATAATATAAAGGATATCTATAAATAAATCGTCTTAAAATTTAGATTTGTAATCTTGAAAATCAGAGGCAAAATCAGTTTTTTTTGCTTTTGGTACGACAAAACTCAGTAGATATGTATAAACAATTATTTCGAACTTGATAAAAATAATTTGGATTTAAAAGAAAAAGGGGTCAAACCTGAAAGAATGAAAAACAAGCAAATGATAGAGCTTAAAAACTTAGCCATTTGTTGCTTATAGAATTTGATGAACTCAAATGTTCAAAGGAATTTTGTAGAGTTGTGTGCTTTGATAGAGCAAGGTGAAAGGGGATTTTATAGTGTGAAATTTCTTAGATTTTTTAAATTTATTTTGGAAAGTAAACTAGTCACTAGATTTATAATTAATTTACTTTCCATACAAAAATAATTGACTTGTTTCCTAGTCTTCATTTGTTTTGGAAAGTAATTAGATGTGTAGTTTACTTACCATATACATATCATAAATGGCTTGTTTTCAAATCTAGATTTATTTTGGAAAGTACTTAATTAAACTAGATGTTTAATTTACTTTCCATACAAAACATAGATAGCTTGTTTCCTTGTTTGAAAGTTATAGTAAGTAGTTTAAAAAACTACTAGTGATGATATTTTAGAAGAATTAAAGTGCAATCTTTTACATTGTATTATTATAAAGATAATTGTTTACAATATACTTTCCAAATGGATTGTTTCAAAAGTTATGGAAAGAGTTCAAAATTTTAATTGAATTTAGATTTTAGAAGAATGAGATGTGTTATCTTTAATATTGGTACAATGAAAGTTAATTTTTTTTTAAATTTTGCGAAACAATATTTTGGAGTTTAATTAGTTTACAGAAAATATATATATATTCAAAATTAATTATAATATCATGAATTTGAGAGTACTTTGATGAAATTCTTGAGCATCAAAGATTAATAAATAATAATGATAACATCTTAATTGAAGCAAGTAATGAAAAGTAAAAAGGTAAACTAATTGTATGGTTGAGTTTATTCTTCGATTAAGTTTAGTTATATTGTAATTGTGATTTTATTTTTATATAATGTTTCATTTGGATAAATTTTGTGGGATAATTAATTTTTAGATAAAATATCAAAAGATAATGATATCCATCTCCAAATCTCTTCTTTTAATGCTCTTTCAAAAAGTAAGGTTAAAACTGAAAATCAAAGTATATCTTTGTGTATAACTAAATGATTTATATCATATCTCATTGTTAGTACAATAAATTAAATATTTATGAAAAAAGTATATTCACTAAATAGTCATATTATTCAATCTTAATATTTTTTACTCCATCATTGTGTTCTGGATGCAATATATTCCGGTATTAGTTAATATAATCATCTTAGTTTAAAACATATTAATTCGATCAATTTAAATCGTATTACAGAGAAATCATTAAAAAAGATCTTTCTACAAAGAGTTTATCAATTCTCAAAATTTAAGTTCGAAACCTCTATAAAAATTGAGATCTTATTCAACTACATACCTTTGGTCATTTTTGTAATAGTTGTTTAGGCCAAAATTGTAAACATATTTTCTTCTTGTTTCTGTTTAAATTTTTAGAGTTGTTAGATCAGTTATTTTGAATGATGTTTGTATCGTACATCTTTACTAGAAGATAACAAGCAAAGATGAGGGATGATGCAATCATTTATGTTTTTAATTGTTAAAAGATGTACCATAGTATAATTTATTAGCATGTCTTCGATTGCTCTTCGAGAAGGATCAAATAGTGTTTAAAAGTTAAACTCTAATGCAACATATTTCTAAATCTGTATATTATATATTTGATGTGAATGACTATGTCTGACACATCGTGAATTGAATTCATATTTTTAATGATAATTC
The DNA here is from genome assembly GCA_026153255.1 of Solanum medicagineum. Classification (NCBI taxonomy): domain Eukaryota; kingdom Viridiplantae; phylum Streptophyta; class Magnoliopsida; order Solanales; family Solanaceae; genus Solanum; species Solanum medicagineum. The sequence continues at coordinate 15,113,626 of JAPFFP010000002.1, forward strand.
AACGAAGTTTTAAAGTTAGAACTCCACTTTAATTATTTCTTCTTTGAATCTCAATTGCGATTTCAATTGATGGTAAAATATTCCTCCATTTATAATCAAAGTTTCATATTCAAAGTGAGACTTCGTAGTAAACGTAAATCAATCATATCTAAGCGCAATTTGAACACCAGACGAAATTGTAATTAGTCGAATGAAAGTTAAACCATGTAAAAATCGATAAACATTTTTAGAAAAGATAATACTAGAATTCATTAATATAATAACCATTAGTATTTTTATTACATAATTGACCAATATTAATATTTGATCAAAAGTACATAAACTGGATCTACAATTGTAAACACAGACACAATTATATGGGCCAGACACATCCTGTTGGGTCCAATATCACAGTGCATCTCTTTTGGGCCTTTGCTTCACCAATTGCCACAACTGCACAAAAATTTAACAAATAACCACATATATATCAACAAAACAAGAATTATAATTATTCATTTCTAGATCTTGGGTTATACATCTTTTTGTATAAATAATTTTTACGCTATCAAATGATTCAAAGGATATCTCTATATAAGCCGTTGACAAAAACACAGATTGTCTGCTACAATCAAAGGCAGAACCACCTTTTTAGCATTTGATGTATCAAAACTCTGTATCTTTGACTCATTTATATGTATAAACAATTATTTAGAACTCGATAAGCAAAAACAATTATGCTTTTGAACCCATAAATTAAAATTTTTGTGTTCGCCCTTGGCTATAACAAGTTGTGTGATCTTTTCTTATACTTACAATGTATATAACTTGATTTTTTTTTTAAAAATCACAAACAAGACAGTAAATAAAGAATTAAAATGAAGAAATGGGCAAAACTGAGTGAATGAGAAAGAAGCAAAGAACAAAGTTGAAAAGCTTAGCCATTATTGTAAAAGTTGATATCAAATGTTTGTAGTGTATTTTCATGCAAGGTGAAAGAGGCCATTTATAGTGCAAAATTGTTGAGAAATATTTAGGGAAGTATTGTTTAAAAATTTAATGTGTTGATATTTTTTCCAAAAAAAAAAACAAAATATTACTTCACATATTATGTTATATGGTCAACAATTTACTTTCCTTTTTTTGGGTAGATATAAATTACTTTCCATATATCAAAGTATGGCTTGTTTCCTTCTTGAAAAAAAAAAGGTTATGGAAAGTAGTTTTAGATAATTTATTATGATTACATTTAAAAGAATTAGATTATTGTTATCTCTTGGGATAATAGCACTTTGTTATGAAAATCCAAGAGTCAAATGAAAATTTAAAAAATCACAATAAAAACAAACATGTCCTTACTACATCATTTTTTTATTTATGTACCAAATACTAAAAAAAAAATAGTTAAAACTTCACTTATTATTTTAAAATAGATTTTCTATGAAAATATTCTCTTCCATACCAAACACAAGCTAGGTCACCCTTAGATGCCTAATAATAACTTAATATATATAATCACAAAAATATTATCACCAATGATGAATATATATTTATATGGGCTAATACCATGAAAGACTGTCAAAATCATCTGATTTCTGTTCCGAAGTTCATAAAATGCTCTCGGGCGTTCGGCACTATCAAGCCTACTGGGACTCTTGGTGGGCTTGTTACGAACTAGTTCGTATAATTTTTTAGAAAAATTGGGCATGGAGCCCCGGCAAACCCATAATTCATGTGTAACACCCACGAAAAACTGTCGAAATTGTCTGATTCCTTCCGGAGCCAATAAAATGCTCTCGGGCGTCGTCTGGCGCCACTGGGCCTACTGAGACTCTTGGCGGGCTCGTTACGAATGGGTTCATATAGTATTTCAAAAAATTGGGCCTGGAGCCTTGACAGCCCTAGAATTTGTGGGTTTAAACACATGAAAAACTGTCGAAATTATCTAATTCTTGTTTCGAAGCCCATAAAATGCTACTAGACATGTCTGATGCCACCAAACCTACTGAGACTCTTAACGGACTCATTACGGACCATTCGAGAAAATCGGGCCTTAAATCATACTCGTTGATCAAATACATTCATATAAAAGGGAATTAAAAAAGTTGCATGATAAATTGATAAGTGGACGTGCAAAGTAAAGGGAAGCACGTAGTACGTAGAAATATTATTTTGTTTGTTATATATATAGTGGTTAAATAGATTATATTCATGCGATTTTTTCGTTAAACTGAAAGGAAAATAAATTATTTGTCCAAAAATTCCATCAATTTTTTTGGGAGATAAGGAAAAAAAAAAAAAGAATAACAAGAAGAAAGAGAAATGGCTAGAATTATTCTACCATAAACTCTTCTTTCTTCTTTGTTGTAATTTCTTCTTCCAAATTCATTCATTTTTGTATTAATTTGTTTTGGGTACGTAACATTAATTTCTCCAATTTTTTCATCGATTCGTTTCATAATGTTCTTGAAATTGCAAAATCTAATATGTTGTAAATTATTGGAAGGTCAATCACAATCGTAGTTTTTCATTTCATTTGTGTTTGGTACGATGAATGTCATTTCCCGGTATTCGGTTGATGGAAAATGTTTTACCCAACACAAGTGCATGGATTATTATCATTATTGTTTTTTTTGGGTAATGATTATTATTATTGTTATCATAATCAAAAACGTACTTTTCGATTTGTGAATATTTTATTTATTACTTCCACTACATTTTTTCTATGGTATGATTTCTTGATATATACTAAAAATTTATGTTCATATATTTGAATATGTGTCTTGATGTCTTAAAATTATTTTTGTCTATCTTTTTTAGGAATACTGTTAATGCAACATGTAAATTTCTCCTGTGAAGAATTTGATTAATTGAAAAAAAAAAGGAGAATTTAGTGAGAATTTGTGACTTTGATTGAACAAAAATGTCTTGCTGTGGAGGTGGAGAAGAAGACGTTTATAGCGGCGGTCCGCCGTCCAATCAGAACACAGCTCCTCCTAGAGCTGGCAATCCTTATGGTGCTGGTAATGATCGTATACTTTTTCGATTTTTTAATCATGTACAATTTTCGTATGTATGTTCTGCATCGACCTCTCGATGGATCGACCTTTAGGTACGAAACTATGTTGAGTGAAGGTGTTAAAAGGGAACGATTGAAGAATTAGATTTTGTATAGGCCTTAAAAATTTGTTAGGAATATGTTTTAGCCATATTAGACGAGGGTTTATGGAAACAGCTTTTCTACCTTGAGGTAAGTGGTAAGGTCTACGTATTTTTTTACCTGTAGTATTTCATTGGGTATGTTGTTGTTTTAGAATCCTTGTAGTATTTGTTGTGGTATGTTTATACTTGCTCACTTTCCTGTTTCTAATCGATCTCCAGATGTACTAGTCTCTAGGTACGAAACTATGTTGATTGAACGTGTTAAAAGGAGATGTGATAGAACTAAGACGAAAGCTTTCTTTAACGACCAGCAATATGTTGGAGATGTACCGAAAAATAGTGTAAAATAAGAGAAAAAGAAATATATAAACGACATAATTTAGTTGGGAATATGTTTGCCATGTCATTCTAGTACTTTTTTTTGTATAATAAACGTGGTCAATGAAGATTCACATAGCAGATATCGACTTGTTTGTATTGTAGCAAGTGATAGGGGAGAGCCAAGGAGTGCAGCAAGAGGTGGAACTCCTCAGAAAGTATTACCAATTGAGGCACCAGTTTTCACCGTGGATGATCTAAACAGATTGACAGGAAATTTTGGTCAGAAAGCTTTGGTTGGAGAGGGATCTTATGGCCGCGTTTTTTGCGCTACGTTAAGCACTGGACAGCAAGTAGCAATCAAGAAGTTGGATACTAGTTCTTCACCAGAACCAGATCCTGACTTTGCAGCTCAGGTTAATGGATGAATGCCCCTTTTTCCCATTCTTGATCGTTTATCGTCCTTCTAGTATGATGAAAAGTACACTTAAAACTTGAAAATGTTTCAACTTTTTTCAGTTATCAATGGTTTCAAGACTTAAAAATGACCATTTCATGAATCTGATGGGCTATTGTCTCGAAGGGAACAATCGTATATTGGTATATGAGTTTGCGACAAAGGGATCATTACACGATGTTTTACATGGTATGTCAAAGATTCTGTCATAATACTGATAGCTGTTGCGTGAATCCTTCTTTCTGTTTGTTTATTTGATTGTGGACCCTGACTTGTTTGGGACTGAGACGTAGTTATTGTTGTTTAGTTGATTGTGGAGCGTTCTGTTGTTGCAGGTAGAAAAGGCGTACAAGGTGCAGAGCCAGGTCCAGTTCTTACCTGGAATGAAAGAGTTAAAATTGCTTATGGTGCAGCAAAAGGGCTTGAGTATCTACATGAAAAAATTCAGCCACCTGTTGTTCATCGCGATGTCAGATCCAGCAACGTGTTGCTTTTTGATGATTTTACAGCAAAAATTGCTGATTTCAACATCTCAAACGCGTCTTCTGACACTGCAGCGCGTCTGCATTCCACTAGAGTTTTGGGGACTTTTGGCTACCATGCACCAGAGTAAGCCCTCCTTATAACAGCAGAACATGTACTTTCTCTAGATAGCCTATTATTGCTATACGTAGTTTTCACAAAACAGCGATAAAACAGAAAAGATCAAGATCACACAGTAGCTACAGGCTATTCCATTTGCACCACAAATCAGAAAAACTAATCCTGTTACGTTAAGGGAAACAAGGAACAACGTTGATGCCATCAAGTAATTAGACAAGTATGTAAAATGGCTTTATTTTCTTTATGTTGAACAAAGGTGTCATGCTTCTTGTGTAGGTATGCAATGACAGGACAGATTACGCAGAAAAGTGATGTTTACAGTTTTGGCGTCGTGCTCTTAGAACTTTTGACAGGAAGGAAGCCAGTAGATCATACAATGCCTAAAGGGCAACAGAGTCTTGTCACTTGGGTAGCTTCTTATCTTATACCTCTTTCTTTTCTAGTATTTATAACTCCACCAATCCGACTGTCTGAGCTTGCTCACATTGCCGATCCCAAATTTGAATAAAGAAGAAAGATTGAGGTAGGCTGACAGACATGTCAGTTCATGATGAATCCTCGCAATACTAATATTGTTACTGTCTAGGGATTCATACAGCCGACTCAAACATGTTTGAAACTGAGACGTAGTTGTTGTATACCATTGATCTGCTGATTCGTACTCGAAATTCTCTTCAGGCAACTCCAAGATTGAGTGAGGACAAAGTGAAGCAATGTGTTGATCCTAAGCTAAATAATGACTATCCTCCAAAAGCAATTGCTAAGGTACTCTTGTTTAATTCTTCTACTTTTGTGAATTTTACCTATTTTTACGAAATGTCTGGGACTGAGATGTAGTTGTTGTTGTAATGTTCTCTCAGTTGGCAGCTGTTGCAGCACTTTGTGTTCAATACGAGGCCGATTTTCGGCCAAATATGACAATTGTTGTCAAAGCACTGCAACCACTTCTCAACTCAAAACCAGCAGGACCAGATTCTCAAGCATAGTACATTTCTGGTTTTGAAACCAGCAAGGGCCGGTAGCCTTGATGTTACCACGAAAACTTACTCACACTCGGTGTTTACAGAAGAATATATTTCTCACTTAAATGATAAAATGAAGTAAAGTTCGTATCGATTAACCATGGTTAAGTGATAAACGTGTATGCAGAATCGAATATAAACACTGAGTGTAGTTAAAGTTTTTCTTCCCCTTTCTGATCCAATATGTACTTTTTTCACAATTAGAATACTTGAAAGAACATTTGAAAGAAATAATCATAGCTAGGTTAGTAGTGATTTATACTTTTTGGGAGTTTTGTATAAATATATATATATGTAAGTTTATGATTGAACGAGAACTGTCTCAAGCCAATATCCTCAAAATGCCATTGAAAACATATATAAATATTTATATATATAAGCTAAGGACAATGAAGGGAACTTGTTATTTTATATATATATATATTGAAACAACTTAGTTACTCTCACCGTTTAGATAAGATTCGGACGGGTTAGGTTGAGTCGGTTCTTACCTCCTTACCCTCTTTGAACTTGTCCATTGTGTTTTTATGCGCTTTGCACGATTGGTACATTTAAACTTTGTTATAACAAGTCTTTCTCTTTTATACCAAATCGTGGCTATTATGGAGAGTTCTCTGTTGTTGTAGACCGTATTGACATGATCATGTTGAAATAGTTATACATTTGTCATATGCAAAGAACTTAACACTCAGTATGTTTGTGCTTTGGCTTTGGCTTCAAATTGGAATTCTGTTAAGTGACTTTGACAAGCAAAACCATCCAACTAAAACACTTCCTGTAAATTTAGTTAAAACAAAAGAAAAAGATCTCCCATTCTTCAATTTCCATTGGTTAACACCTTTTTTGTTTCTTCTTGATGTGCAAAACACTCTTTCCTTACTGGGGCCAGGAAATGGAAGGGGGATTACAAGGTAAAGAACAAAATCCTCATTAACTGAAAGTTCACGTAAATAGCCAATTGAACAATAGATATTCCATCTCCAAAAGTCCGAAATATCCAGACCAAAAGACCAGAGTACTTCTATCGACTCCTCGACTTTATATGTCGAATTTCACATCTCATCAAGAATTTTAGAACATCACATATCCCCAATTAAACATCAATTCAAGATCAATTTTGCTCCTTTCATCATATCCCCTTCTCATTAAAAGCACTTTCACATACTTTAGTCAGCAACAGTCTGTGCGACATGTGTAACTCTTAATTTGCATGATTTTGAATCGAGATGTGTGGTAGGATGAAGAAAATCCCTCGCCCCCCAACCAAAGCTTTTAGGTTGAAACTGTTGGAATGGGTGGTTCCCCCTTTATACGGACCATCAACACAACCCAAATTAATCGAGTCAAATGAGCTAAATACCAATGGCTAAACCCAATATCGAAAAATCCTGGGTCTGCATGGCCCAACGACTTTATTCAGTGCCGATAAAAGTAAAAACACACAGCTAATTGTAGCTGCTAGTGAAACGTTGAAACAGCCAGTGAAGAGAAAGTGCAAGGTAGACATGGCAACTGATGATTCTTAAAAAACTATCATAATTTTTTCTATGAGATCAAAGGTAGCATGTTACAAAGAAGCTCAACAGCTATACCATCATGGGATACCAAGAAAAGGAGAAAAATAAAAAGAACAAGACGCCTCATCTACTATTCTTACAATAACTTATATTTCATCCTTGTAATTGTTTCTGCTTCTATTTTTGAACTCATCCTTTGCAGCGAGACCTGTGGCAAATGCATATAGATAATTATTGCACCTAAGAATTTTCGTGAAGAATATGAAAGCCTAAACAAAGTACACATTTAAGGATAGTCAGCTCTCTAATGCCAAAATCTACAAGATTAGATATCACCGCATAATGAAGTTGATCAAGTTTGAACATGAATACTATACGACAATAGAATCAATAGCATGCTGCTTATTATAAATGTTCAACAAGTCATTTTTGCATCAGCTGATGGCAAAACATAAATAGAAAGACACCTTACCATTTCTAAACAACACTCGCCAACGGAAGAATCACATTAAAGACATGATCAGATAATGAGGGAAGGAGAACACACCCATAATTAGCGTCTAGTTCTGGGCTTGCAGCGAAACTCAGCTAAGAGTGCTATGTGATCAGAGGACCACTCTGGAGAAGGAAGTGCTGTGTCTTTTCTCAAGCTTTCTTCATCCAAGAGCTCCAATAAAGATTCAACAGTTAATGAATCAGCTGAAAAAACAACCATCACTTATATCAGCCTTCATGACAAATTCCATCAAGGACATGCATATACTGCACCATCCAGATTATGGACTGCAGAACAACAAAGGAGAGCACGGAGGTGTGACAAATACATTGTCAATCTATCCGGAGAGGATTATTTACTATACCTGAGTAGAATATATAATCATGAGTGCCAATAAAATCTCTGGTGCAGTTGGTAAACAAGGGCTCATTGGTATTAGGATCCATCCTCCTCCTTTGCTGCTCTAGTCCAAGTCCCACCCCCATTCTGGCAAAGGATGAATAAGCACTAACCTACAGAAATGGATGCCACAACAAAAGAAATGCTTCAATATATGTTTCAGATTTATTCAACTTCTTCATTAGGATATATAATACAAAATCTAGAAGCTTCAATTTCACTCTTAGAAGAGGTTCAGCAGGGATAAGATTTAAGGGTGTATTCGGTGTGAAGTGGGTTACTTATTTTCTTGTATTCGGCATTGTACACAAGAAATATTATCCTAAAAGCATTTGTACATAATCTTAGATACTATGGATGGAGGGGGTGGGGTGGGGGTGAGGATGAGGTGTGTTGGAGGACGGAGAGGACACGAACCAGTGTGGAATGTCACTTGTGGAATTTGTTTCCCCAACTTCCACTAGGGAATCATTTTTCTCCGTGGAAAAGGCGAATATGGAAAACAAGAAGGATGAGACAAAACAGTGGGAAAGCAGGAACAGGAATGAAAGTCTTCCAAAAGTTGTTTAAGTTTTACCAATGGGAGCTGGTGCGTTAACTTTGTAGATGGACGCAAAATACCAAGAGGATCCACTCCAAGATCTGGATGCATTGGATCAACTTTCCCCAAAGCAAGAAGTGTATGAGGAGCACTGCATTTTGACAGTTCACATTAGTATTGGTATTTTCCAGCCTGTTATTTGCAGGAAGTGGGGAGGGCTTGGGAGAACAGCGCCAACTGTGCCAATAAAGAAAACTCAAAAAACAACTGACCTTCCGGGCACCGAATTAAAATCCCCACAGACCAGCATCGGGATGTCAGCACTGGCAGCGATCTTTTCAAGCCCTTTAAGAAGTGTGTGAACCTGTGAAGTAAAGAGAATTGAGTTTTTAGCCAAAAAAGAATGGAGGAGTCCTATTTAATAATGTATTTAATAGCTACCTGCCACAGTTTGACATCCCTTAACTCTTGCTGAACATTTACATGTGTGTTGGCCTGCATACGGAAACGGAAGGAACAATTTCAATAGATGCATCAGCTGGATAAAGCTTATGACCCACATTCATTTAAGCTATCCAAGAAATACAAAATTGTACGCATAGTTAACATTCCAGGAAAGGTACTTCTCAGTATCACTGACTTGCTTTATTAAGCAAAACAAAAAGGAAAAGTCAAGCAAGAATATATTCATCATGGCATGACCAGAGTTATTAACATGTCAGCATAGAATGGGGCTATAAGAAACCACAGGTAGTCCTTTATTCCGGAGGGGGGAAAAATGAAGATTTCAGTGGTAAAGGAACAAGATAAATGAAAAAAATCATATTCCTTACCACACAAACTAGTTGACGCTTCCCAGGGTTGTCAACCCCCTGGTTGCTGAACTTTGCTTCCAAAACCACTATAAGTGCAACATTATCCTATTATAGAACAGGTGGTCAGACATAGTAAGCCAGTCCTGAATTTGAACTCTGGCAATACATAGATGAACCATTAGAGAAATTCATGAAGATACCTTAACCAAACGATTTAATGCATTCTTCTTTTGAGCAATGGGAACCACCGCATCAGTCAAAGATTGCGCAGCTTTATTAAACTCGACCTGCAAAAGAAGCATGTGATTAATATTTCTTATGATACAAGTGCAACCATTCTAGTTTTTTACTTAAAAAGTAAAGATCTTCTCCACACAATACTCCGTACCTCATATTTTTTAACATGTGAGAATCTATCTCGGCGGAAAAATGTAGCACAACCATCAATATTGTTAATACTCCCAGTAAACACCTGCATAAGATGAGAGTTGGTCGGTTTAAAAATCCAAAACTTGCAAATACAAACATACGTTTAGCAGAACAAACCTCAGCTGTTTTTCTTTTAAACAGAGCTTGGTAACCGTGTTTATCCAGCTCAGGAGCAAAGAATTCTTCAAAATGATTACTTTGAACCTGAAACAGCAGCATACATCAATGACACAAGTATTTTCCCCTTCTTTTTATATTTAGTTCCTATTTTCCACAATGCTTATAGCAGAAATTAACTCATACGTGTATTTAAGCATATATGACAGTTAACTGATGAGAGAATCTTCCTTTAGTAGCCAATCAAGTTCAGAAAAGCAAAATTACCATTTCATTATTGAAAGAAAAGAGAATCTTCTTGAGTATAAGACAAATTCAGAAAAGCAAAATTACCATTTCATTAAGGAAACAAAAGAGAATCTTCTTGAGTAAAGAGCAAATTCAGAAAATTACCCATCAAAGATACTGACATTAATTTGACCCCTACAAAAATTGAAAAAACAACCCACTTTTAAAAATGTAACTTCTCTTATCAGATATCACTCCATTACCTCTTGAAGACAAACAATGTCAGCACGGTAGCCAACTATTTCGCGCAAAAGATTCTGTCTACGATATGTCCAAGAAAGAGCCCAAGAGGGGCAATAACTGTATAATTCGTTTGATGCATAGGCATCAGACAGAATATTGTAGGAGAGCACAGTGAAAGTTCCTGAAGATGATAATCGACCATCCAAATCCAGATGTCCCGGAATATCAACTCCACTAACTGAAAACATGCGACGTGGAGTTGGACACGGAGCTGGTATCACTCGGGACGTCACTACAGTACTAGAAGGTCCAACAGGTAATTTTGTTTCTGCATCTACAACAACACATTCAAATTTAAGCGTGTGACCAATATCATCTGCAGTTGGCGTATATGTTTTAGCCCGTCCAACTTCAAACCAGGTTTCGCCGCCATTTCTTTGGGTTACTGCTGCAGGATATAAAGGTGTGGTTCCATTCGACAAACTGCCACTTGATTGAGAAGACGTCAAACTTGTATTAATAACACCAGACCCGGTACTATTAAATCGCCCAAATATTTCTTCCTCCTCGTTTCCATTCTCATTTACAGCACTAGCGGCACGTTCATGCAGAACACGATGATGTTGCCATGCATCTGAGAAGCATTTAGGTGAGCAATGGTAACTCTTAGTGACAGGGATTTTGGCCTTCACACACCCAATGCACTGCAATGTGGCTTGCTCAGATGGATGGATACTACAGATGGCAACTTTTTTATCACTTTGTATGCGGTACCTGCAAAAGAAACCAGACAGTTACTGGTGGAGAAAGTATTAAGTTACAGCACCAAATAGAGGCATTACAATCTGACAAACTCCACCGCTTTGTTACAATTATCATACATCAAGCATAAATAGCAAAATTGGTGAAGTGATCCCAGGGGCCCAGCCAACTGGGACCACTTTGTTTTATTGCTGAAAGTATTTTAGGATTTTCTTTCGCAAATAGACCGCTAGAAAACAATTGATTCCTACTGAAATAAAGCCTAAAGAATCCATAAAAATTACACAACATATTAACAACAGGTTAGTTTCAAATAGACCGCTAGAGAAATTGATTCCTACAGAGACAAAGCCTAAAGAATCCATAAAAATGACGTAACATATTAACAGGTCAGTTTCAAATCACCGCATGCGACTGGCGTAGTTAAAAGCTGATTGATCTCACATAAGAAGAGCCCACTGATCTCACATTAAAATGTGAATTTCAGGAATGAGTCATTCGTTCTCTTTCTTTAATTGATTGTGGTATCCACGCCAGCTCGCATGCACCTCAACTACTCCACCGAATACTTACTACCTCCCACCAACACAGGTGATAAGCCACGCATTCCCTTTTTCTTTTCTATTGTCCTAACTTACTCTCTTTATTGCAATTATATTCCGCTGAGTAAATGTTAATGGTTTTACACATCAATAAAAAGCTGGCTGCGCAACAAATAGCTCAAAACTACGACAATAGTGGCACGTTATTGCTTTAATAGTTCATCTTAGCACTAAATTTTCCTCCATACCGCTCAAATATGACACTTGCACAAAACATCCAATCAAAGTTTTCAGCATTTAGCCTGTCACTAAGTTAAATTCATGGTATGCTAGTGTTACCACTTTCCAGCAACAGTTATCAAAATAACTGGACCAGAACAAGTTCAATACTTATCAACCGAAAAATATGTGTACTTGCTATAAATTTCTAATGAACGCTTATATGGCGTATCAGGAAATGAGCTAGACAACTAAGATGATTGACTCTTTAACATTTTAATGTGTTATAGAAGTTGTCATGGGCAACTTCTCTAAAGGTAAGGTACGAACCTGAGGAACAAATATCAGGCATAAATTGTGAGTATTTTCTCAGCTCAGCTCCATGCTGAGTAAATGGGAGAACCCTACTGCAGTTAGATCTTCTATCTGATGTAATCATTAACGTCACTTGGACGCATGTCCAATTAAGTACATATTTTTAATAAGAAAAAGATGCCAGTGTTATCAAAAGCAAAAAGCGCAAAAAACCTCTAAGATCAGTTGGGGCTTTAAGTAAAGCGTGGAGTTCAATGAAAAAATACATATTTTCTCCAAGCCTAATAATTATAAGCATGAATGACAAATATATGAACAAAGAAATTGAAAAAAAGTTTATGAAAATGTGAAATATCAATCCTTTAATGCCACCTCTTTGGAAGAGGCTCATTAGCAAGAAAAAGTACGTCTTAGAACCTTGATGATGATACTAAAATGTACATTAAGCGAGGCAAAGCGCTTTGAGCCTCGTTTCAGAGCTTAAGCGCGCCTTTGACAACACTGAAAGATTCATCTCACAACATAATCCTTGATTAAATGACACACTTAACCTTTCAAGTTTGTCCCAAAATGATACTCTCACTTTAAGAAACTATTTAATATTAGCGTCCTCACTCCTCATTTAACCCTTAATGACATGACTACTTTAAACCTCTTTGCATATATATGGTTACACGTTAAAAAGTTGTATCGAATTTCTTTAACTACATGAGCTCGGTCAAATACCTCCACATAACATGGAAGAGGGGTGGAGTAATTTATAAGAGAAAGGATCAAGTCGTCCAAATAAAATTGGGACTTCTTCATCGACAAATAATAGAAACCACATTATGCCTGGTTTGCAAATTGTGTTTCTCTCTGACAAAAGTGAAACTAACCTGACCAACAAGACATCATCACGACACAAATAATACAACCAGACAGACAGGTAGATATTTCATCAATAAGATGATAGCGATAAAATGGTTAATATTTCCAGTTTCAGGAAATTGACCCCACAAATAATGACAATTTCCTCCAAGTACCAACAGTATCTCATTCAAAAGGAGGGTCGTTTGGTAGGATGTATGAGAATAATACTAACAAGGGTGTATAATTAATGTTGGGATTCTTTATGCTGAGATTATTTATTAGAGACTGTTTTTTGTTGTATTGAATGGACAAGGTGTAGTAAAATAGGAAAAGTACCAAAATAGGGATAGGTGTAGTAGAATAGGAACAGTACCCCCTATTGTTAATACATGGTTTACTATGTATTAGAATAGTACCGAATAGGGTGTATAACTAATATACCAGAGCTGAATTTGCAACCAAACATTGTACCAAAATATAGTACCAGTACAATTCTAATACACCCTACCTACTACGCCCATCCAAACAGCCAAGAGGATCAGATATTTTATTTAATGGGATTAGACTACCAAAATCTCATCCAAAAAAGATTTGAGCTTTTTGATGAAAAGTTATCTGTTGATTAGTTACATATGCTAAATGTGATACACCCTACCAAAAAACCCCTAAGAGAATCGGATATTTTACTTAATAGGATAAGACAACAAAAATCTCATCCAAGACAGACGTGATCTTATTGATGAAAAGATTAGATATGATCTTCGCTAAAATTCAATGTCTTCCTATCATAGGGAAATACTTGACAATAGCAAAGACGAACTTGCATTAGAAGCTTCTTCCATAAGATCATACACCTGGTGTTCTGGTGGCTAAAACGCACTGCAGCACAAGTTGTTCACAAGTTTCATTTTACTACTACGTGGGATTCCACTGGATATGTTGTTGTTGTTGTTGTCATAAGAGCCTTGACTTTTTCAAAAGTCAACTAACTGCCCTCCCTAGTTTGTGTAGCAAATTGCACCTTATACACTCACAAACAGAGCTTAGACTTTGATTAATATTTGTCGTTGGAACTTTAAAATCAGATATTAGGACAGAAATCAAATCTAAACAGCACATTCAGAGTAAACTTGCTGCACTTGAAGGAGAATGACAACAGTTTTTTTTTTTTTTTTGAAACTGAGAAAGAGAGCAGGTTTTTGAACTCATAAAGCCATTGTAATCCTGTTTCTTTAAAGACAGCAGCCACTGTGCAGATCAGAAAACCTCAAGGCACATGTTGCTTTTTTCCAAAAGAATAAACTTTTTCATTCACTTACCACCCACCCCCACCCACAAAAAAGAAGAAGAAAAAGAAGAAGAAGAAGAAGAAGAAGAAGAAGAAGAAGAAGAAACAGCTTCCCATCTGCCGGCTCAAAGCATAAAATAATAAAGAGTACTCAAGCCAGTCCAACGAAGTGAAACACAAGCATCAACCAAGTCAATAGATATGTTCTTTCTTCTGTTTGTTTGGCAACAAATCCTAGTGGTTCAACTTAAATTCACATATCTGTTACTAGAACCACAACAACTAGAATGATACAATTATGAAACAATGAAACTGCATATGTCAATCGATTAGCAAATGCCTTCCTACATGCCTGACAGCATTATTCCAAACAGAATCATATATCCACCATCTACTAAATGTCCTCATAAAGTGAGAAATTAAAACTGACCATCAGTAAATTCGAGCTAGGCACCTGGGCTACCACAAAGTTCTAAGATCAAACAAAGTTTCCCATCCGCACAACATATGAATTTCCATACAAACAGAAACTTAGGAAGAACAAATGAAAAGAAATTGCCAGCTTTCACAAAAAGAGCAAGAAAGACACCCCAAGTGGCCGTGGTCAATGAAGTGGTTGAGAGCCATGAACTCTCAAGCTCAAATCCTGGAGGAGACAAAATTCTAGGTGATTCTTTCTATCTGTCCTAACCTTGCTGGACAGAGTTACCTGGTACCTATTGCTTATAGGGGTGGCAGGTATCCATGGAAGTAGTTGAGGTGCACAAAAGCTGGCGCGGACACCAGGATTATCAAACAAACAAAAAAAAAAATAATGAGCAAGAAAGTTCTCACAAAAAATAAAATAAAAAATAAAACAGGAGAGCAC
Organism: Solanum medicagineum; assembly: GCA_026153255.1. Lineage (NCBI taxonomy): Eukaryota > Viridiplantae > Streptophyta > Magnoliopsida > Solanales > Solanaceae > Solanum > Solanum medicagineum. The sequence continues at coordinate 15,128,795 of JAPFFP010000002.1, forward strand.
AGAACAGTGGTACCGTTTCCAACACATCACCTAATCAGATCAATTGGAACTATTTACTATCAAAGGCATAGTCTTTTTTATCTTGTTTGCCTCTCCACTTGCTTGATTACAAATCCTCAAACATTAACAAATTAAACAGTACACTTACACAAAAATGTAAAAGCAGAAATGACATAAAGTTACATTTTTTTCCCAAACAAAAACAGTAGAATCAAATCACAAGCCAAAAATATAGCAAAATACACCACAAAAAAGAAAAAAAAATTAAACCAACTGACCACTTGTATCTCAAGAAATAGCCATCAACTGGTGCTGACTCCGTAACATCCTCAGAAAAAACTGGTTTATCCTTGTTTGGCCGTCGTAACAGAACATAAGGCGTGAGTTCACAGCCTACAATGGGTATATCGGACGGGAGATGCACCCTTAACACACTCAGCATTCTCGAAGGTCACAAAAGGCTTTCAACTCTCTCCTCAACACTACTCCACAAACAGAAGCAACAATTACTAAACAAAAACAACTCAGAAAAATTCGTGCACTTAGGCGGACATATGGCGGACCCGCCATCACCTGAACTCAACACCAATCGCCAGCCTTTCCTTCTTGCTTCTGCTTTCACTCCGTCTATAAATTCAACAAAAAATCCACAAAAACCCTAGAAATTTTGAATAAAAATTGAGAGATCTCTTTGTGAGATTCGGAAAAAATAGCCCACAGATCGAAAAGAGAGAGAAATTCTGCAGAGAAATTGAATCGATTGATTTGTGAGTTAGGGTTTTACAGAGAAGAAAAAATGGTCGTAGCGGAGCTGAAGAGAGTCGTCCGAACATGCCAATTTCCTATTTATATATACCCCCGCCCAAACCCCCGCCCCCCCAACGCAAAAAAAAAAGAACAGTTAGGGACTTACCAAATAATTTTTGATATTATCCCTTTTATCACTTACCAAATTAATTTTTGAAATCAACCAAATTACTCGAATCAAAATAGTAACTATAATTAATCTTAACTTAAAATACACATATTGTTGTTGTCTGAATAATTTGTAAACTCAATAAAATTACTTGAAGTAATACACACGTGTTATATGTATTTTTCATATTAAAATAGATAATTTTATTCACCATTATAATTTTAGAAATAATTTTAAAAATCATCCGAATTACTTGATCATTTAATTTGCTTGATTCATTGAACAAATAAAAATTTAAAACTTTGTCCATATTTATATAAGCTCTCAAATGCGTGCATTTTTCACATACATTTCATGTTAATTACTATAGAATTTATGCTTAATAGCTTACCAATATTTGAGTATTGTTTGCTCTCATCTTATGAATTGTTACCAAATTAATTATCTTATTGCTCATAGATGTGCATGACCCAAAAATGTCATTGGAGTTCTTTGGCATGTTTGAAGCAAAATATATGTCTTGATAATTTTAATGGAATTGATAAAATTTCTCTATTTTTAATCAGATGTTCCGATAAAAAATACATCTTTCTTAAATGGATCCTGTAGACGTGATGAACTTATTAGAGTTTCGTGACAAACATAAACACGTCGTTGAAAGACTAAAAGACAAAACTACATATAAGAAATGGAGCCAAGCTTAAATTGTGGCATGCATGACATATGGATAACATGCCTAAGGGAACTAGAAAGACAAAATGCCAATGCCTTTTTTCACATGGAAAATTTGGAATACTTGTAACCGAAGGAGAACCATGGCAATTGTTGATGTAGCTCGTGTTCGTCAACCCGCCGAATGAAGTGGACTAGTGGACATTGCTAAGATGATGAAGAACAAGAGACGTATAGCTTTCGATCACGTAGCATAAAGTTATGTGTAAAAAAATGTTATAATTATAGCAAATAGTACATATGAATTCAGAACTTTAAAAATATAAGGAGTTTAATATCAAAAATGTTAAGATTGAAGTAATAGAATTTAAATTCCGGATTTACATCTATTAGGAACTCCATTTTGTGCTCACTCTCATATCATTACTCTTCAACAACAATAATATACTCGATGAAATTCCATTAAGTAGGATTTGAGGAGGGTAGAGTGTACGCGGACTTATCAATCACTTGTGAAGATAGAGAGTTGTTTCCGAAGTATCATCGACTCAAGTGCATCAAATCCAAATAGAAAAGAAGAAGAAAATATGAATAAAGTATCATTGTTAATAAAAAAAGCCTTGTAAGGTCTACAAGAAGGAAAACAGTAACAACACAATAATGTTATAATCGAAACATTATAAGTAATATATGCCATGAACTACAAGAACCCTACTATACTATGACAAGTACTAGTAAGCCTAAGTCTTCACAAGATAAGATAATACTCTTCCTATGCTAACTTCCTACCCCTGCACGAGACCTCCACTCTTACCTATCTAGACTTATATCCTCGATGACCTCCACTCTTACCTATCTAGACTTATATCCTCGATAATATAAAATTACATCATATTCTACCTAATCACTTTTTCTCGATACTTTTTCAACCTACCTCTGCCTCTCCATGCACGAAAGCCATCAGCATTCATTTATTATACCCTCAAGATAGAACTATTTGTTTAGCCATGCTCCCAGTACTTCTTCTTTTGTATTAGTGGTCACCAAATAAGTTGTCCCAGATTAACTATTTTAGATGTGCCTCCTCAATAATTGTGATTGAAAAATTATCAATTCTAATTGATCGTCGATTTTTCTTTTGGGTTTCGCAGTATCAATACAAAAACAATCAAATATTTCAACGAATCCAAAAATATAATAGGTGCTTACTAATGCAACTTATGAATGAGTCTGTCCATCAAAATTTGAATCCAGCACCTTATAATTCTCAACTCTTAACATAGCAGATATTTCGCCCAATAAAATATGCTAAACCAAATCGCTTAAGACAAACTATATCCAAAAAAACATCTTAAAATGCTGGGAATTCAGATAATAGATAGACATAATTGACTTCACTTTTGTTGCAAAAGCTCAACAAAGGCCTCTAATGGCGAAGTAAACAAAATTTAAACTAACAAGCATTGTCTGGAGCGTCAACAAACTAATTCTGTCTTCCAATTTCAGAAAAGCGAATAGAAAAAAGCAACACCTCAGAAACAGACTAAGATCAATATCCTCCCTTCAAATCATTAACGACATCATATGGAATGGGTGTAACTGTCTCCAGAGTAGCACCTTCAACCATGAACCCTGGTTTGGGTCCTAGTGGTTGCCTTTTTGTGCTGATGACTTCTCCTCTAGCCTTGGCCTCAGCCTTTAGTTGATCATTCTTCTTAATCCTTTCTCTGACTTCTTCAGTGCATCGAGACTGCTGAACATGCTCAATCCTCACATGGATCCTCTTTCTTAAGATCTTGTTACGAACCTGAGAGACGGAACAAGAAAAAGGAATCAGATTGACACATAGCGCAAATGTTTATGAAAACGTGAACCAAAGGAACAATGAAAGCAACCATACTATAAAGGGATCTTCTGCAAAAAACTTTTCACATTAAGGATGGAAAAACAGTTGAAACACACCAACAGAAAACAAAAAAGATTCTGCATAGTCAGCCAATATAAATTAGAATGTCTAGATAATTTAACATCCTACTATTGCACAATAACAGCATTGTAGGAAGAACTAGCAAAACACAATATAGAGATGAAATTTTTGGTTCTTAAAATGTGTCAAATATCATTGGAACAATAAAGTGAATTTCAATGTCTTTAATCTAGTCTATGCTGGAAGTCGCATAAACCACATATGAAATCAACATTGAATGATACAATGAAATAAGGTCTTATTATCAAAAAATGTTTTATCCCCAAAACTTTCAAAATGCCTTCTTGTCGGTGACCACTGATCAAAAATACACTGAGGCTTACATTAAACCGATGTACATTCTCAGTAAGGTCCATTGATCTAAAATTAACTTAAGAACTGAAAATTCCTCTACGAGACTCTCATTACTACATTAATTCATGACAAATATTTACATCATCAAACTTTTCCTTTCAAAGAAAAAGACGAGAGATTGATTCATTTTGTGTGAATTCATTTTCTTTTCAAAAGTAAATCACAAAATGGAGGTGCATAAGGAGCTTTCTCACATACTGCAAGGGAAGGGTTGGTGAGCACAAAGCACTTTCATATACAGCAAGTGGAAGGTTGAGGAGCACAAAGCAATTCATGGAGTGGTTAGCCATGGATCAGACCCCAGGCATAAGATGGCACCCGAGGCAACAGATGGAGGTAAAGGGTTCAAACAGATTCACACTCTGCCGTAAAAATCGTACATACAAAATACACTTTCACGGGTTATCAACAGACTGTTGAATCCCCTCAATATAAGGAAAGACTCTAGTCTTGTGACAAAGGGGATTCAAACAATACTTCAAGCCATACATTCCAACCTATGGAGCCACACTCAAGCATATATGCAAATCCCCAGCTCAGCCACAGCACAGCTATTGCATTAAACCAAACAAGCATATATAAAAACGGATTGACATTAGCTAGTTGCATTTAAAAAAATACAGCTTCCAGAGAATGAATGAGCAATAGCAAAACGAAAGTAACACAGAGCACTTTACATGAACTATTTATTGGAGTACCATCTAGTTAGCGCGCGCACTCACGATAAGGAACAATCAGCAAAGAAAAAAATGAGAGGATACCATATATATCTACAGAAACAAGCATTTACTGTCTCAACTTATAAATCCAATCAACAAAATCTTAACAGACATTAACGACTACAAACTAATCCCCCGATACTGAGCAGAAAGTTAAGAGCACACAAGAAGCAACCAGCAAAGATAAAATGAGAAGATACAATATATTTTTCCAGAAACTAGCAATAACGATCTAAACTTGTGAATCAAATAAGCAAATCCAATCAATTGCTACTATATCAACCTATAAATCCAATCAACAAACATTAAGCAGGCATTCACCACAAGGAACTAACAACGGCAGAACGAGCAGAAGCTAGATCTCTTCGTAGAAACTAATTACAACAATCCAAACCTGATAAATCCAATCAACAAAAATTAAACAGACATAGTAACAGCACCAATTTACGATATAATCATAAAAGCGAATGCTCAGAATTAGAGTTTTTCTGCGTATGAGAGTGAAAAGATAAAGGAATGACCTGCTTGTTGACTTCAACACCGACGGCCCGTTTGGTGACATTCCAAACACGACCAGTGCGTCCATGGTAGAACTTGTGAGGCATTCCCTTGTGAACAGCACCATTCACCTTGATATCAACATAGTCTCCGATTTTGAAAATCCTCAAGTAGGTTGAAAGTGGGATGGTACCCTTCTTCCTGAAGGCGCGAGAGAATGAATCTCTCGTTCGAGACCTCAAACCATGACCGGCCGGCATTTTCTTCCTCTGCTCTCGCTGTAGATGCTTGTGGAAAAGAGAGAGAGCAACTGAAACCCTAGCAGGAGATGAACAAAGAGCTCTTTGAATATATGTATTAGAGATTCTAGGGTTTTAGATTGTGAATGGGCCTCGAACATATGGGCTTTTAGCAACATGGACTGAGAAACACAATTTGGGTTTATTGCTTGCACTAAAGTTGACATTTGTGCGGAAATGACCATTTTCCAATAAAAAAAAGGAAAAATATACAAATGTGACCTATTAGGTAAAGTATTTACGGTTATTGGACTTAAGCCAATATATTTATCCTGATTGGACCCATGCCCAAACTATTTACCTAACTGATCCATTGTTGAATCATTCTTGATACTAGTGGAATATATACACTTTGATAGTATTTATACACTTTAATAGTATCTATCTATCATAATTGAATAGTCTTTTCTTTATAACACTGCATTCTTTTGTAATGCCATTAGAGCGTATACTATCTAATGGTATTAAGGAGCAAATAAGTAGTGTTTTCACTGAACTGCTACTTATTCATCCTTAATATTATTGGAGTATATGCATTTTAACAATAACAAGTTATAATCGAGCAGTCTTTTCATTGAAGCGTTCGTTGCCCCTCCTTGATGTCATTGTAGTGTATATACTCTAATGCTATCAAGGAGTAATTGTGTAGTATTTTCTTTGAAACATTATTAGATACCATCAAAGTATATATATATTTTTGAAATATGATCACGCCCAAGTGTCAAGGAGATGCCTGATGTCCATGCTTTGACAAAGATACACACTTTTGGGGTATTGATCAAAGTTGGCAATGTTGTTGTTGAGTACAGGATCTTTATCATCTAACAACTACAATAATACACTTAACGTAAGCTTATGAGTGGAATTTGAAAGAATAGATGTGTGCATACAGTTATTTTAATCTCTGATAAGGTAAAAAGAGTGTCATTATTTTATGAAAAAAAACTATCTAATTAGATCATAAAAAGAGTATCATTATTTTATGAAAAAAAACTATCTAGTTAGATCAACATCTTCACCATGATGTATTGTATCGCACTGTATTGTTTTAATGAATGCAATATTTGAATAGATTGTATTGTTCTCTGTCGTTACATAATGTCATACATCCATAATTTAAATGATAAATCAACAAGAAATTATAGGGTATGTGGTAGAACAAACATGAAAAGATATGATAAATCGTAAAATAAAATTATTAAATACTAAATAAAGTAAAAAATGAGAAGAATATATCAACATAATGACAAAACCACACCAAACTGCTCATTACATTAAATGGGTCATTTTTTGTTATCTAACAATGAAATTAAACGATTGTCAATTTTATTTTCCATCTTTTGGGCCATAACGCTCAAGTCCAACATCCACGACAAGCCCAGTCTCGAATCATCCTATATGGTCGTTCTTTCTACACATAAGCTGAGGCCTGCCTTCTCCATTAGTTGACATGGGAACACGAGAGGTATACGAAGAAAAACTGAAGAGAGGGAATCTCCATCACGATCCTACAATCAAACCTGGACTCGGCTCTGCTAGATGTCCGCGTTGCCTCTCTCTCTTAAACTCCAATTCAGTATGTGCCAGATTCTACTTGTTTTTTTCTCCGTGTGTTTGTAATTGTATACATATTGCCTATTACATGCTCGATGAAATGCCTAGCTAGTAATTTTGGCTGTTTCTGTTTTATTTGGGTGCAGAAAAGTGGTGAATGGGGGATTACTCCTGTTTTGCATGATTTCACGGCGGTGGTTAGTATCCTATTTGAACTGCAAATTTAAACTATCCAAAATTTTTCTCATGATTAAAATTTAACTAAGTATTCACAAATTGCAAAACTGAATGGTGGTGGTGTTTGTGAAGAAACTTCCATATTGGTAGTTGAAAAGAAAAGAAAGCTACGTATAAGCTGGTGGATACTCTTGATAGTGCGAGACGTTTCGAATGGTCTTGGCTCAAATTTTAGGATTATATGTTTGTTGTGTGTGTGAGAACAAAGTCCTACGTGGTAGCTGAAAAGAAACTTTAGCTACTGATAAGTGTTGGTTACTGTTAATAGTGTGATGTTGATTAGGAAAACTGTATGGGCTTGGCTTAAAGTGGACGTTATCACACATGTTATGTGTATCTTTGAGCCGTTTAATCTCACGACTGCAGGATGAGTAGGGAGATGATGTAGTGATGGTGCAGGCTCGGTTCCAAATTAGCCCATGAATGGTAATGGATCATGTGGAACTTAGTTTAATTGTATCTTTTGGCTGTTTAACCTAATGACTGCGAGATGAGTAGGGACATGGTCTAGTGATGGTGTAGGGCCTAAATTATCCCATGAATGTTAATGGATCATATGGAACTTAGTCAATAGGGATATTGTCGAGTGTGCGTAAACAAAGTTCATATTTGTAGCTATAAAAGAAAAGTAAGCTACTTATAAGGTGTTGAATCCTCCTTTTGAGGTTGGTAACCTAGAGCAAGACCATGCTCATGGAAAGAAGTACAGGGATAGTCTTAATGGCGTGAGACCTTTTGAGAAATTGTGTGGGCTTGGCGCAAAGCCAAAAATATCACACCACGTGAATGCCGAAAGTGGTTGATGCCAAAGAGCACTTAATGTTATATGAGTGTTTTGTATATGTCCAAAACTTCAAGGATTTGTTCTCAGTAAATTGGAATTAAGGTAAGTTGAGTTCAATGCAGAGGAAAGTTTCTATTTTAACCCCTGAAAGAGTTCCATATGTCTTCCATCTGAAAATCTGAAAGACTATCCTTTACTCAAAGATTAAGTTTGCTAATCATAATTTTTGAAACCAGCTGGACAAGGCTAATAAACCCATAGTGAACAGAGTTATAGCGCAATCATAATATGAAGAGCTTTACCAGCTAGTTAAATTAATATTCTTTACCTTTGTGTAGGCTGGCTCTGGAATTGGTGGACTGCTTAGTGCAATTCATGGTTTCAATACAGGCATGATTAATTAATTATCTCTTCTGTGCCTATCTTTGTGTTATTGCTCTCCTTATAGTAAATCATTGTTGAACTTATAAACTTAATACTTCACTCTCTTTTATCTTATGAATTCATAGCTGAAGTCTTAACGCTGGTACTTTTCAGGAATTCCTTTTGTCCAGAGACATGTAAAGGGTCCAAAGTGGCTTCCATTTGTTATAGGGGTAGGCACCTAATGCACTTTTTTGTTCTTTAACTCTTCTCTTCCTCCCTCCCTCCCTCCCTCCCTCCTATTCATTGTATTCTCGATTATTGTGTTTTACTCAACAATATGTATAGTTGAGTACAATTGATGTGATATGTAAAGCTTTACCCTTCCCGTTGTTTTGGTCTTGCAGCTTCCTCCACTACTCATGTTCTCTGCTGCTAGTGCGGCATTTGGAGGTAATTCTGTGAAGTTCTAATTTCATTCTCATTCTTTCAATTTAGCTTATGTTATTTTATGATGATAAAGTTTCCATGAGACTCAGCAGATATATTTTCTATCTTTTTGGTTTTGATATGTAACTTTCAGTAACAATATTTCCCCATGCACTAATGCTTAAATGTTGGTAAATTGAAGGTTAATGTCAATCATTTCTTGCTATGAAATATATGGGCATCCCTGTTTTAGTTTTCTTTCTCTATCTTAATATAATTTGGTATCACTTTATCCTATCAGTATTTTGAGTAATTTAGGATAAACTAATTTATAATCTACTGATTACATAAGTATATAACTGTTGGTGATATTTTCGAGTGTGCTTATGTACTTCTATAATGAACATTCCTCAACTGTATTTTGTAAGGAATCAGAATTTATAATAAATGCTAAAAGAATGCTGTAATCAAGACGACACACCTTGATCTGTTTCTTGCCAAATGTAGAGTAGAATCACTTTGATTCTTTAAACTTGACGAAAAACTGCTTTTGCTCCTGTTCAACCTTACACCAGTTACTTCTTTGATGGAAAGAACATGATGTTTTGGTTAGAGAGATCACCTCTTCTCTAAAGGTCTTGTATTTCATGTTCCGTCAAGTGAGAAGTTAACTGTCATGTATATCAGAAATAACCTCTCTATTGTTGGCCTGTCATATTTTGAAAGCGTAACTTAATCGACCAAGTAAGGTAATTGCAGCCCCAATATTATGTGTGCTCAGCAGGGTGCATTTTATTTTATTGAATGACTGATGTTTTAACCTCCCTTTGTGGTAGAGGTATGGTCTATCGGAACTACCTCAAGGTAGAGGTAAGTTCTGCATACACTTTACCCTCCCTAGATTCCACTTTGTCGGACTTTCACTGGGTATATTGTTGTGATAACTGATGTCTAAACATTCAAAGTATGACTTATACTGAATTGCTGATGAAAATGAAAACAAGATCCCTTTAGGGTTTTGTTTCATGTCCTCCCCTTTTATAAATTCATCTACTAACTCTGTTAAGGAGCTTCTATCTGAAAAATTGGTAAGTACAATCGTTTGAGAGTAATCTTAGTTTTATGTGAAAACAAGTTTTGGTTTGATAAAATAAACAAGAGTGTTGAATGATAATTGAAGTCTTAAATGACATCTTTTTTTCCAGATTAATTGTTAGTGGGCTGTCTCAAGTTCGATTCTCCAAATGAGAAGCTTTTGCTCTATGTTTTTTCTTTACCATATCTTTTGATAAAAAAAGGCCACATGCACCTGCTTTTACTCTCAATTGATATTCAAATTAACTTCATGTATAGTTTAAGACCACTTCTATGTGAATATAATAACCCTCCTCCCATTTGATGTAAGTTCATTTGACTGCTTAAGGTTGGAATATGAATTCCTTAATGAAATTTGCGCCAATTATTTATTTGATTAATTCAAAATTGCATTAAGGGTTTCTGAAACAAGGTTTCCTAGGAAACAGCCTCTCTACCTTGTGAGGTAGTGGTAAGGTCTGCCACACATTCTACCCTCCCCGGGCCCCACTTGTAGGATTCCACTGGGTATGCTGTTGTTTTAAAATTGCATTAAGGGTTTCCCCTAATATGATAGTTTGCTTATAAATGTACATGTTAAAGAATCATGCTCAAGATTATATCTTAGGTGGCCATGTTAAAGCCGTGCTTTGGATAGTGGTGAAGTAACATATATTTGGTTACTTAGGTGGCCATGTTAAAGCCGTGCATTGGATAGTGGTGAAGTAACATATATTTGTTACTTATATCTTGTGTAACACTATGGAAGTTCAGAACTTCCTATTATTACATAAACATTTACGCCTTTCTCCACATCGCTTGCTATCCTTTTATGTAAAATTAGGATACTTAATGGGAACATAGACAAGCCTCAACTTGAAATAATTCTCGAAGAGAAGAAAAGTCTGTATCACACCTGTTTGTTCTGTGGTCATGTGGTTGACAAGTTCATTCTCAAATCATGTGAACTAGTAACCAAAAAAACAATTGAAGCACCATTTCCTTCCCTACAGCTAAATGTCAAAGTGGACAAGTGCACAAAATTTATGTCTTCTACAGTTTAGGTGCCCCTTTTTTTCTTATAGAAAAATAGCACATGTTTTGGCACCCGTATTTTGTTGAATCTATGCCATATATTCAGAATTGTTAGCTTCAGATCATTGTTGAGCAAGCTTTCTGTTATGCTAAGGTTAATCGTCTTCTTCAAGATATGTGCATCTTTTTGTCATGATAAGAAATGTGAGCACTTGAATAAGAGGTGTGGTCAGTGAACAGTAGTGTCATGTCAGGCACAATGAAGGATCCAAAATATTCAGAAACATTAAATTTGGGGAATCGTAGACATATCTCACGTTTACTAGACTCAGTTTTTTAGCATCAATTTGAAACATGATGAAGAAAAGGTCCAAGTATACCTCATACTATGCCAAATTGAGAAGATTTGGCCTAAGTACTTAAGTTCACTTAGGCCCTTACTGTCAAATACTTGGTCCATATACACCCTTATTTGGTTCCCCCACATGACCTAATTATGAGATTAAATAGTCAATTAGCACCAAATCTTGACATATTTGGCTCGACGTGGCAGTGTTGTTGTAATTGAGCACTTCACGCTGTAAGCGGTGAAGCAAAGCAAAGCACAGCTCTCTTGCTTTTTATGTCTGAAGCGACGGTGTGGTGAAATATGTGTTCATTGAATTATTAATCTCGTACTTAAGTGGGAGAACAATTTAAAATAAGGGCGTACTTGGACCTAGTATTTGACGGTAAGGGCATAAGTGAATTGAAGTATTAACCGAGGGAAAATGTGCTCAATTTTACATAGTATGAGAATATATTTGAACCTTTCCCGAACAATATATTGTATCCAGGGGACAGGTTAGCTCATAGGGCTAGGGTCGGTACTCTGTGTAAGGTACGTGAATGGGCCTGCTAAACTGATGTTGTTTAGGGCAGGTGAAGAAGGGTATTCAACTGAAATCCATGCACTTCTTTTTTCTATTTTTCGCTTAGATGTGCTCAGGATTGAGCGGCTGGATATTGATCGAAAATGCAGGCCCAACTTTCATTTTACATCCAGTGGAAAGTACTTTGATGACAATAATCAAAGATCTTTTCCCATTCCTTCATCTTTCTTATTTGAGTAATTGTTTTAATGACCATATTTATGGGTAATTTTGCATTACAGGATATGCACTTCCAAGGTTTACTCAACTTACAGTGACTTCATATTATGCTGCTTCAAGTGCATCACATTACGGGATATCATTGCTTACCAGACGTATTGAGGAGGTCCATACTTCTGGTGTTCAACATGAAAGACTCAGCTGATTGACTCAAGGTGCACAAAATCAGAGCCAAATTTTACTTCAAATTTTGCAACAAATTATATATAGTTGGAGCAATTGTTTATTCAAAAGATGCATGTTCTGTGCTTTGGTGACTTCTTTTTTGATAAAATATATAGTTTTTCCTTTATAATAATAGGAACGTTTGAACTCGGAAGAAAACACTCGTGCTTCTGTTTTTAACTGATATCAGATTCTGAACATTTGGTAAATAGCCAAAATGGCATAGTTGTTAGATCTTGCATCTAAGTGCTTTGTATTAGAACAAAATGTCTTGTCATTGGTCGTAAATCATTGCATCCTCATCAGTGCTAATTGCGAGTAAAGAGCCCTTTACTTTCTTTCAGTTATTATTTGAGTACTCTGGTTCACGTTAAAAACTCCTTTTCTACTTGCACATTATTGCGCTGCTTTCAAATAGTCGTTGTTTAGGTTGTGTATGTCGGTTGCTCGTGCTATGATCAGAGTGTAACGTAATCTGTTTCTGCGATCATCATATTAATGTTCTCTACTGAATTCAGCATAAGGTTTGAGTCATTTTGTTCTCTCTGTGCTGGCTCGTTTGAAAGAAAATTGAGCTCATTTTTCGGTCATGCTAATTTCTTGAATGGGATTGGCATCTGTTTGTAAGCCACTAAATTGCCTGACATGGTCAATATATGTGGCCTGGGGGAGCACTGGTTAGAAAATGAATGCAATGTAATAATATCATATAAAAGCCTGTACCGAAAACAAAATTTTCAGTAGGTATGGCATCAATAGTTAATCATTAAGTTATGAACAAAACTGCAGAACTCTTATCATAAAATTATCTGTGCATGTGCATGGACTGGACTGTCCTTGGCGCGGAATTCATTACACCCGAAAAGACGGACAAATATACTTGGAAAAAACGACATGATTATCCCATCCCCAACCTTAATAAATGGACTATGAAGAAGGGCTTTGGGGTGTGTGTTGGTGGTGGTGGTGGTTTGGTGGAGTGGGGTGGGGGTGGGGGTGGGGGTTGGTTTTAATCTTGTACGTCGTTTATTCGGATTTATATGTCGAATATTTTCTAATTTGATTGTTACTT
>JAPFFP010000002.1:15142203-15157514 GCA_026153255.1 Solanum medicagineum
ATGATACAACATAACATAAAACTGATTTCACAAAATACATGAATGTTTTAGTGGATGTTAATATAGAGCTAGGATAACTACAAAAGAACGTAGAAAGTATAGAGAAAAACAAAATGGAATGACAATTCATTTAGCCACCATCTCTTCTGCCTTTTGGATAATATGCTTTTGGATTGACTCTTCAGACTACTTGTTCCTTTAAAGTTTTCATATTCCGCATTTCAAAAATTAATTTGCTTAACTTTTAAAGTTAAATTAAATTACATTGCGAAAAGTATTTATAGACATCAAACTTTTGTAGGACTTCTCAAGATGAATCCTATTTCAGTCAGTTTCTTGAAATCTACTTTACCTAAACCCTAATTCATGTTTATATAAAGATATTATAATATTCTCTTGAAAAGACATCTAAAATATCCTATAAATCCTAGTGATATTTGTCAAGAGATCAAAATATGGGTCAAGGAGGTCAAAATCATCCTACGTTTGAGAAATACGCCACTAATGACCCTCGAATCATGGAGAAATCTAATGAGAGAAGAATCAAGGGAGTAACAAATTTGTACCCACATGTTTATCAATAAATTCTGTTTCTTCATATTTTATTTGTGATTGCAATTCATGTTTCATCACTTTAAAATATGTTCAAAACAATATTATAAGTTGCAATTCTTTTATATAAATATAATTAAAAATATATATTAGAATATTAGTCAAAATTTATATTGTTTACCACTAAAACGAATGGAGAAAGCATAATTTTGTATCGCCACTTCCTTATATATCACAATTTTGTTTGGCTTTTAAACTTTGTTTTAATCAAACATTTTCATACAAATTAAGACAAAAAAAAGTAACAAACAATGTATAGAATAAAGAGATTGTGCTAAAATGCTAAAAGTTTTTAATCATGATATAAAATTATAACCTAATGACTCAGTCCAAATCATTTACCCAAAAGGAAGAAGGGAGGGATGGTGGCTAAATAAGTTGTCATTATATTTTGTGCTTGTACATATGTTTATTTTTATGTCAGAGTATACGTTATATCCTCATGTAAATTAAATATCACTTTCAAGAAAATGTTTAATTTCATCTTTGTTTCCTTTTTAATACTTCAAATAAGATGGTCCAAAATAAACCTAACTAGGGTTCCATTTTAACGAACAAATATATATAGTACAGTAGTAGTTTATAAAATTATTGTGAGACAGAAAAAAAGATTAAGACCAGCCAAAATAGAAATCTGTCCCATTTATTTTACTGTATATCCATCTCAAAAATTATTTTTATGTTTTTCTTTTTCACGTTCTTTAAAAATATTATAGTTAAAAGAGATTTTGATCATTTTATTCTTATTTATATCTGCTAAAGTATAATCTCATTTTATTAAATATTTACTTTATTTTGATTTGGTTGTGTTGAAGAATAACAAAAGTCTCACATTGGTTGTTAATGAGATAGGTGGACTCTTTAATTATAAGACTTGGACAATCTTCCTTCCTTCGAGCTAGTTTTTGGGATGTGAAACCTAATTTTACAGATACTGGTTCAAACCAAACCAAATTAAATGTATTTAGAATTTTTAATCGATTTGATATGATTTTTCGATCCATAATGTTGGTTGTCCTATAAATTTGAGTTATCCATAATGCATTACTTGGTGTTATGCAAAAGAAAAAAAATTCATCATCTTCATCATTATTTTTTAAGAAATAAATGTAGATGTGGATCTACATAGTTTTGTTTTGTGGTCCTGATAATGCACTCTCTCTTTACAAGTGTTCATCATCTTTCATCAGTTTTCAGCATTGACTTGTGGATCTTTTAGATAGACGAATGTAAAATATCGAATTCATCAGAAATAAATACTTTTGATACAAAGCATAAATTTATGTAACAAATAGTTGACGCAAACTCATAATTTTGAAGATATAATCAACTCAATATTAAGGACCTTAAATTAACAAATAAGACTTTTTGATTAGCTGAGATCATACAGTGGATATTCAGACATACATTTAAAGAATATCTAAACTTATAGCCAGGGATTAAATAAGTACTGCTAATACAGGGATTGGTGACAGTATATATCATCTGTCATATCAGGTCAGGAAATGCAATTTAATATCATTAAATAGGTATACAATTATGAATATGATAAATGAACATAAATATATAATCTATAAATCATATATGTGCAAATTAATTAAAGCTCAAAGCTGAAAATATATTTTTGCATATATTGTGGACTCTATTTAATCGAGAATAGTCTCATTATCTTTCAAATAATTTATATCTGGGTATATTCTATCCACTCTAAACCCTACTTGTGCACTGTAAATATATTTGTTATTGTTGTTGTTGGATGGTAGACAACCTTTAGCGTCAAATTTGTTACACTCAATAAAAATGTCTGAGAAGAGAGTTAAAAGAAGATTTATGAAAAAAATAACATGATTATCGCCATTCCCAACCTTAATGAACAGACTATGATTGTTTGGTTTTTGACCGACTCGTTTCCATTACCCTTTTGAATAGTTTTTAATAAGGGAATGAGAGAAGGTCCTTTTTGTGCCTATTTAAGGTCAAACCCATTTAGTCTAAATATTGAGTGTGTGTATGTGTGTATATATATATAAAATCTAAGTTAAGATTTTATTGTTGAAAGTTATTTTAACCAATTTATTTATTTAAAATTAATACGTTGAGCCTGTTTAGAAAAAGAGCTACTCTTCTCAAAAGTCTCCTAATAGACTCTATAAATACGATGAATTACGTTCCCTATTATATATAGCGTACTCAATTACATGCATTGCCTAGGCTTTGTTGTATCTTGATAGAACGTTACTTGTTAATTTCTAAAACTATATACAGGCAATTACTCTTAAAAGGTGGTGATATTTCACGCCTCAAAGCTTTGAATTTCTTTGTATTTCCTCTGAGACATCCTTCCCTACTTCATAGTCCATTAGTGGATAAGGTGATTAACTCATCCCGACTGCCACCTCCTCTTCAGCTTCGTCCTCGACAATGTGGCATTTCTTAGTTTGGTTGGTTTTCTCATGTCGCTTTGACTAATCTAGATTCATATCAAAAGAACCCTACAAGATGGGTTATAACACTCCTTACAAAGATTGTTACATTCGTGAAGTTCAAACTCGAAACTTCTAATTGTGGTTCTTCCACTATGGCTTGCAAGGACAAAAATGCTTTGTTACTAGGGTTTTCTTTTCCTCAACCAAGTTGGTTATGTCAACCTTAAGATTAATTTTACATTTTGTTATGAGCTAACCAGAAAAATATATGAAAGAACAGAGAGTAAAGTACAAAACTATTTATGGCAAATGTAGGAAGTGAAAAAGCCAATTGACATTTGATTGCATGGACAGTATACTTTTTGGAACTTTCTACGATTCCACTTTTGTTGGGAGCAGAGATGGAGATAGAGTATCCACAATGAGTTCAATTGAATTCGATACTTTGAAATTAAAATAAAAATTTATGTGTAAAAATTCATGAATATTAACAAATAATATACGAGAATTTGTAATTATCAAGATATAATTAATTCAATGTTAACTCAATTTAGCTGATTCGAATCAAACTAAACTAATTATATCCAAAATATTAAATCGATTTGATTTAATTTTTCAAACTTCTCTATAAAGTTGATTGTCCTGATATTTTTATTGCTATATTATAGAAAAGAATATATATAATGTAACATAAAATCATTGCCATAGATACATGAATGTCTAGTAAATGTTAATATAGAGGATAGACTATAAAAGAAAGCAGAAAGTTGAGGGAAAGATTTCTATTTTGAGGAAATGACAGGGTCTTAATTTTAATTTTAATTTTTTTTTTCTATCTGACAATAATCTCTTCAGCCTTTTGGATAATATGCCTTTGGATTGACTCTTCAGAATACTTGTTCCTTTAAAGTTATCACATCCGCTTTTTGAAAATTAATTTAATTAATTTTAAAAATTAAATTAAATTATATTATAAAAAGTATTATAATTTATAATTTTTTTATATCAATTTAATAAAAAACTATATATTATAAAATATTAATCAAAGTCTATATTGTATGACTCTAAAAAAAAATACAATTAAAAAGAAACAAAAAACGCGTAATTTTGTATCACCACTTCCTTATATATCACAATTTTGTTTGGCTTTAAATTTTGTATTTAATCAAATATTATCATATAAATTAGACGAAACAAATACAATATTGTTTGACTCTCAAAAAAGAATTACTTATACTACAATATCAAACATTATGAAAAATATTATAAATCATAATTTTTTTGATATATATCAATATAATGAAAAAAATATACTTTAAAATATTAGTCAAAATCTATATTGTTTGACTCTAAAAAATACAACTAAAAAAACGAAGAAAGTATTATAAAAAGTATTATAAATTATAAATTTTTCTTATTAATATAATAAAAATATATATTTTATCATATAAATTAAGCAGAACAAAGTAAAAAAAAATCTTCAATCATGTATATAATAAAGACATTATTCTAGAAGACTTTAGCCATGATACAAAATATAACATGATGAGTCGGTCCAAAGCATTTATCCAAAAGGCAGAAAAGATGGTAGCTAAATGAATTGTAATTATATTTTGTGCTTGTACATATATTTATTTGTGTCAGAGTATACGTTATATATATCCTCAGGTAAATTAAATATCACTTTCAAGAAAATGTTTAATGTCATCTTTTGTTGTTTCCTTTTTAATACTTCAAATCAGATAATCCAAAATAGACCTAACTAGGGTTCCATTATATAACGAACAAATATAGTACAGTAGTAGTTTATAAAATTATTATGAATACAGAAAAAGAAATTAAGACCTGCCAAAATAGAAATCTGTCCCATTTATTGTACTGTACATCCATAAATTAGTTTTATGTCTTCCTTTTTCACGTGCTTTAAAAATATTATAAGTAAAAAGAGATTTTGCTCGTTTTATTCTTATTTATATCGACTAAAATTAAATATACTCTCATTTTATTAAAATATTTATTCTATTTATTTGTCATCATCGCTTAATTTAGTGTTTTTGGTTTTCAAATTTAATTGAGTAAAATGGAAAATGAATAGTCTTTTTTTTTTTTTTTTATCTAAATAGCTCTTACCATTCCCACATAAAATGTCTCAAACATATTAAAAGGGACCTCACCAAAAATACAAATAAAAACGGATACATTCAACATATTGTACCCCAAAAATTCTTTGTTTTGAGATCGAATTTAATGTTAAATTATAATGGACTATTATAAGTAATGGACACAACATTTTGTCTCAAAAATGCACATGTCCAGAAGATGCATGTCGCAGAGATGGGGATGTTGAGATGGATGCGTGGTCACACAAGGAGTGACAAGGTTAGGAATGAGACCATTCGGGAGAAGTTAGAGGTGGCTCCGGTGGCTGATAAGATGAGGGAAACAAGACTGCGATGGTTTGGACATATGCAGAGAAGGAGTACCGATGCTCCTGTTAGGAGGTACGAGAGGTTGGTTTTAGGAGCTACATGGAGGGGTAGAGGTAGACCGAAGAAATACTGGGTGGAGGTGATTAGACATGATGTGGCGGAACTTGATCTCACTGAGGACATGACCCTAGATAGAAAAAAGTGAAGATCGCGATTAGAGTAGTAGGCTAATTGGTTGGTAGGGTTAGGTGGTTATCTAGTCATGGGGTATAGTAGGGTAGAGGAGTAGTAGTGTTTTATGACATGTGTTGTCATTATCTGTTGTTTATGTGTTAATTGTATCATATTCACGTATTGGCATATGCTTTTGGTTATTTGTCGTTTTTTGTTGTTCCCTTTCTTTTACCTTTTGTCATATCTAGTTTATTCTGCTTATGGGTTTTTGAGACGAGGGCTTCCAGAAAACAGTCTCTCTATTTCTATGAGGTAGTGGTAAAATTTACGTACATTCTACCCCACACTTATGAGATTTCACTGGGTATGTTATTATTGTCGTCGTCTTGTACTTTTTGATAGCAGACGTACACTATTATAATGCTATAGTTAAAAGTACAAAGTGGAAAAAAATATTTTACTAGTACCAAAAAGTTAGAGAGAGAAAATAAAATCTTATTATATTTATTATTAGTAGTTAGTTTTGCCATGGTATAACTTCATAATTTTAACGTATGGTCCTTCTTAATATGATATTAGTTTCATATATTTAATGTATGCTCATTCTTAATATGATATTAGTTTCATATGTTTTAAGAGGATTTTTCAAAATGAGCAAATATTTGAATCATATAATAAGGTAAAAGAATAATTAAAATAGCTATAGTTTGCTATAATTACGATTTATAGCTATATATTATGGAAGAGAGGCGAGCGAGATCGAGAAAGAGGCGAATTGTATGTGCATATCTATCAAATAATTATATATGCGTAACTGATATATGTGTATATTTCTATATCCAGCAAGCTAGATTGGAAGAGGGATGAGAGAGACAAGCGAGATCGAGAGAAGGAGACGAGAGGCAAGTGAGAGAGGTGGAGTGTGGAGAGAGGTGAATTGCATATGTATATCTATTGAATTTAATATATAAATTTGTGAAATAATTATAGATATGTATTTGTATATCTGGCAAGATATATGAATAGGGGATAGAAAAAATAACAATGAAACCCTAGATATAGCTATAAATTATAATTTTTTCAAAATATAGTGGTTTAATATAAATACATATCATATGTTTGTGTCGTAATTTACCCTAACTTTAATTCAACTATGTATATATGTTGTATCTCTATCTAGGGACTTTCTCTGAAAAGATGTAAAAGTACAAAAATAAAGCATATATGCACACAAATCATGTTAACCATAGAATCTTCTAATAGATCTATGGAGAATTTTCATCAAGGAGTTGGAAAAAATTGTTACATTATTAAATCATTCAAAAGATAATTCCATTAACTAATTATCTAAATAACCGAGATTTAGTAACTATAAAAAATAAAATAAAATAAAATAAGCCAGACAATCTGCTATAACTATTCAAATTACACTGATAGAAATTCAACAAAGCAACAATGTGTACCATAATATGGTGAATGATTGTATAATGATAATAATAAGTAAATCCAAACATTCTTCAAATTAAGCACAACTTCTTTAAAGAAACTAGATAGTATTATAATAGGATTACATTAACCATAATCCTTAATTGATTACAAGTGCAAATCTAAAGTCACATGATCTTCAACTTCTCCTTTTGGTTCATACACAAAATTGCTCTCACAATTAGTTCTAATTTTAACCATTGGTGAAGTCCTAATCAAATCATCATGATTAGAAAAAACAAAATTATTATAAGTAGATGACTTACTGTGATGAATTGCTGGAGGAGGCTGCCAAAATGCCAATGGACTTGTAACATTAACATTATGTCCATTTCCATAAAACCTAGGAGTAGTATTGTTAACATTTGTCCATGTTGAATGATGATGAGTAGTTCTAATTGTAGCTGCACCTATTTCACCAAGGCGATGACGGTTCATTGTCCTATAAATGCTCGATTGATCTGTCAATCAATACAAATATTATATCTAAAATAACAACATACGAGACTGTTATCTATTATCACATTTTGAATGATGAGCACTATGTGTGTGTTTCATATGACAAGAAATATTTTCTGAAAAAATATTTTTTTTTGGAAAATTAACTTTGTCTCACTATTTTGCGGAAAATATTCTTCAAGGAGAATATTCTTTGATATTTCCTTGCTAAAAAATCATGACTTGTTATTTGGCAAATATTTTCCATCATACCAAAAAACATGTACACTATATGTATATATAAAAGAAACTTTACCATGCACTATTGAAGACTGAAGATGAGATTGTTTGGCATTTTGTCTTTCTTTCTTGTGTGCATTTTGATGGCCTCCTAAAGCTTGAGAAGTTGGAAAGCTACTAAAACAATAATGACATTCATACTTTCTGTTGATTTCAACAGTCATGTCGATCTGACTTGCTTTAGTATTTGTTTGAAGCTCATGATGAAAAGGGTTACTATCAATGGATTCAGACATGTTGATGGTGGTCATAGTTCTAGTACTATCACCACCACCTCCAAATTCTTTACCAAAAAGTCTAATAGGCTTTTCTTTAACGGGTCGGATAATAGGAAGTTGAGAGGACTGCACATTCATGAAATCATGAGCTTCTCTTTCAATCTTATTCTCCATGGATTTGATTTCTTTTTTTATCTATAGGAAGTGAGATGTATTTGGAATAAAGAAGAAAATGCTTAACGAGGAGTCGAAGAATGTTGTTTATATTAGGGTTTTGAGAGAGTTGAATAGGACTTTGATGGGACCAATGAAGGAAGTGTCTATTCAATGAGTTAGTTACAAGTTAACTAATAGTGTACACTATTACTTAACTTAATAATATATATATATATATATTATTTAAGTTAAATCCTAATTTTATTAGTTATATCTTGGGGAAGTCAATTAATTAATTCTCTGCATTAAGCTAGAGAAAGAAAAAAAAAAGAGTAACATTTAGCGGCGTGGAATTAGAATTTTAATTTAGAAGGTTTAATTTTGAAAAAGTAAACACACGAACTAATCAAGGAGGGTTTGATATCTATTATATATAAATAAAAAATCATTTTAACCTTTTATGAAAGGAGTTCGTCAACCCCCTCACTACTCCGCGCCCGGTTACATTTCCATCAAATCTCAAAGATAAAAATGAGACTTTTTCCTAATGGAGAAAATAATATAATTAGATTAAAAAGTTTAACGAAGTATAGTTTTTTTTAAAAACAATTGCATAGTATATATTATATAGAGAGATAAAAAAATAAATTGACCATTTTAGCCCTGTTGAAAACATATCGTACCAAGTTGTTTGTTCCAGCTCAAAGAAATAATTTCGGTTCAACTACACAGAAAATACTTTTATTTCCGACATGGCTAATTAAGAAATTTATTTTTGTACTTTTTTTAACAAAATATTAACCGTTTTTTTGTTTTGTAGTACCGTACCTTCATCAAAGAATTGTTTATGGGCCAATGTAATTTTAGAGAAAGAGTCAATCTAATTCCAAGAGTCAAATTTAAAATTTAAATATTATGAATTTGAGTTTAAAAATTTATCATATATTAACTCATTTGATTTATCATATTCAAAGTCGACTATGTATGTGTATTTAGTGCATTCTTTAATACGTATATAGAACTCAAGCTAAAATAATCGAATACGTCCATCTTTGTATGTTGTGTTTGCTGAAAAAATCATGTGGATACAAAGTTAGATTTGTAATATAAGATTAAGAACAAGTGAATTAGGTTCGATCAATTTTTTCAAATCTAAATCCGAGTAACGAAAATAAATCAAGTATAGAAGATCTTTTTGTTAGCATATAATAAGAAAGCAAAATATCAAAAGTTTTTTTTTTTTTGAATTTATTGAGAATAAAAAAGAGTTGGGAAATCGATCACATGTTAAAAAAATAAATTTAAATAATTTTTTGAGATTTTATTAAGAAGATTTATTATGTGAAACTCTACAATAACGCCACAAAAAGAAAGTTTTATGGAATTTTTGCACCAACTAGTAGAACTGCATAAGTGCTTTTGTATTGGGGAGTGCTTTATTCTCAATGTGAAACTTCTTTATGCGAATTTCAATTTAATTGAATTTTAATGTGAATATCGAACATCGATCCGAAAAAAAAGGAAAAGTATACTAAACAAAGTAAAGTACTTATTTAGAAAGGGACTAGACTTCAACCCAATATGGAAAGAAACTCTTTTATAGGGACTATATACCATATATAAATTACACAACTTTTAATGAATAGGGTCCATGTCTTATCAAGGTTTTATGCGAATTCAGTTGAATTCTGGTCCACATCGATAAGTTTGACATTGGTGTAATTTTGCTAATGATATTGTCCGTTTTTGGGTCTAGACTTGCACGTCCTTAAAACGTATCACTAGTAAGTAAGACTTACTTACTTATATATCCAATGTCTTTTTTATATTTTGTCAATTTCGAACTTTTTATATTAAGATGGATTGTTATATTTGATCTGGAATTGGTTTATAATTTAAATTACTCCAAGTTGATCATTTAATTGTCATATTTAATATTGGTTTTTTTTTTTTTTTGACAATTTGTGGATATCATTCAACAAGTGCTCCTATAAATGGTAAGAGCACAACGTATTTACAACTAGAGGGTACATATTAATTAATTACCCTTAAATGGTTAACAACTACGATCCAATCAATTGATGAGATGGGAAATTAATATAAAAAGAAATTAAAAAAAATAAATAATATAACTAAAGTCTTAAAATATTAATTATATATAAACTTGATTCTAATTAACATGACAGTCTTGAGTAGTTACAGTGTCAGCTGTAATTTGATGGACTTCGAAATAAAAGTCTACGTAAATTTAGAATATAAATTTTATGACTTATGTGTGAAGTATTTTATTATTTTAATTTACTATGTTCAGAACTAATTATATTTATTTTTATGTTGAAGTTAACATATATACATGACACTATTGAGTAGGTGTAGTTTGATGCACTTCATAATTAATAAAAATTGATGTGTTTCACGCTAATTCAAGATTTAAATTTTATTATTTAAGTGTAATATTTTATCGTATCTCATTTAATTTATTAGATTTGAAATTGATCATATTTACTCATTTGTTGAATTTTCTTAGTACTTATTATAAGGATTTCTAGTTGAAGTTATTGAGTTAAGATGAACTCATATACAAGTCATCCATCAGTTATTTAGAAAAAAAATGAAAAGGGAAATAAAAATTCGACTACATGATACTTGCGCTAGAACCGTCTTGCACATTTATTATGCTATTCAATTTGTTTGTTTTTTTAAAGTCTATTTCAAAATTAAGATTTTCTTTTTCTTTTTTATAACTCTTTGAGTTTAACTTTCACGTGGTATGTTTAAGAACACAAGATTGAAGGACAATTTGTTACACCAAATTTAATGTCAAATCAAAATTGAACAAATAAATCGAAACAAACGAAGTATTTAGTTTAATTATTTTTTTGTTTGTATTCACAAATCTGACAAACAAATCAAAACTACAATGTACGTTATATTGTAAAATAAATACACACACAATATATATTGTGAATTAGATATCCATAAAATATACTTGATGCTTTAAGTTTATACATATATATATATATATATGTTACTCTACTCGTAAAGATAAATATAAGAACAATTTTTTTAAAAAAATACTACACTTTTTTTATCA
This sequence comes from Solanum medicagineum, assembly GCA_026153255.1. Taxonomy (NCBI): domain Eukaryota; kingdom Viridiplantae; phylum Streptophyta; class Magnoliopsida; order Solanales; family Solanaceae; genus Solanum; species Solanum medicagineum. The sequence goes on from JAPFFP010000002.1 coordinate 15,153,536, forward strand.
TAATATATTGGAATCAAACTCCATTTTTAATACTTGTTTTCTGCATCATCGTGATGGCTGAAATCAACTATCGAGTACTAGGTAATTTTATTCTTCAAAGTTAGAATAAATGAGAAGATATCATCAAATATTTTTTATCTTTTTTAGAATTTTAATATATAATCTTATAATTTTCAATTCACTTCATCAAAAATCTTTACACCCTTAAAAAATTAGTGTCATTATTACACTTATTTAATAAATTTTTTATTATATATATAAAATTCAAGTGGAAAATATCGAATTTAAAGGAAGTGAAGCCCTCTCCATCCAACTTTTAGTATTATTATTCTCATTGGGTATCGTTTATAGAATAATCTTGACCTCATTAGTTTGAACTCACGTCACGCAGAATTTATTAAAAGAAAAAATTGCTTTTTAAAAAATTAATACACCACTAACTTTTTACAAAATAAATTAATTTGGAGTTTACATTCATCCTTTAAGATTTTTACCCACATTTTTCTTTTGAAATTTTTACCCACATTTTTCTTTTGAAATTATTAGTTCAGAAGTATTAATTTGTTAATATTTAATATTTTTCAGGTATAAATTTATATTTTACTTTGAAAAAAATGAATTGAGTTAAAACTCAGCTATCATATACATGATACACCATCAATAACTATATGTGTTCATTTGCACGTGTATACAATTAATTAATCAATTTAAATTATATAGACATTTCGATATATGATAATTTTATATAATTAGTATATTTTAATTAAATTACTAGTCCTATTCATATTACTAAGTTGCAAGTAGGGATGTTCAGTGATCAGTTTGGGTCGGTTAATGGTCAAAATCAATATCAAATCAACTTAATTCGATTTTTAAATTCTCAAACCAAATCAAATCAATTATAATACACATTTATCGATTTGATTGTTATCGATTTCGATTTGATTTGGTCCAATTATTTGATTGTTAACCATACACAAAAATGAAAGTAATTATTCATTCAAAATGGGAAAAAGTAACAATAATCCATTCAAAACGAAAAATAGTTAGAGTGACTGATATTACAAAACTTTCAATCACTAAATTTAGTATGAAAAAGTTTCAAAATTGATCTTTTTGGCCTAGAAGGAAGAGATAGTGACATTTCTAGTTCCATCAAAAATTATAATAGACATTCATACACATAAAATCAAGGAGATAAATATTCTCGCCTTGAGCATTTATGCTTTCATAAGTAGATTAAAAACTAAAATTGATTGAAACATATATAAGATCATTAAAATTATTTTTATAAATAATGTATTATGTATTATAACTACAAAATATATGAATACAATTTGTCTGTTCAATTTGATTGTTTCATCAATTTTTCAAACAAATCCAAATCAAAACCAAAATCGAACACTATCAATTTTTTTAAAAGAATAAAATCAAACCAAATCAAAACTAAATAAAATCAATTTATTTAATTCAATTTTTCGATTTGAATCAATTTTATTGGAATCGGAAACACCCCTTGTTCCAAGAAGGGCGGTGTCATAGTCCACCCAACCACAAACAAATTAATAATTAAAGGATCAGCATGCATATTCAAGTTTATTTCTTTGTACCATATACAACTAGCAATAATTTAATAGGATTTTAATTTGATGGGAGATGATGTAGACATATTTTTCTTTTTCTTCTCTTTTAGAATAGGTAGTTTAAATATATATGACTTTGAGGGGTCCTCTTTCTTCAATGCTCTCATAGACTTCAATTTATAACTAGCTAGCTACCTTTAACTTAAATGCCCAAAAATATATATATAGTGATCTTGAATTAATATATAATAAATTAGTTCATTATAATTAAATTGTTATGGATATTTAGTAAAAGAAAATTATTTTATATATATAGTGATCTTGAATTAATATATAATAAAAGTATAAGGAAATATGCTTTGGTAATTAAAAGTTGTTGTAGCTTGATTAGTAGATCACAGTTAGCGTAAAATATTAATTACTTCAAACTATCTTTCTGTCTGTTTGACTAGGTTATCTTATTTAAGATTTCCTCAAATAAAGTCATTCAACAATTTTTACCCCTCGGAGCTCCTACTCTTTTGGTTCTTTTAATAATTAAAACGCAGAATCGATACTTACCATTCGAACAAATCCCTCTTATTAGAGACGATTTATTGATTCATTGGTTTTACTTTTTCCATGTGATAGGGAAAATTATGGGACCTCTTACACTATTAAAATTATTTAAATACACTCTTTAATTTTAATCTTTTGAACGGAATATTTGAATCGCAAAGCACTAATCTTAGTGTTGCATATATAGGAGTAAGTCCAACTAAATTACATTGACTAAATTAAAATGCAGAAAGTTTTTTTTTTTTCTCCCAATAAGGATACAAGGGACCATTGATGGATTCATGATAATAAAATCCATTTGGGAGCTTCTTAAAGATGAAGGCAAAAGAAAAAATATATATTTAAAGCTAAAAATTATAAATGAAGGCTACTTTTTTAGTTTTGGTTACAAAAGAAATGCTCCTAAAAAGCAAACAAAAGCCATTAAATAGTATTACATAAATAGGATATTTTTTGTGCTACTCTCTTAATCCATTTTTAGTTATTATATTGTGCTTTTCGAAAGTTAATTTGACTAATTTTTAAAGTGAAATTAGATTAAATTAATCTAATATGTAAAAATAAAAATTTCAGTATTCACAAATCATAAGAAAAATATTATTGATTACAACTTTTTTTCAAATTAATATGATAAAACAAATGCATCTTAAATTGTTAGTCAAAATTTATATAATTTGACTTTAAAATAGAAACTGTCATCATCATCATTATCATATCCAGTAAAATCCCACAAGTGGAGTCTGGGGAGGGTATAATGTACGCAGACCTTCCCACGACCTTCCCACAAGGTAGAGAAACTGTGAAAACTAAAAAAGAACGAAGAAAGTAATATTATTTAAAATTTTAACATAATTTAAATAAATTATACAAATTTCAAGTAAGATATCGGAATAATTCCTGAAGAATCGGTAAAATACTTGTCTTGCCATAACTCATGACATACAATCGAGACTTATGTATAAAATGTTATGACGGATCATCACGATTGTTTGTATGAACTTTGCCACAAATCATGATGAATTTAAATTGCATATTACCAAAAGTTTTTGAGAAATTGCATCGATATATCTTTGCTTCATAAAATAGGTCCTAATCAACTCTAAATTTAATGATCAACATTTTAATACTAATCTCAATAATTCATAATTATTAGATCCAACTCAAATATTAAAAAACATTGACCCACTTTTTCTTCTTCTAACAAACAAGCTCAAAAAAAAAATGAATAAATTGAACAATGATATTTTTTTAAGTTTCTTCAACCAAATCGATTAAAAATAAGCAATGAGTCTTTAATTTTTCACTTACAAGTTCTTTAACATGGCCAAAAAATTGAACACCATCGGACCTCCAATGAAATTTTCCTGTTAAATTATTATTCAGGCTATTAAAATTATGCGGATAAGTAAATATATACGGAATACTAGTTAATTAGCTAACATAATTATAGTTTGGACTAATAACGGCTCGCAGCAAACATCTAGCTATAATTATAGTTTAAATTTTATATAATTTGCACAAATTATATAAAAGTTGTGCACGAATCAAATTTATATAGCGAAATATATAAATACTGTGAATTGTATAGCGAATCATATAACGTTGTGTATGAATTGTATAACAAAATATATGAACCCTATAAAAAAAACTGTGAATTGTATAACAATTTATACAAACGTATATAAATGTTGCACAGATTATACAAACCCTGTTATAACTAAAGTTATAAAATGCAACAGATTATACAAACCCTGTTATAACTACAACAACAACAACATACCCAGTAAAATCCCACAAGTGGGGTCTGGGGAGGGCAGATTGTACGCAGACCTTACCAC
>JAPFFP010000002.1:15157936-15170773 GCA_026153255.1 Solanum medicagineum
AAGTAGAGAGGCTGTTTCCTAAAACCCTCAACTCAAAACCCATAAGTAGAAACAGACCAGATATGACAACAAGTAATCAAACCCTGTTATAACTAAAGTTATAAAATGCAATTACCCAAATTATAGCTATGGAGCATAATTAAGGTATTTTTAAGTAGCTATTTGAGAAAATTCCTTGTTCCAATTTATGGATCTTTTAAGCTTTTTAAACGTGAATACAGATCCAGCCCACTTCTGAAGCAAAAGCTCGATGATCTGTATGATAGTCTAGAAAAGCCCAATACAGTGGCCTTTTCTCTTTTTTTTCTGAAGGAAAATTACACTAACATGCCTACCATATTTACTAATTCTCACTATAGTTTGAAATGATTACATATTGTCTCACTAATTAATAATTTGATACCAAATTTCAAGTCACATACATGTAAGGAGGGAGGAAAGTGAGATTTGTCTATGTACCAGATACATACGACTCACACTAGATATACACTATACATATATCTGGGATATCAAATACGCAAGCGAGATAGAGGAGTGATGAGCCAGATACATGTATCTGGAGACCAAAATCTGACATGAAGTGTAATTTCAAAAACCCATGAGAAAACACGTAATTAAATCCTAACCTAGTGAAACTAACGGAGGTTACCCATATACAATATGACCATTGGATCAGTTAGAATGGAAAGTAATGGAGAATAGTTAACATTTTCAAGAGGGAACTCATACATCTTATACCCTACAGTCCTACTGCATCTGTAAATGAGCCCCAAGTCAGACGAGTTTGATATGCTCGTCGACTTCATCAGAAAAGCCTACACACATTTTCATCATCAACAACAACAACATGCCTAGTGAAATCCCACTGGTGGGGGTCTGGGGAGGGTAGAATCTACGCAGACCTACCTTATAGAAGTAGAGAGACTGTTTTCTGGGAACCCTCATCTCAAAACCCATAAGCAGAAATAACTGCTGAGTAACTGTTCAATATTCACATTGTTCAGACGTGCACTGCAGTGAGCTAGGATGCAGACTATTAACAATCCATATAGTCAGATATAAGTTCAGGGATGTGTACCAACTAAAAGACCACTTGAATTTGGATATTCCTAGATACATATGAATATCTTTAGCATCAAAGCTGACGACTTTTCAACTGCAATCCACTGAAATATCATGATGCAGGTAACTAATGTGTCCAGAGAATTTCCTGAATGTCTGATCAAGCAAAATGTAAACCAATGAAAATCGAAGGGATCCACTAATGAAACTATACCACCACATGAATTCTTTTATATGAACAAATAGAGGTCCTAGGAAAGGTTTGGGATACTGAAAGGTAGGTCGCCGCAGTTCATGCTTCATCCTCGTTCTATCACAAGAAACACAGATGCAAGTGACAGAGTTCCCAAGCTGTGTCCCAATAGACACATGAGTAACTCAGATTGAAGAGTGAAAGGGGTTGGTTCATTACTTGGGGCCCATGAGGAAAGGGCTAAAAAAGGAGTCAATTAAGTATGTTGCACAAAGATGACAAAGAGAGCATAAAGGAAGAAAATCAGGTTAAACATAAGAAGCTTACCTCAAAGAGACTTAGGACTTGAAAGCACCACTGGAGAGAGACATGGTCACAAACGAGAAGGGGATGAAAAAAGGAAGGGCAAATTGATAAGTACTAATTTTGTAACAATTAGTTAACTGGTGCTTGGCGTTTATTCAATCATGTAAAGCTCCTGAAACTAGACAGATCACAGATTCCCTGTAGCAGTATAGTAAGTGAGTTTCTCGATTCGTCAATAGGGAATTTGGTTTTCTGATACTATATTTCAGTCTAGAAGGCATAAATTAGAAGAAAAATCATAAGAATTGGATCAGAAAAATGATATGCCGTGAAGCATCTCAAATAAAAGTACATCCCATAGAAGTTATTTCATTATGCTAGCATGTCTTACCTAGTTTTTGTTCCCTCTTCTAACATAGACAAATGTACCGGAGCTAACTATATCTCTTTTGTAACCACATCTTCTTGATGCCATCAATGCAACAACTTGCTACATTAAAAAAACTGAATTAACCAAATCTTGGATACAATTCCAATCTGAAGGACAAACAAGAAGAACAAAGTTTCTTATATATGTATCCACATAGAAGCCTCATTAGTTCGGAGGTTTGGCTTATAGAAGAATCATTGAATACTCGATTGTATTTCTACTTATCCTCCAAAAGAGAAGGACACAAACACACACAATAGAGTTCCAACATAGTAAAGATCCTTCTTTTTGTAAGTAGAGCTACATCATAGCAAAGATTAAAGCAATACTGGTAAGATCTACTACCCTCATCTATAAAGGATTCGATGAACTAAATCAACGAAACATCTCAATCCTAAACTAGTTGGGTTCAGCTTATATGAATTCTACTTATCCAACCTGTTCTATTCTTCCATTCTATTCGTCCGTTTCTCGAAGAGGATTCCATCATACTATGACCATTTTCACATTAACCATCAAGCTCCAGTAACCCCCTTCTCATTTAACATGACACTGAAACAGTCAAGCAAAGCTCATAGCTAGAAAAAGGAGTCAAAATATATAAGCAAAAGATCAAGTAAAACTAACTCTACAGAATTCAGTTACAACTCGAACTAATCAAAGTTCTTATTATAAATTCGAAATCTAGTAGTAGAAAAATCGATCAAGTTTAAACCTTTACGTAGAAAAGATTATTACTCTAAACAATAACAAAAGGAAAACGAATACCCAGTTCAGATGGATCTATCAATTGGTCTTTGGATCAGGCATTGGGAATAGCCCAGCTCCAGCAGATCCACGAGGAGGCGAAAACCCTAAGAACTTCTGAAGATTCGTCCTGATACTAATCGAACAAAGGAAGTACAAAAACGCCATTGAACAATCCGTCATATCATCACCCGGCAACCCTCTATGACTCATCTTCTGAACAAGACGAAACGGTACAAACGGCAATTTAGCAACAACTTTCCCTTCAAAAAGACTGTTGAGGAACCCGAAAACCATGAACAACACAACTGCGACGACGAATCCGGATTTGAATTTGAAAAGGGAGAGATCCCGGGTTGACTCCTTAAGGGATGTTTCGACCCGATCGATTTTCTTCGTCTTCGACTTCTTCGTGAGTACTGAAGAAACCGGGTCCTGGGTCTTCATAGTTTCGAGCTTTTTTGAAGCTTTATCGATTGTGGATTTGAGGGATTTGTATGAAGTAGTACGGTATATGAGGAAATATGAAATTGCTTCACATACTATAGCTGTGCAGATTGAAATTCCCACAAGTGTTAAGCTGTCGGAGTATTTGATATTGGAGAAAAACGCCGCCGGCGCCGCCATTGATGATAGGAGAGAGAGCTGATCTGTGGACGATGATTTACAGAGAAGAGAAAGGATTATGTTTTTTCTTTGTTTATATTTCAATCCATGCATCCATTTTATTTATCAGTTATGAGATTTGGAAATATATTATATTATTAAAAAATCATTAAGATATCAATTGATTGAATATTGATCAATGGATTATATATCATTATTGATTTGATTATTTTGCTGCTGAATATTTTCTTGGTGAAAATCACTTACCCATGACATAATAAATGAAATTTAAAACGATATAACAAAAATTATTAAGTAATTTGTGCCCACAAATCAAATTTTACTAATTTCAAGGAAAAATTATTGCGAAATGACAAATATCTAAAAATTATTATGTATTTAAGTTATTTTTTGATTAGGTATTGACTACTACTAAGTTAATTTTGCTATTTGATCTAGGCCTAACTAAATTTGCATAATTCGGTCATTAATTGTATAAATTCAGGTTTTATATATACTTAATTTTGTATACAATTTTTTGATATATTTGATTTGTGTAAGTTAGGAAAAATTCATAATTATATAAATTCAAAACCTTTGTATAATTATCTCGTTTGTATATGATTTATCAAAACGTTTGATTTGTATAACTATGGAAAAAATCTTAATTTATAAATACAGAAATTGTATATACTTTGTTTTTATATTGACTAGCGGAATATATAAACAGACACTTGAAAGATTCCTAAAAGTATAAATATAAAATTCGTATATATTTATCTTATTTGTACAGTAAAATATATAAAAGAAAGCACTAATAGCAAATAAAATTATAATTATGAGACATAATTAAATAAATTATAATTAAATAGTATAATTAAGATACGTATAATGGTTGCTTTGTAAAATTTACTCTAATTTTAGTACCATCGACTTCTTTAAAGTAATTTTTAACAGCAAAGTGCATACAATATTAGAAAAATTAATTTGCAAGTATAATATTAGATATAAAAGAAACCAAGTTTTACTACGGATGCTCACGGTACAAGGCGATTCAGTCAAAATGATTATCAAAATGTAATTTATAGTATAGCCTTGTATAGTTAATGTATATTTTATTTATAGTCAAGTTATATTCATTTTTTAACTGTATCATCATATATAGCTCATGTGTAAATATTTTACATTGTATAATCAATGTATACTTTTTATAATTTTGAATTATTTTTTATATAGATAAAAGAATTATATTTATTATAAATTAATTTATTAATTGTATATATTTGAGATTATACCTGATCGTCATATTTTCTAAAATTAATATCACATCAGGTGCTTTTCACATATCGTTAGGATGACAACACTATTTAGTGAAATTATATATAAGCCATTGTCCTTGTGGAATGACAACATTTGTCACCTCACTAAGTCCAATATGGTGGCCTATTTAAGCAATATCAAAAAGTATGAGGAAAAACATTTTATCTTTTGAAAGTTATCATAAATTAAATTTGAAAATTATGTGACGGGTGATTATCGAACGTAATTTATATAATATTTTTAGATTGCTTTGATGAATAAAGTTTATTAACACTCTAAAATATCAAAATACTTTAAGATGTATATACTTACTGATAGCATAAATGTTTAGTAGTAGGTTATTTAATAGTTTATTAGATTATCAATTAGTATTTATTATGGATCTTTATTTATAATTATCTAATCAGGAGCTTGATTTTATAAATATTTTATATGGTCAATTAAAATTTAAACTATTTCACTAAATCGTACTATTTGTGTTGAGAAATTTAAAAAATAATCGATAAACTACTTAGATTTACATTTTCTTAATTCCTTAAATAAATAATATCATCTCTTTTTTTGTTGGATATAATATCATCAAAACACAGGTCACTCACTATATTTTTTGAAAAAATTAGAGGAACAAATAAACAAAATTGTACAATATATTACTTGTACGTTCTCTTTTTTTAAAAAAAAAGATTCGAAAAATGTAAAATGAAAGATAGTTATAATTACGCTATTTGACAAATTTGGATAAGAAAATATCAATTACAATTCTCTTTTTTTTTTAGGAACACCATAAATTAGTTCCAAAAAGCCATCATTCATTGCAAAATAAATATTCTTTTATCTTTGATTTTAAATTCAAAGTCAATTCTTTTCTTTCAGATGGAATATTATTAATCCTTAATATTTGAAATATTGATTCACTTTTAACCCTTTTAAAAAAATCATTTATTATTTAACATTCATATTTTATGCTTTACTTATTCTTAACCATATAAATTATTAAAGTACATTTGTAGAACATTAAATCAAGGGATAAATGTAGTCAATGTTGTGAAAAATAGGTAACATATTTATGAATCTTCTAAAAAAAAGATTTTGACAAAATAAAGTGCTCTTTTGAATTACCAAATCTTATTTTATTATTTATGAATCTTCTAAAAATGATTTTGACAAAATAAAGTGCTATTTGAATTACTAAATCTTATTTTAAGAATAATAAATAATAATTAAAAAAACACAAGAATAGATAAATAACATGAAAAAAGGGTAGGAGGTATTTTTTCTAATATTAATTTCAAGATCTAGTTGTTTATTAAATACAAAACAAATAAAATTTAAGGATGAGTATTTGCTCTTCATGTAAAACAAGAGAGATGACTTTGAATCTAAGAATAAAAATTAAATGATTTTTTTATTTTTATTTTTTTGAAATTATCAAATAATTGCAAGTACATAAAAATAATTTATAAATAAATAGTGATTGTTTTAAATCTCTAAAGAATATAAGTTCAATGTCTTTAGAGTCAATATTTTATTTCAAAAGCTTTTAAATATTTCAGTGATGAATTTTGCGATTTAAAATAATTTTTATGTAGTTTTAAATATATATACATGTTAATTTGTTAATTTAAAAATAAATAATCAATATTACAAATTAAATATCCTGCCAAACTTGATTATAGTTAGCAAATCACAAAAGGATTGGAGATTGGAGCCTCAATAGACAATAACCTCTTTTATTATTGTTATTATTATTATTATTATTATTATTTTGGTTAATGAGAGTTAATAGCTAAAATAGAAATCCAATAAATTAAGCAAGAATTGCCACATAATTTATTTACTATATAAAGTATTTTGATTTATCATTTGTATGCTACTTGCCATTAAAGCATAATTTTATATTTATTTTTGTACCTAAGTGAACGTTAATGTAAAAGGTCATTCACCTAAAATTTTAAAAATTTCCAATTAAAACCATAATAAAGATATTTAAGGGGATTACCTTTGTTTAAAATTATTTGTTATTGTATATTAGCACACCATTAGATATTAGGACAACATAATAATTACTATGGAAAGATTTATTTTTGACCGTTTATCAATCTATGATCTCTATTCAGTATATTAATCGCATTGTCGATTAAAAAAATTATTTATGTGAAAGATTAAGTAGTAAAAAAATCACCTTATGATCGATGATCAGTCTATTTCTTAATCGACAAGGTCATTGGCTTAATTTTAAACTAATAGCGCAAAAAAGAATAAAGAAAATAAAGATATTTTAATTCATTAAAGACTTACGAAAAAATGACCACACCCACTCTCCTTTTCAAACATAATCAAACATATAAAATGGACTCATTTAATTTCATTTTCTCTAATAAACTGGATTTTCGATATCTGCCTATCTCAATACGAAGTTTGGTCAATATGAAAAATACATATGAGACAATACATTACATATAAATTAGACAAAAATTTTCACTAGGTCAAAATTTCTTATCTAAAATAATTCAATCGTCACTTATTATTTAAATAGTAACTCAATCACTTTAACTTTTCAGCGAAGTATGATATTCTTCATTCTTCTTTGTTTTCCTCTCTTTCAGCCATTGAAGGATGTCGTCTTCCTTGTTGGATTGTATGTCAAAGATCCCATCAACGATACGATCAACAACTTCCGTCAGGTTCCTCTGCTCATCTCTGTCGTATCTATTTTCAAGATCCATGTTAAATCGAAAGAGCTGTGAATGTCTATTTCTAGTTGTCATGATACATAGTTATACAACAGACATAGGGTCTTATACACCGTTTATATAATATTGATACAGTAACACATGTCGTCATTTTTTTTGTTACTCGTACAATTATAGTAGAAAATCATATATCAATTACATCAAAAGCACCCAAAAGTATGACCTAATACCAGTAAAGTCGATTGAGCACTGTGAAATTTCAAATTCAAAATCTTCTCATCTGTCATAACTATGACGAATTCCACTAACATGAGTTAGCCAAACACCATGATTATAAAAAAAAACTATACATATATGTCGACTACATTAATTAAAACGGAAGATAAAATTAAACTTTTTCTTTTCACATACATGAGTAAATTTGTAGATGAGGTATAATTTATTTTTTGGACATTTTTCCATCAAATAATAATGCTTGGAAATTTGCAATGTTAACCCTTACAAAAAAGGCAAGGTGTCCCTAAAATCTTCTCTCTGTAAATTTTTTGTACGTACATAAATACAGATACACATTGCACCAAATCTCATCAGCGAAAACCTCTATCCTCCATTTCGCCCCCTTTTTTTCCCCCTTTTTTCTATCTAAATTCTCGATTTTCTTCGATCCTTCGTCTTCGATTGTCACTGTTTTATTCTCAGTGGACCTTCAATACCATGTTTATACGGTTTTAATCGGATTTATATGATTAAAATTTGTATTTATTGGTGTCGGAATTTCGATCTATGATTATTGGGGAAGAAACCGATTGATTGTTAGGTTGTAATTTGGTGAATTGATTAATCGGATATCGGTCAAATTTTTCTGAATCAAATCGGACGGCGGAGATTTGGAGGAGAGGGATGGTTAGATAGATAGGTGAAAGTTGAATCGGTTAAGAGATTGACAAGGAAAAATGCCAGGGTTAACGCAGAGAAATGATGAGCAAAATGACAATGAAAAGCCGGCGTTTAATGTTTCTAGTAAATCGATTTCGAGTAACGGGTTTTGGTCAAAGCATCGGGAGGATATAAGCTACAATCAGCTTCAGAAGGTAGTAATTGAATTTGAATTGGTTTAACTTGTGAAAATATTTGTTGATTTTTTTTTTTGCTGAGTTTTGATTAGTGATGATTTTGATAAATTAATTGTTTTCTGGAGTTATGAGTGATAGCAGATGTTTTTTTGATTGAGTGATGCAATTTTCAGTAAATGGGGTTGACTGGTTAGTTATCTGCTTGTTTGTTAGTAGGTTTTACATGTTAATGAATTACTGTTTGTTGCGAATGGAGTTGTGATGTTAATTTGATTTATACAGTGTATCTGGTGTAGTTGAAGAAGATATTAATTAGTGGTAGTAGATAAAAGGTTATTTTGGTAGAGAAGAGATTACATTAGTGTGTAAAACTTGAATTGTTTGATGAAATGTGAAAGTTGTGTAGAAATGAAACAGCTTTGAACAAATTTCAAATGTACCAAAATGGAAAGAATGTCGCGGTTATATAAGTTGGACACATTAAAGAGATAGGGGTTCTTCGAATCAATTACTTTCTCTAGTTTTGGATAGTATTAGTATATTACACTGATTCTGTATCAGGTAGGCGTTCATGAAACTACTGTTATTTACATACCAATCTGTAAAGGTGTAGTTTTCACTTGAAAATATGCTTTGACATTGATTAACTATGAGACCCCCTAATAACTTCTTGCGAACCTTCTCTTTTTCTCTTGCATGATTAGTTCTAGTCGATTTGCGCTCAAACCGTCATTATAATTCTTAGTGAGAATAGTCAGGATGCAACACTGGCACATATATAGAGATGCCCATCTACAAATCAAGTGCTATGTAGCATTTTGTTGGGATAGGTTGGTTACCTTAAGCCCCTAGGGTTTTGGTTTAGTGGGTGAGGATGCAGTGTGAGATGTGTGAACTGAGCACACATCACGAGTTTGAGCCTTGCTGTTGACATGAATTTGGTATTTAAGTGGAGCAGAGTAGATGTGAGGTCTATACTCTGAGTCCGAACATGTGAGAACGATTAGAGTTGCGTAAGTTAATTCATTACTCACCGGATTTATCAGTTATTAAAGGAAAACAACTTAGTTACCTTAAACTTCATCCTTTTTTTGGGGTGTATCTTGAATTTTATTTTACTTAAGTTTTAGTTGCTTTAATATCAAACAGGAAGACTGTTTGGTTATAATAGCTGGCAAATGTTAAAGGTCTCTTGGTTGTATTGTAGTTCTGGAGTGAGCTATCACCTCAAGCTCGGCAGAAGCTTCTAAAGATTGATAAACAAACTCTCTTTGAGCAAGCTCGTAAGAACATGTACTGTTCTAGATGCAATGGTTTACTGCTTGAAGGCTTTTTCCAAATTGTCATGTATGGAAAGTCTTTGCAGCACGAGGTTGCAGGTGCTCACCGTCCTTGCAGCCGAGCAGGGACCTTGAAGGATCAAGGTGACGGAGAGTTGCGTGCAACAACAGGGTCTGAGTATGATGTTCAAGATCCATCTGTCCATCCTTGGGGAGGTCTAACCACAACACGAGATGGGATGCTTACCTTGTTGGATTGTTATCTATATACCAAATCCCTGAAGGGACTTCAAAATGTAAATTTACTTTAGCTCATCAATATCTCTTCCTTCTTCTCGCCATTTGTTTTCTGACCTTCCCTTTCAATCAGGTGTTTGACAGTTCACGTGCAAGGGAACGAGAGAGAGAACTGCTTTATCCTGATGCTTGTGGTGGAGGTGCTAGGGGTTGGATAAGCCAAGGGATGACAACTTATGGCAGAGGGCATGGAACAAGAGAAACATGTGCTCTTCATACAACCAGACTTTCTGTAGACACGTTGGTGGACTTCTGGACTGCCTTGGGGGAAGAGACAAGACAGTCTCTTCTGAAAATGAAGGAAGAGGACTTTATTGAAAGGCTCATGTACCGGTGCGTATAAGGCCGTTTCTTAAGCTTGCTGTCCTTTAAAAACTTGCTATTATCCTCTCTATTCGTCTTATCCATTAATATAATTCAAACATTAGATATGCTGAATTAGCAATTGTTATTAACTCTGGAATTGGAAGTTTAATTGAGGGGTTCAATTATTTTGAAGTCTCATCCTATGAAAAACAATGGTCAGTAGATCAGATGGCTTCCAGATTTGTACTGTTCAAAATCTGATCTTAGCACTTGTCTTCTTTAAGTTAAGACGTCATATGGACTGACTAGAAGATCATCCAAATTGAAATCAATATATGGGGCAGTGTCACTTGAGTTATAAGTTATCTTAAAAGGTGAATGACTGGTATTAAACGTAGAGACAACACCATACACAGTGAAATCATAAATTGGGGGAGGGGGTTATTAAACGTAGAGAGGTTTTTATGAAGATCAATTTCACTTGCTCGCAAGGGATAGATCTAGCACTCCAGTCATCAATAGCACATGGAATCCTTCAAATTGGGGGAGGAGGGGTATTAAATGTAGAGAGGTTTTTTAAGAAGATCAATTTCACTTGCTAGCAAGGGATAGATCTAGCACTCCAGTCATCAATAGCACATGGATTCTTTTCTCCGGATAATCATACCAGATTAGAGAATTTCAGAGCTGAATATGGTAGCTCCAACAAAATTCAGGTTGTGGGAGTTTTTCAATTAAGGCTACCTAGGTTAAAGAATGCACTCCATTTCGAGTATGTTCAGGGTGATATTTTCAGTTCTGCTGCCTTGCGTGTCTGAAAAGTCAGGCTCCACCTTTTCTAATAATTTCCTTATCAAAGTGAATGATGTCTATGAAGGTTGAATTTTGTACCGCTGTTTTGGAGTAATAAGTAAGAAAAATGAGTCATAAAGCTGTGAAAGTTTATGCTTATTAAGGACTTCCTTATTGGCACATGAAGCTCTTCCAATGACCAAATTAATGATAGTTTGTTCCAATTACATACGATGAAGGACTTCTGGCACAATAATTAGCCTTCCATTAAGTTTCTTATGTGCACTGCATCTTGTCTTGCTTGGAGCCTGTTTGTTATCTGTCCAGAATTGGGAATATAATCAGATAAAATAATAAGATGACACCAGACCCCTCCCTTTTTGTTGTTGGGGCCTGGGAGTATATACTAGGCTTTTATTAGCTTCCTAGTTTGATGATATATGCATTTGGCAGCTAAATATGCTTTCATTTGCTTGACATCTGTGCGTAAATGTCCCGATCTTCAATTTTCATGAACCCACATGCATTAATTTTCCATGGGTTCAATTTTAGTATAAAGTTAAATGGTACTAGATACCTTGCCTTCGCTCTGTCTATGTTATTGTGGTTTGGAGAAGTAAAGGCATCATCCATGAGGTCATTGGAAGGTCAGGAATCTGCCAGTAAGTGTCGTGTCATTGGCAGTTTATCTTTTTGTTATTGTAGGTGTTTGGTAGCGTGTGCTCTTTGCAATCGGGTTTCATGAATGGATAAGATTATTTTATGCTGCTCTAAAACTACTGACGTCTTACTGGTGACAATGAAGAGTGGTGGAAAAAGTATGTAGATATAATGTGGTACAATTGTTGGGAAAATAAATTTCTTTGGACTTCATCGGCATTGTTCAAAAAGTTAGATGGGCATAGTCTAGAAGCCTGCTGGAGTAATGGTGTGATGTGCTAGAGCTAAACTATTTCTGTTTCTGACCTGAAGCATCATCTAATTAATGTCTGCCTTTTTAATCATAGACAACGTATTCTTTAAGGGACTAGATATCAGCAATGCTATGAGCATTTGGTTCTACTTTTTACGATGCTGCAAGTTGAAGTTAAGCTTATGATGTGTGATGATGTTCGGAAAAGTCTAGACAAGAAATCCTTATATTTGCCTGCTCTATATTTGCAAAGTTAATATCCAGTTTTGCAGTTGTCATTTGGTTTCCCTGCTCTATGATGAAACCTGTTCTACTATCTCTAATGTACTTTAAGACAATTCCATAAGATGTTTAACTTACTGTCAGTTTGTTGCTTGTCACAGGTTTGATAGCAAGAGGTTTTGTAGAGATTGTAGAAGGAATGTTATCCGTGAATTCAAGGAGCTGAAGGAATTGAAACGCATGCGCAGAGAACCTCATTGCAGTATTTGGTTTTGTGTTGCTGATGCGGCATTCCAGTATGAGGTGTGATCAATTCTTCATGTTTATCTCTTTCATTGTTCATGTGGTGTGCAAAGTATGAAGTGGAAGCTAGCTAAATTTGTGCCCAAGTTCATTTATCCATGGATATCTTATAGGGGACTGATATCTGCCTTTTTTTTTTAAATTTTTTTTTAACAATTTTAATTTTTAGATTTAACTGAGTTTAGCCTTTTCTTCTATCCTTCTTTATTTTTAGTTTCATGGATTATTAGTGAATGATTACCATTATGGTCAATTGTCTGCATATCATATCATTGATGGTATTCAGTTGGTGTA
>JAPFFP010000002.1:15192921-15209199 GCA_026153255.1 Solanum medicagineum
TCATTTTCACCTTTTTCTTAACGAAAAAAGGTAGTGGATTTGGCACCAAGAAAAGTGGCCAACAATTTTACTGTTGTTTCAGCTTTATTGTCTGGGATTTGTGGTCCTAAACTAAAGATACGTGGAATGTATTAAAATATTTTCTAATCTTTTAGGGGTCGTTTGATGCGAGGTATAAGTTATAATAATCCCGAGAGAAAATATGAGATTATTTAATCTCATGTTTGGTGGGAGTTATAAGGGAATCCTTCAACTATTTTATTTATTCCACCGTTTGTTGTCTTAGTGATGGGATAAGTTATCCCATATATATGGTGGGATAACTTATTCCAGGCTAACTTAAACCGGGATTAATTATCCTACCAAACAACCCCTTAGTCTTATACATGTCACGTAGAGAGTTGGATCAAAAAGTCATTTTTTTAAATGGACTAGAGAAGAAATTAAGACTAATAAATTAAAACAGAGTAAGTACTTTTTTGTTTTGGGTTGAATCTTGTTATTTCACAAAGGTCTTGGAACTCTTTTTCATCAAGAAGAATTAATAATAGAGAAGTTGTTTTTTCTTCGAATAATTTTGAGGTGAGGATGTTTTATCAGAACATAGTTACATTCATGGGTGTGACTAGTGGTCTATAAAATGAGTTGAGAACTATGAGGTTTTATGTTCAAAGTTAAGTGGAGCGGAGGCTAAAAACATTGGTTGATTTCTTTGTATCTATCCTTTTGGCGGACATTGTTACCTGTGACTTATGTTGGTGGAAGTTGGAACATATCTCGTGAAAATAGTAGAGGTGCATCGATGACCAGGATAATTTTTTTTAAAAATTATGGGGTTGGTGTTATGTCTGCTTCAGCTGTCACACTCTGCTGTTTGGATATATGTTGAGAAAACAGATATCTGACCTAATTCAAACACAAAACCAAATGCTAATTCATTCAATTTATAGAAATAGAATGACAAAAGTCATAGTGTCCTAGCTCCTAAGGAATAATGAGTGGATGCAACTTTCGACGCTCCTCATGGGTCATCTGGAAACAGCCGCTTTATGTTTTTAAACATAGGGGTTAGGCTGTGTACATCCGACCCCCCTTCACCTCGCAATGAGCGGGAGCCTTTTGGGGCACTGGGGTATGTTGATGTTGATGTAAGGTACACAAAGCAAAAAAAGAACCATAGCAAAAAAGAAACTGCAGATAAATGTTGAGAAAAAACTTTGTGCTTACCTCAAAGGCTCAAACCCAAACGGTTGCTCGATTTAGGATTATTGGAGTATATATGAAGAGACTACTAACCCGGCCATTTGTGATTTGACCAATTTGATAACTCTTAATAAATATATGTAAGAGTTTGATCCCTTGCACTGTTGGTTAGTTCAGGAATGGTTAGTTCCATTTTGAACTTTTTATTTGTGTTTGTTATACTGGGAAGGAACGATCATTTGAATACGAAACCAGTGGTTTGGAGCATTTTAGGTGGTGATTATATGAAAAAAAGGATTTTTGTTTAAGGAGAAAGATTAATAGAAAGGAAAGAAAAAACTATTTTGCTTGCTACGTCCCCGTGGAGTATTTTTGCTGTTTATTTCCTTTCTTGGCTGTAAAGGCACTCGCCTAGTGGTTCATAATCCATACATCTATGACAAGATTGCCTATTTCTGTCCATAACTTGAAAAAATTTTATTGACTGAAGGAATTTTTATCATCTTTAGCTGTCGATATTAGTGTATTCAAGACTTAAACAGATGTGTATTTCGTTCTGTTTTAACTTCTTGTGCCGTGGCTTAACGTACACCGGCTATTATGAATCTAAGCAGAAATATATGGTGATTAATTAGTAGCTAATTAGCAGACCTCTGAAGATCATTCAATTAGCCAATTCTCAACATTGAACTTACCCGAACATATGAGCACATTCTAAAGCTTGGACTATATTTACAGATCTCAGGTACTGCAATGGTGTTGGATGAGATCATTAACCATGTACAGTCCCTACAGCGTCAAGTGGAGGTTAGATCTCGGAAATCCTTGCATCTGATTTATTAGTGCTGAAATCTGCAAAAACTACAAAAATTATATTGATTATAATATTTTAGGTGTAAATGCAAACATGATAGCTCGAGATCTTACTCCACTACGATAATATATTTTATCCCTTTAGATAGTCATTTCTTCCGAAACTTAAGAGTTCCCTATGCAGGTAAAGTGCGTTCACCTGCACTTCTCAGTTCGCAATATTTTGCTTAAGTTATATACAATAGAAAAGAAAACGTTTATCATTCTTTGGCTACCGGAGGTGGGGGTGTGGAGAATTAGCAGCAGTCCTTGATTTCTCACCAGTTCTCTTGTTAGCATATAGTCATAAAGAAAAGTAGAATGGATGAACTCAATACCCGAAGAGCAACTTTGCCTTACTAAGGAAGCACAATCATAGTCTGAATTTTTGTCAGGGTGACTTGAACAACATCCATAGGAAGTCGAGAAAAATCACAGTGGCTTCGCTTAATTCTTCAAACATGATATTGGGGCGTGTGAGTGTGTTTAGTCTTGGGAATGTACGCAAAGATATAACTAGATCAGTGGGAATCCCACATATGAAATGAACCTTCATGACCTTCAAGAAAGTAATTTTTTCCTAATTGCTTGGTCATATAAATGTTTTATTTTGTTGCCCTGATCATTTTCCTGATGGAGATCTGTTTGGTTGTAGTTCTTATCAATGAGACTTGCTGCGGTTAACCCGAGAGTTGATTTCAACCTCGACAGTCTCTTTGCAGCAGAAGTAAGTTCCATTGCAATGCGCCTTGTGGTAATTTCGTTAGTTTTGTTTCTTCTATGATGGCAGCTCATATGTTTGTAAGACCACCTAAAAGAGTAGATTTCACAATAATTACTTGCTGTACTTTTTTCTTGCTCCCCGTGTAAAATTTTGAAAAATGTGCTTCTTGACCAACCAAGATGGCAGAGCAGGTCAATTGTGGACCACCATTATTGTCTGCCTTGCTACGCAGATTTATACACTCAACTGTTCTTTCTGATATGTGGTCACCTGAAAGGTTGCCTTGTGACCATACCACAATGATGTTAGCCTCTGGAGTTACCTCTCTGAGTAGGTCCTCTATTTAATACACCTCAGGATAGGACAATTGGCCTTATTAAACTTTACTGTGAACATTTCTGCAAGTTTCAGCTTCTCATGTGGCGACATCTAGAACGCTGGAAATGAGAAATTTTGTACGTTATCATGTCCAACTGCAATTAAATTACAAATAAGGCCAGATTGTATGTTGGATTATGATAGTTCAAAGATCTCCAGGCCACACCTTTCATGCTTTGTCTCTAGTTGTTACATAACTAGCTTTAGGGTGATTTGCTTGCTTGCTTAATAATGTCTTAAGGCATTTATTCAATAATCTTGATGATGTTCAAAAGTTTTGATCGTTCCCTTGAGAGTTTCGATTTGCTTTTTGAAAATTAGCGGAGTGGTTCCCATGTGGAGAGTAACTTACAAGACATGGTGGTGCCACCTCTCTGGGCTGAGGGACAAACCAGCGGAAACAGGAATCAATATCGACATTTATGGCATTTCGAAGGGTTCCATCAGCCTGTCTGGGGAAGGTTAGAAGACAATTCTAGCTTTGTTACTCCAGAGAACTCTCTGTTGACATATGATTCCTCAGCAAATTCAGGTAAATCCCAACTTAATAGCTTCTGTGTTACTAATTTCTAACGTGAAACTGGAACAGAAAGAATTTTGTTAATATTTCGGATTCTTGCAGCATCTTTACACCCAAATCAGCTGAAAATGGAGCTATGAAAGAGGAAGCAAGTCTCTTACTAGTGATAAGCTGTATATATATCGGACATATTAGTTGATAGCAAGCAGTGCTGGAGAAGAGAGTTGTCAAGGATTCAGATTTTGGGTTTCACCTTACTCTAATCAAACAGCAAGGAGAAACTCCAGATTGATCTCTGCTAGAGAGGGAGAAAAAAATTACTCGTATCCCTTATTTCTATTTATATAACATATATGCAGAAAGATTTGTCTATACAAACTCAGGATCCTTCAATCTGATACTTGGTTCGCGAGATGATTGATTGATTCGTAGTTAAAACAAGAACGGACTAATGGTGACTACTACATCGCGATGCAGATGCAGATGAGATTTCGCGTTATTTCTCCCTTCTGCTGATATTTCCTTGTACTGTAATTGTGAGAAGCAATAAAAAGAAGGATATTGGAAAATTGAAAAGGCTTCACTTTCAGGGAGAGACAGATTCAAAATTCTATGGATAATCCATCGTTTATGCTTTATCGCAAATTTTGAACTTAATGATGAGTTGATGAATATGAGTAAAGTCAAAGCAACATAGGCATCTCTAACAAAAGAAGCACATCTCCGGAATTGATACCAAACAAATGATTTTGAGTAGAATGAATTGATAATAACATATATCAGATAACATAAGCAAATTGACAAAGGATGAACAAACATGAAACCAGAAAGCATAACACTTTGTTTTTCCTTAATCCCCTTACCAATGGATAGTAGTTCAGCACTGCATGTAAAACCGAGAAATAAAGATTGAGAAAAAACAAGGACTTCCGAGTCCAATGATGATATCCATCAAACCAGCATAAATAACAACTTGCAAACTGGAGATAGAATGAATGTGCCCCAGTTTCATCGCTTATACCATCGAAATCTAAGGGACACCTTATATGACAAAGGCCAACTTATAGGAAGACCCAACAGATTTTAAAGCAGGAACATCATACTTCAGTTCATATAACATTCAACACATGCTTCCTAGATCTTGTTGAGCTTTTCTGCTACGACAACAGGATTAGCTTTAGCAATAGCGTCCCGACCAGCATTCTTATAATCAAATGGGCAGTCGTGCTTGTCAGAATAACGATGAGCAGCACAGAAGAGATTTCCACACTTGCAATTGAATCCTGTCAAACCCACACGCTTGCGGCAAGTAGTGCACCTAGTTGGGCCCTCTTTTGGCTTCACCTCTGAACTTTGGCCTGAGGATAAATCTGAAGATGCTTCAGTAGAGATAACCTTCAAGTCAGCTGATCCCGGTTGCACATTGATCGCGCCAGTGACAATAGGGTCTTTGCCATTGCTGCTTGAGTTTCCATTTACAATGCTTTCGATTGAAGTTGCAGCAAATTTAGCTTGTTCCTGCTTCAGTATCATGTCCTTGTGACACTTGGAACACATATTCATGGTGGCGGCACTACCAAAGAAGCCACAGTTGTTGATGCAGAGGATAGGACCTTCTGGAGCTTGGCAGCCTGTCTCTTTGGAAGACTCCATTTTTGTGCAGCAGTTAACCTGCCACTTGCCACATCACGATTTCATTATGCATGTTTTCCATCTTCATAACAAAAAGAACATGAATGAACACCAAAATGATCAAATATAGTTGGTGCTCTGTCGACACTACAGAGGGCTTAATTCTTTCACTTAATTAGAGTATTGCTTATAATATTAGAGGCAACACCAGCCTTCTCTTCGACAATTCTCTGAGAGGTGTCAAGCACAACAATAAAAGTTACACTTCTATGAAAATTGCTTTTTATATCAACATCCACAAGCAATTGTAAATCAACTAGATGGAGAAACTGCATTCAGTTACTAGACATATATCTTACATCTACCTCAACACTTCCAGAGATATTTTTGACTGCAAACTTCATATTAACTTAACCAATTCTACCTAGACTTGGCAAGGACTTAGGAGTTCAAAACTGTAATGACATTGTAATATATAGCATGCACAGCTATATCTCAGAGATACCAAGAAAGCTATTGTTTGAACGAATAATTATCTAAGATAGGCACTCCTCAGCATGGAATTCTATAACCTGGCTCAACATTCAATCATCTCGAAGTGAATGGTAGTTATGTAATATCACCAACCATCACCCTCACATACAAACCCAAAAAACCAAATTTATCCAACTAGAACTCCTGTTGAGAAACTTAATGTTTATTAAATTACAATTCACACAACGAAATCGCATGGGTGGGTTCTGAGGAGGGTATACAAAGAAAAGATGCACCACCACAACATCTCAGGTAACTACAAACACATACTGATTTCTCTGTATGCCTGCTCCATCATTTATTTAAGATGATGAACGGAAAAAAGGCAGAGGATTGCAGTGGGTTGACGATCAGGGTAGAAATAGTCTTATATACTTAAACAACCACAAATCCTGTAAAGACTATGGACACAATTCATATAGCTGAAACCAACTAGCTTGGGAATTGGAATTGAGCCATGGTTGATAACCAAAATAGCCAATTAAGAACATCTAAAAACACAACTCAACACAAAACTCAACAGCTTATCCACAGTTTGTTCAGATGATTCAGATAGCACCAATACTTCACCATCAACAAAGATACAGCAAGTTCTCATCTAATAAACACAAAGTCAGCAATTTTCCACTTGGGTATAAGGCAATATTCCTAAAAATCAAAACTTTATACAAATAACACCCATAACATACAAAATTAAACACCATAATAATCCAAATCCATCAAAGCATCCAAAAAAACCTTTTTAAACACACAAACACATGAATACATGCTCAATTTTCCATTTTTTTTAAAAAAAAATGAAGAAACCCTACCCAAAAAATAAAAAAATCATCAAAATAACTCAAGCCCACCAATCAAATCGAAAACTTTCACCGATCTTCCGTTTCAAATTCAAACCCAGGAAAAAAGACCCAGAATCCCCAGATTAACAAAAAAAAATTAAAAATTACGCAAAAAAACATAAAATTAACATCGAATAATACAGGAGAAACACAAAAAGGCAAAAAATTCTGGTACCTGAATCAAAGAATCGAGAGGCGAAGAAAAGAGGACGAAATTGGGAAAAAATAGAGAGACCTGAAAAGAGAGAAGGAAAGAGAAAGGAGAAGGATTGAATTGAAGAAAATTATTTTCGTTTCCGTTATTTATATTTAAATTTAATAATTAACTTAATTACCAAAAAATAATAATAATTAACTTTCTTTTTTTAATTGTAATTTAGGAATGCTAATTACTTTCAAATGAAACAAACGCTTTTGGGAATTTGCACGCCTTCTTTTCTTCACCTACCCTTACCGAACTTCTAATTACCGTTTTGCCATTTCTTTTTCCTTACGAAATCCTCCTATTAATTAAATTTAATTTATGATTTCCACCGTTTTATTTTATGTACCGCTCTTTAATTTGACATAGTATTTAAGAAAAAAATAAAAAAATTAAATTTATAATCTAAAATAATTTTTAGATATATAGACGGTTGGAATTCACTGAAAAGAATAAAATATATGGAGATCTTACTACTATCTCGTAGAGATAGCGAGGTGGTTTCCAAAAGATCCTCATCTCAAAAATAACATCCCCAATACAAAAAATACTAGATATCAAACTAAACGACTATAATGGAAAATAAATAATAATTTATAAAGACAATAAAAGTAACAAAATGAATGACAGACAATGACAACATATATAAAAAGACACGATTATTTTTACTAACCTACTATATCACAAAGCCTGACATCATATACCCCTATTACCCGTCTAACCTCCTACCCTGATACGCGACATTCACTCTTTTTCATCTAAAGTCATGTGCTTGATGATCTAAAGCTGCGTCATATCCTGTTTAATTATCTCCTCCCGATATTTTTTCGATCTACCTTTACCTCTTCGTGTAACCCATACATCTAATCTCTCACACCTCTTAACAAGAGGATCAACACCTCTTCTCTACGCAGGTTCAAACTATCACAGTCTCGCCTCTCTCATTTTGTCTACCTCAGCGATCGTCCCTAACTTCCCCCGAATGATTTCATGTCTAATCATATTCTCTCTCGTATGTCCACACATCTAAACATGTGAGTTTTTTATTGGTCGATACTTCACCTCATATAGCAAAAACAGTCTAATTACTATTCTGCAAAACTTATTTTTTTCTGAAATAATCTAAAAAGGAAAAAAATGTAATAAAATTGGACAGATGACTACTAATTTTCTGCCATAATTAATAATATATACTTTTGTGTGTTCTTTTTTCCTTGTTTTAAGGCTCGGAATTCAATTGATTGATTCTCTGATATATTATTTATTTCAAATAAATAAAATATGATCGAATAAAACATATGTCACTGGTCACGTCAGCTTTATATTTTTAGGGGTCAAATTGAGACAAATTGGGTTAAATTTAAATAAGTAAAAATAATAAATAGATTGAGGAACTCTCCAAAATTTAGGATTGGGAGGGATAGTCTTTTTTTTTAAGAATAAAAAAATAGAAAAATAAGATTGAAATAGTTTAAATTTGAAAAAAAAAATAATGCATAGATATTTCAACTAGGGAGCAGAAAAGATTGATTGTGATAGAAATTTAGACAGGAAGAGATATGTCAAAGAAATAATATTGAAAAATGATTAGATAAAGATAAATTATATTCTTTCAGCTAACTAAGGATACGATCATAGATATAGATGAAAACCGAGAATTATACTAAAAAGTTAGAAGTAGTTGATCTTGCTTAGTTTCTCATTTTAATATTTATTGTATTATAATATTATTCTCCTATTATTTTATTCTTTAATTTATGTGCGTATGTATATGTATAAAAATATTAATATATATATGTGTGCGCGCGCGCACATGCATATTTATCATTGTCTTATTTGTTATTGATATTGTTATTATTGGAGAGTAGAGTGTTTGTTAGTTAGTTAGAGAGTTGATAATTAATTGTAACTACCAGATTTAGTTAGTTAGTCTAATCACATAATTGTTAGTCGGTTAATTCAATTAGTTAGTTAGTTAACACTGTACCTACATGTATAAATAGGTATGCTCTCTTCCTGTACAGAGATGATCATCAATAATATTTCATCTTCACAATTCCATTCACAAATTCTCAATATGTTATCAGAGTTGTGAATCAATGATTAGTTGATTCAAATTAGCAATTCGATTCTAGGGTTCTAGTTCGAGGAAGAATAACTTCATCGGAAATTTGAAGCAGAGTAACAATGACGACTAAAAATGGAAATGGTGTTTCATCGATATCAAAAGCACTTGAGCGAGAGACTCTTGAATTAATAGAGTCAAAGAGAAATCATCCAATGTATCTTTATCCAAGCAATACTCGTGGATGTGTGTTAACTATTATGGTACTCACTGAATTAGAGAATTATTCACTGTGGAGCAAGTTACTGATGATAAACCTAAGGGCGAAGAGCAAGCTTGGATTCGTACTTGGAACATGCTAGAAGGAGCAATACTAAGCAGATTTGGAAGAACAATGGGAAAGGTGCAATGCTTTTGTGTTGGCATGGATTATGAACACAGTTTCAAAGGAGCATTTAAGTGGGATTGTGTATGCATTTGATGCTGCAATAGTGTGGACAGATTTGAATGGGCGATTTGATAAGGTGAATCGAGAATCTATCAAGTTCATACTGAAATTCGCACAATTCATCAAGGTAACATGAGTGTTTCAACTTACTTTACGAAGTTAAGGATACTTTGAGATGAATTTGATGCATTAGTCCCTCCTCCATCTTGCAATTGTGATAAATCCAGAATCTATGTAGATCATATGCAGTATTTGCGATTGTTTGCATTTCTAATGGGGTTGAATGAGATGTATGGACACGCACGAAGTCAAATCTTAATGATGAACCCTTTACCAAGTGTTGATAAGGCATATGCCATGATGCAATCTGATGAAGGCCAGCGTATTGCATTAGGAATGCATACAGATGGGGAGATGTTAGAGCCAACAATATTATATGCAGGGAAAAGACCTTATAGTTCAAAAGTCACGAGATTAGATCATGCCAATAATGAATCCTCATCATATGGTGGGAAAGGATGCTATGGCAATAAGAAGAATGTGAACTGGAATATGTTTTGCGATCACTGCAAGATGCATGGACATACTAGAAGCATCTTATGGGGTACCCTGACTACTGGAAGTTCAAGAAGAAACTTGTTGTTGGAAAAGTAAGAGGGGTGAATCTAAGAAACAAAAAGTATAGTAAACAATGTGCAGGTGGATAAAGGTGTTGATGATCCAGGAGAAGATGCATTTGGACAAGTTAATGAGGTACATAAGTTTGTTCATAACTCACAGATAGATTCCATTCGCACTAACTTGCAGGCATTGGCTATAAAATCATCATATACTCCAGAGCAGTATGAGAAGATATTGAAGCTGCTTGATGAAGAAGAAAAGGATGAAAATGTAGTCAACATGGCAGGTAATTCTAAACTATTCAACGCATTATTAGCTTGTGATGGAGAGGAAAAATGTGTTGAGATTTTGAATGCTGATAATAGTCAATCTAGGCATAGAGTTAACAGTAATTGGATAGTGGACTCAAGTACAACACGCCACATGACATCTAAAATAGAAAGGTTGGATAAAATCAATGTGGTTGATGAGAATGTAGGAAAAAAGGTCTACTTACCCAATGGACAGACTACACTAGTTACTCATTCTGAAGGATATACTGTTTCAGATGGTGGTATGCTTGAAAATGTGTTGGTGATTCCAGATTTTAAATATGATCTCATGTCAGTTTCACAGCTAACTAGACAGCTGAAGTGTTCTGTTAAATTTTTTCCTGAATTTTGTGTTTTTCAGGACCTCTTCAGTTGAGAGGTAACAGGGATTGATAGAGAAGTTGAAGGATTATATCATTTTCCCAACCATTTGTCTCATGAAGAATCTACTGCTAACAAGAATATAAGCTTGATGGCAAAATGAAGTAATTCATAGTGTATGTTTTCTAAGACAGTTATTTTTAGTGAATAAAGATGCAGACATGTTAGTGCATAATAGTTGTTTAATATGTCCTTTAGCTAAAGAAATTAGACTTTCATTTCCTACAAGTGCTTCAAGGGCCAGCATTATTTTTTATTTGATTCATCTTGATGTATGGGGACCATATAGACATCCTACTCGAAATGGTTTCAGATTTTTTTGGCTGTTGTGGATGATAATTCAAGAATGGTTTAATTGTTTTTGTTGAAGTTCAAGAGTGATGTGTTTTGATGTACGTGGACCATATAGACATCCTACTCATAATGGTTTCATATTTTTTTGACTATTATGGATTATAGTTCAAGAACGGTTTGGTTGTTTTTGTTAAAGTTCAAGAGTGATGTATTTTGTATTAGTCATTTTTTGCCTCGGTTGAAAATCAGTTTAGTAGATAGATAAAAAGAGTAAGATCAGATAATGAAACTGAGTTTTTCATCTAGGAATGCAACACATTATTTGCTTCTTTAGAGATAATTTATGAGAGTAGTTGTCCACACACTCCACAACAAAATGGAGTAGTAGAAAGGAAGCATAGACACATTCTTGAGGTGGCAAGAGCAATCAAATTTCAGAGGTCAATTCCTATCAAGTTTTTGGGAAAATGTGTATAAGCTGTTTTCTATTTGATAAATAGGTTGCCTACTGAACAGTCATATGTGGATTACTCAGATAAGATGAACCTTAGACATGCAGATATCATGTCAAGTTCATCGCAACAGTACCAGGTTACGGATAATGCAGAGATGCAAATAATATCATCAATAATGAGACAGAAGGTAATGTAGCACAAGCCAGAGATGAGGCTCCAGTCAGTATACCAAGAACTTCTACTAGAGCATCTCATCTACCTGCTTGGATGAAAGACTATGTTACTACCATAAAAGGCTCAAAACATCCATATTCTATGACCAATTATGTGTCTTGCGAGTAACTATCCACTGGTTATCAAGCATATTTGACCAAGATGTCTACTGAGGCTGAGCCAAGGAACTATGAAGAAGTAGTCAAGGATGATAAGTGGGTAGAAACAATGAAACAAGAGATTTTTGCATTGAAGGAAAATGGAACTTGGACTGTGATGAATTTGTCACCAGGAAAGAAAGTAATAGGTTGCAAATAGGTTTTCAAGATCAAATATAAGACAAATGGTGAGGTAGACAGATCCAAAGCAAGACTTGTGGCTAAGGGCTATAGTCAAACTGTGGGAATAAATTACCAAGACACTTTTTCTCCAGTTGTGAAGATGGTCACTGTGAGAGCCATTATTGCAATTGCAGCAGCTGAAAATTGGGCGATATATTAGATGGATGTATTCGATGCATTTTTACAAGGAGATCTTTTTGAAGAGGTTTACATGTAGTTGCCTAAGGGGCTTCATAGCAAGGGGGAACATCAAGTGTGTAAGCTTGTCAAGTCCTGATATGGTCTAAAGCAAGCTTCTAGGTAGTGGAATGCCAAACTTACTGATGCTTTGATTAAGTCAGGGTACGGTCAAGGTCACTTGAATTACTCCTTATTCACTAAGAGGAAAGGAACAACACTTGTGATTATCTTGGTGTATGTGGATGACTTGTTAATAACTAGTAATGATCATGAACTAATAAAAGAGACCAAAAAAATTCTGCATCAGCATTTCAGAATCAAGGATCTAGGAGAGTTGAGATATTTCCTTGGCATTAAGTTTAGCAAATCAACACAGGGAATTGTGAGAAATCATAAAAAATATGCATTGGATCTCATAGCTGAAACAAGGTTATCAGGAGCCAAACCATCAGTAACGCTTCTGGAAAGCAACATGAAATTCACATTTGCTGATATTCCTCAGAAGAATAATGATGAGTTATTCACAGACATTGGCAAATATCAGAGGTTAATGGGGAAACTACTATACTTGACCAACACTAGACCTGATATATCTTTCTTAATCCAATGCCTAAGTCAGTTTATGCAGCAACCAAAGTTTTCACACTGGAATGCAGCCTTAAAGGTGGTCCGGTACATCAAGATGGAACCAAGTCTGGGCTTAGTCATGAGTTCAGACAAGCAAACACAACTCACTGAATTTTGTGATGCAGATTGGGCTATACGTCCCAATACCAGAAGATCAGTGACTGAATATTTGTTGAAGTATGGAAGCTCACCAATAGCTTG
The DNA here is from genome assembly GCA_026153255.1 of Solanum medicagineum. Classification (NCBI taxonomy): domain Eukaryota; kingdom Viridiplantae; phylum Streptophyta; class Magnoliopsida; order Solanales; family Solanaceae; genus Solanum; species Solanum medicagineum. Next base: position 15,205,946 of record JAPFFP010000002.1, read on the forward strand.
GAAATCAAAGAAGCAGAACACAATTTCAAGGAGTTCTGCTGAGGCAGAATATAGGAGTTTGGCTATACTGACAGTTGAGGTTGTTTGGGTGATGAATTTGCTCAAGGAACTGTGAGTAAATGTGGACAGATCCACAGTCATACATTGTGATACAAGGCTGCTATACAAATAGCAGCAAATTCGATGTTTTATGAGAGAATGAAGCACATCGAGATCATTGTCACTTCATTAGAGAAAAAGTCCAAAAAAAGCTTATTGAAACGAGATACATTGGCACAAACGATCAACAGGCAGACCTATTGACTAAAGCATTGGGAAGATCTCAACATGATTTTTTATTAAGCAAGTTAGGCGTCTTGAATATATTCAGTACATCCAACTTGAGGGGGAATATTGAAGAGTTAACTGTTTGTTAGTTAGTTAGAGAGCTGATAATTAATTGTAACTATCAGATTTAGTTAGTTAGTCTAATCACATAATTAGTTAGTTGGTTAATCCAATTAGTTGGTTAGTTAACACTGTACCCACATGTATAAATAGGTATGCTCTCTTCCCGTACAGAGATGATCATCAATAATATATCATCTTCACAATTCCATTCATAAATTTATGCTCTTTATTTTGATATTCATTTTGAATTAATTTTAAACTTCTTTGATTGAATCAACGATTTTTCAGAAATAATTTTACTATTCTTACAAAGTAAAAATAAGTTAGTTGTGTGCACAATATGCACTATCATCCCCAAATTAATATTTCATTTGTAAACATATATACTGAATACGTTATTGTTGTGTATACGAATTGGACTAAATTTTTAGAAAAGAAATCAAAGCATCGTCATATTTCACCCTCAAACTAATCGGGCGGTTGTATGTACTCCTCCACCTTACGTGGCAAAGATCTCAGCGGTCGATAAATCTCTAGTGCCGCCTGGCGGGAACCGGAGAGCTTTGTGGATCAATATGGCGGGAATCCTTCCCCTATATAATACCTAATTAGCTAAAGTCGATTCAAAATTTTCTATTTATTCCAAATTGCCGGTCGAGTTTTCGTGCACAAGTAGTGTAAGCATCTTCCGATTTGCCGTATGGGAAAGGGGAAGAAGAAGGCTAGGATTCCGGTGGAGAATTTTGAAGAAGACGTCGACTCCGATGACGTAGAAATGAAGGGAAATGAAGAGAATTTGAACGGATCTTCGTCGAAGGAGAAGAGCCTTTATGAGGTACTCATAATAATTCGTTGCACGCTTACCGTACGTAGACAGATCTAGCATTTTAAGTGAAGTAATTGCTAGCTTGTAGTAACAAACTGAACTTGATTTATCTGCTTTTTTTATGAGCGGCGCAAATTATATGTCTGTTTCTATGTGCTTGTAGCAGATGGTGAAATTTGCCTTAAAATGTTTAGATTTGTGTATTTGATGTGATTTTGGGCCTTTTGGTTTGTATAGGTATTTTTTCAATTTTATACTTCAGGATTTTGTTAATATGTGATTGGGGTTTTGTTTATCCCTAACTTAGGGTAACAATTGAATTTGTTAAGACTTGAGTGGTTCAAGGACATGCAGATTAGAATGGTTGTTGTTAGTACCTAATCACTAAAATGAAACATTTGAAGTATGTTAAACTAAAAGAAATGGACAAAGTGAGCAAGCAAAACAATGTAGAAAATTCTTATTCAAGTGTCTCTGGGCTAGTTTTCTAGCAGCATCTCTGGGAGATAGTGACATTGTGAACTTAAGAACCTAAGAGCTTGAGAAGAACATTGGAGTAGAATTATAATAGCTCTACAAGTGGGGATGTTGTTATAGCCTAATCCTAAGTAATGTTTTTGTATTGCACACCCCACCTGATGGTTGTTATCTACACCTCTCAATTGTTACGTACGTTATTGAGAGTTTTCAGTAGTAAATCCTCAATTCTCTGTGAACAGTTACGGTTTGGACTTGTCTTGACTGGTATAGTCACATATCTCTTGAGCTGGACAGGTTCCCATTTGCAGCCCCCAACCAATTTCGCCTGTCGCGCTCAAGTATCGGTGTCACCTTTGCTGAATCATATTCGGTCTGTCCTTATTTTCCACATGTTTTCTCCTGAACCAGTCAGTTGTCAAGCTCGGATTTTACCCCATATAGGCTTTTCAAGTGATTATAGTGTTTTTAGTAATACTATACTATTGCTTTGTAGTATGAAAAAAGAAAAACGTATGTTACTGATTTGTTTGGAGAATTCTAAGATAAATTCCCTCTCTCCATATATGTAAATATCAGCATGTGTAGCTGTACCAATATTGCTTAATTGTTTGAGGCATGTGATATAGCTTATATTGAAGCTATAAAAATAAATTTTCATGAATGGAGTCTATGGACTAATGGTTGGTTTGGAAAATGTTTCCACAAATTAAGTACACTGTTTTTAGTGATAAAGTACTGCTATTTTGGTTTACTTTGTTCAAGGAGGTGATGCAATACTAACAAGACATCTACTTGTAGATTCTTGGGGTTGAGAACAAAGCATCCCAGCAGGAAATAAAGAAGGCATATTACAAGTTGGCTCTGCGACTTCATCCTGACAAGAATCCTGATGATGAGGTAAATGGCTCCATGATTGAGTATGGTTTGCCCCACTTATCTGTATACATTAGCTAATTTGAAGACAAATTATCTTAATTTACATTCAATAGGAAGCAAAAGAGAAATTTCAGCAGTTGCAAAAGGTGATATCAATTCTTGGTGATGAGGAGAAACGAGCACTTTATGATCAGACTGGCTGTGTTGATGATGATGTGAGTCATTGCTGTGGTTCTTTTTCTTTATCCTGTGATCCTTGCAAACTCTGTTAACAATCTGGAAACTCTAGTATCTTCCGTATGTTGGAATTTTTTTACTTCTGTATTTTTGCATATGATGGTGCAATAGTAAAATGATTTAGTATGAGTGAGCCAAAATCTCATTACTATCATGTAGTAGATTCTGAAGGTGACTGATGAGCTAGGTTTTGGGCGTGATCAGTTCTTTATTAAGAGTATAGTTGAAATCTAACCTTCATACAGTTTTCTTTAGAAATTAATATTCGAGCAAATTCTTTGTCTAAACCTACTTTGGTTAAGGTGAAAGAGGGTTTGGGGGGGGGGGGGGGGAGAGGGGGGGAAAAAAAGGGGTTTGGGCGGTGCTATTTGCCTTTTTTTTTTTTGGGTTTTGAAAGAATGGGGGAGGGGGGAAGTATCTGGCCCCCATGATAGGGAAGTGAAGG
>JAPFFP010000002.1:15219573-15234292 GCA_026153255.1 Solanum medicagineum
GATACATATGCATAGGACAAATTGTTTACTTAAAGAGTTTCGAAATAATAGACCACCGAACAGTGACTATAATTGTGCAAACCTGAGCTAAGACCCATCCAACAAGCCAATCAATGTCACTTCTGTGATTTGCTATCAGCAGTGCATGTTCTTTACCTGAAAAGTTCAACCAGCAGACCAATAGTAAGTATCATTCAAGAAATGTGACAAAATATAAGTTATGAACACCAGTAGAGTAGAAATGGATAATGGCATCCAACTTACGACTTACCCATTAATCTAAAAGTTTCTGGGTCGATGTACAGTTTAATCTGCAATCAGATATACACATAAATGAGAAAAGAAGCATCGTGTGGTAAACATAAGAAGAAACTTTCAGAAAGCAAATCAAAAGTATATAATATTCCTCATCTTATCTCAAATCAATTGGAACCTTTCCATTTTCCCAGGAGATCAACTCAGGTTTTGGTAAATACACAGGGTACAGTGTGACATGAAAGCAACGAGAACCTCAAAAAATATTCAGAATAGGAAACAGGCACAATGAAAGGAACATAATGAATCTAACAACAGTGCATACAAATACATCAATTATTCTAGTTTATATGTAATTACAAACATTCTCATAGTGTGGCTAAACCCCCTCTAGCAAAATGAACTAATCCTCATATTGTAAGCATTCACAACACTGTCATGCTTGCTTAGCTTCAATCTCAAAATCTTTTGTTGGTCTCCGATACTATTTTGGGACCGCAAATTGTTGAGACAATGGGCAGAATGTTGCAAAAAAGTTGCGTAGAAGGTAAATGTCACAACAAAAGACCATTACTAAAATGAAACAAACCACATTCGTCCAAGAGAGCAAATAAGAATTGCAAGCCAACAAAACAGGCTACTCTTTCAAAACTATAAAACTTGCTACGTACAAGAAACACTTATGGTAACAGACACACCCTATCTCAAAACACATTCAAGAGGTGAAACACTAGTACATGTAGTAGCTTTTAATAAGAAAAATTTGTGTACGAGTAATACCTTTACAGTAACCAACATAACTATGTTTAATCAAATGAGATATCAAGAAATAGATGGTATACAGAAATCTATGTTTAATCAAATGAGATCATGAGATAGAATGGTATACCAAAAATTACAAGCCTAACCATCATAGCAGCATGGAACAGGAAAAAATATCTTTAACTAATTGTTATCCATAATTCAAATTCTTTTTTTTTTTTTTTTTTGATGAAATCCATAATTCAAATTCTCATTCTCACCTAGTAAAGGTTCTTGATTTGTAATGTCAAAAAGTTTTTCAACTTTCCAACGAGACACTAAACAATGAGTTCAAATCCTAGAAGAACAGGCCAACAATGTAACATAAAAGAGCTTGTACCTCGTGTTCGTTCTCTCTTCCTTTTCTTTTTATTTGTGCGAAATTGGTTATATGCCAAGACTAACATTTTACATTTACATTCATGGCATAAATTTTTGCACTTACATACGGAAACAGCTCATCTGCCCCCACAAGGATACATGTAAGTTCTGCATACATCCTATCTTGCCTAGATCCCAGTGGTGGAAATACATGATACACATTGTTTGTTGTTATTATTGGCATATAAACAAACGAACTTGTATTCCGTTCCAAAATCATTATAGAGCTACAAACTTAACAAAATAACACAAACATATATATCAGAAACGAATTACCTCTACACCAGCCCACCAATCAACTAACCACACAAGCTCCAGCCATAAAAGTTCTGCAAGAATTCTATTAACCCTCCTGTATATATTCTTCGAAAATGGCCGTATAAAGACAAAGCAAGCAGCCTGGAATTCAACACATTATCAAAATCCATTTCACCAATTGCATTCAAAAATAGCAAAATAAAGCAGAGCTAATTATGTACAGCATTTGTCATTAAACTTGATACATAAAGAAAAGACTTCATTTTTACTTGAAATGAGGAACCCCAGATGAAAAATGCAGCAAAACTTCCAAAAATACACACCAAAAAGAAGGAAAACAAGATAAGAGGAAAACCCAAGTCAGGGTTTTTAAGGTATACCTGCATGAGATTAGTGAAGAGGCCAGAGATGAAGAATATAATACCCAGAGGGACGATAACGGCTGCCGCAGGAGCCATAATGAGAGCTGAAAGAAGGGATACTGGAGTGAAAATGGTGAAATGAGAATGATAAATCTTTTACATGTTACATATTCATAGGTAATGTATATTGTAGTATATTATTTTAATGACCATAATGTCTTAATAGATTATGTTGTCTTTTTTTGTTGGTTAAATAATGTCACGGGTTATGATAGAGTAAAAGATAAAATAGATTTTTAAATAATAAATAATAATAAAAAGCGAAAAAAAAAAATAATGATCTGATCACAATAAATGAGTAGTTATACAAAACAAAACTTTTGTCATTACCTAATGATGAAATTAACGATACAATACAATAAAATTGACGCACAAATACAATATTACAGGAAACAATCATCCAAACAAGCAGTACAAACTACAAAGAAATGAGAATGAATACTGCCTCTATTGAAATTGATGTCTCACTCTTTCCTAGCTGTTACTCCTTAAAAAAAAAAAAAGCACACTTCCTAATATTTAATAATAAAAACTTAAAAATATTCATTTAATCTTTTATGCAATATTTTTATGGTCATACAAATATTAATGACTTACTAAGCTGATCTTTAATGCGATATTTATAGCCACATAGTACTATACACCATAGATTCCAAACATCTTACTTCTTCCATCCATCTTTATTTATGCTTGATTTGACATAATTTTTAATCAAATGATGATTTTATTATATCATCCTCAATCATTCTAAGTCATCTTACTCAGTAGTAAATGAATTAGAAATAACTAGCGCTTAATAATCAATGGTAAAATATGTAGAAATGACGTTATCTCTTGAGTTTTCAATTTAAACAAGTAAAAAAGATCAGTTATTATTAATATAGTGGATAAAAAAAGAACAGTTATTCTTAATATAGTGGATAAGTAAACATGAAAAAAGGAACACCATTTTCACAAACAGACATATACTGGTGCAGTATCTACAGATATCATGAAAAATTATTGTGCATTTATGGATGTGGTTGAGACAAGATGGTAGGTCTATAATTACTGCATTTAATTAATTTAAAAAAAATTATTTTTCCAAAAAAAAATTTCAAATGAAATCAACTTTATTTTGAGAAAATTAAATGGAATTAACTTCTATTACAAGAAAATGCAAAATTTTACATCTTACTTAAATCAAATAAAATATAATTAAAAAAAGGACATTAAAGCAAGCCATAAGTAGAAGATTCTAAGAAAATGTACTTCTATTTTAGTGGCTTTTTTTTTTTTGTGGCGATAATATTTCAACAATCTAAGGTAACAAAAGAAAAAGATAATCAAGGGTAGGGAAATAGTTGACACACACAAAATAGATAAAAGTGGTTTTTGAAAAAGACTGATACTATTTCATAGCAGCTTTAGCTAATTGTCCCTCTTTCCAAGTGTGATTTCTAAAGTCTGAGCATATATCATCTTCTCCATGATTATTTTGGATATTAGAGAATCAAAATGAGAACTCTATTCTCTTTTCCCACTTTCAAACAGTTTGTGGGACTTTTAGGAAGTTGGATGCCTGATCAGTCAACTTGTAGTGAATTGTTTGATAGTAGTAACAGTTATAAACTTTACTTCCTATGCACCATATTTGACAATGTGACAGCTAATAGACCATTAATATGAGTTGAGGGACCATTCAGACATTTTAACTCGACTTTTGGGCTATTAGAGTGTATTAATAAGATCAAAATTCACTCACAAGTTACATTTCCTTTTACAGATTTTGCTGTGAGATTGGCATAGTCTAAGGCCATGGTAAATATAAGTAGAATGGTGAAAATGGAGGATGACTAGACCGTTTAACGGAATATACACTCATATATACATATGATACACCTCAATCTCTTTAAGGAAAGAGACCTTATTCCAACTTTTGTTCATTATAATGATGTAATTTGCTGAAATTCCACCTCTATATCATCCATGAGGAAGTAGCAAAAAAGAAACAAACAAGGTAAATTAATAAGTTTCCCTTAAGTATGCACCCAAGGGTGTGGCTTAGCGGTAAATAAAGTGACAGCAAAACCATGAGGTCTTACGTTTAAATTTCAGCAAAGGAAAGGACACTAGGTAATTTCTTCTCATTTGCTTCAGCCTTTATAGGCAAAGTTGCCTGGTAACTACACTGGTAGTCAGTATCCCATGGAAAAATCAAGGTGCATGTAAGCTTGTTTGGACTCCACCATCATGAATAATACAATCACATTCCATATGTTTGCTAGTGAAATCAATTAAAATGTTACGCAAAAGACATTGTCACATATCCAATTAGATTTTTGGTGGTGAAAGATGATTACACTACCTAATACACTGAAATGTTTCAAAGCACATAATGTTTGGGAAGCTGACTGCTTTCCAACATTACTTTACAAGGAAATACCTAACTTATTCTTGAATGCTTTGTATGTCACCTCTAAAGAGAAACAATTTGAATCATTTTCCCTCTGTTGAGAATTGGTTTTAATTGAAAATTCAACTTGTGATAACTATTAAGAAGCACAAGAACTAACCAAATTTGGCAGTGAAGTGACTCAGAAAGGATGTTCCAACAATTAAATTAGATGGTGCAACCAACCTAGATATGTGCCTCATAGGTCCGTTAAAGGAGGAGGGTAATGTCTGTCAAGTTTTCCGAACACAAGACTTCTAATTAAGGGCAGAGGAATGTCATCCATTCCAATACGAATGGATGGTGAGTTGGATGTTAAGTTCCTTTCAAAAGGTTCAGTTTAGTCATAAAAAGTACTTAAAAGTTATCACATGAATCCTCTTTCGTAAAAGAAGGTAATAAACTTCTAGCCAGAAAACAGCACCGACTATAGCTAGACAATGACAAATCCTGCAATGACTACTACCGATTCGTACAGCTGAAGCTAACTAGTTTGGGAACTGGAATTGAATCATAGTTGATTGATTCACAAACCAAAAGAGCCAAATACTTCACCATCAACAAAGAACTCAACTGCTAATTCACAGTTTGCTCAGATGATTCAGATAACACTAATACTTCACCATCAACAAAGATACACCAAGTTCTCAGAAGTGACCAATTGTCCACTTGGGCCATAAAGCAACATTTCCCAAAAATCAAAACTTTATCTAAATTAAGCACCATTTTCAATCCAAATCTAGTAAAGTACCCCCAAAAAAACCTTTTTGTAACACATAAACACATGAATACATGTTCAAATTGAAACAAACCCTACCAAAAATTCAAAAAATAACTCCAGCCCACCGATCAAATCGGGAACTTTCCCCGATCTTAAGTCTCAAATTCGAAACCCAGGAAAAAAAAAACGCAAAATCCCCAGATTAACAAAAAATTACACAAGAAAACTAGAAAAACATAAAATTATCACCAAACATTGCTACAAAAACAAAAAAAAAAGGGCAAAATTTATGATACCTGAATCGAAGAATGGAGAGGCGAAGAAATCGAGAAAAGATAGAGAGACACCTGAAAAAAAGATAAGAAAGAGAAAATGAAGAAAATTATATTTTCGTCTCTTTTATTTATATTTAATTTAATTTTAATTAACAGAATTATTTTATCTAATTGTAATTTTGGGATCTAATTACTTTCAAATCAAAGGACGCTTTTCTTCACCTACCCTTACCGAACTAGTAATTTACCTTCTTGCCATTCCGTTTTATTTACGAAATCATCTAATTAAATTTAATCTCAGTATTAAGTAGAACTAATTTAATTACTTCCATAATTAATTTGTTTCGTGGAAGATATTGATGCAGCTGTTATGGAGCTAACACAACTGTGTCATGGGAAAGAAACAGGGGTGTTGAATTCGAACTACGAGTATGAATCATCTTGTAGTTGTTAGAGTTCAAGTAATTTTATCGTAAGAAAGAAATATATATCTTGAATTCGAGTGATGAGTATGAAATTATCTTTGATAGAGAGTGTGTTATTTCAAAATAAGATTTTTTAAGCATAAATATTTAAATTAATTAGATCTCAAAACGAATACTAGACACCAAATGAAAAAAGAAAGATTTGTCAAACTTTTCTAAGGTAGTTCATTCAACTATTGCAAGAAACATAATTAAAAAAAAATTTTAAGTGTAATATGCAATATTTTACTATCATCATAAAAATATGAATTTCGAAGACAATTTTAGATTCAAATCGATGAATTCTACCTTTATGATTTTTGAATTTATTAGCATAAAATTTGATGAATTTGTTATTCTAGTACTCTTTAGGATTTCCAGGAAACAGTTTCTCTACTTCTATGAAATAGTGATAAGGTCTGCGTATATTCTACCCTCCCAATACCTCACTTGTGGGATTCACTTGGTATGTTGTTATTGTAGTACTCTTTACATATAATCAGATACTTTTTTGTGTACTCCCACATTATCTTTCAAGTTCCACGTTTTTAATACGATTAATACAAATCAATTACCTGAGAATCATCATCAATGTTGGAAAAAAAGTTATTACACTCTCTTTCAATCTGCATGAGATATTAATGTATTATTATTAATTCACTCAAAAAATAACGATAAAACTATTATATTTAAAAGTAATTTAATTAGATATCTCATTTTATCTTAATAAAAATTTTTGGTATCTTATAAATAGAAACTCAACTTGAATTTTAATTTAATCTTAATTGGCAATTAAACACTCAACTCATCTTCATTTTATCCTATGAACATTCAATGACAATATAATACATAAATTTTAAAAATATTAAAATAGTTATTATATAAATTAAAAGTTATAAAATTTAAAAATATTTTTTTATTTCTTGAACTTCGAGCCCCAGTCACTCTAGAACATTTGAGAGATATCCTATGGATGAGAGCACATGACTTCCTTTTGTTTTCCACCCTTCAAACTATTATTATAGTTGTAGTAATCAACATCATAAACCCCAACTAATAAATAAAGGCTATTTGCGGCAATTTTTTTGGCAGCTCAACTATAGATTTATATAAAGCACTTCTTCGATCTCAAATTAATTAAGTTGCGTTGTAATGCATGTATATTAAAAAAAATATTTTAAAATATTAATAATCCTTCTTAATGAAAATAATTCAAAATTAGGATCAAGTCTTTTTAGGTGACTTTTTATGTTATATTATTTTTCTTCTATATTAATTTATTTATATGATATTTTTCTACAATGACAATTACCAATATAAAAAATAACAAGAGAACACAAAACTATATATTCATTTTCTTCTCTAATATCTTATATTTCACAATCTCTTGTAATACTCCTGTTATATTTTCGATAAATTTGTTATGTAACACTTAATAAAAAAAACCTAACAAATTTTTATTATTAGCGTGGTATGATAGAGTGCATAAGAATATGTTAAATTGAGTATATTAAAATATTTGCATTAATTATTTATATAATATGTTTAGTGTATTTGATGCATTAAAAATAACACACATTGCATTAAAAAATTTATTTACAAATATACCTTCCATAATTATGATAATAAAGACGTACAAAAAAATGAGGGGCAATTAGATTTTTAATCATGATATTGCATGCATTAAAACTAATGCATTATTAATACCTAGAGCAGATTCAAAAAAAGCGGGTGATTACTCGAATTGATTCTCGCACCCTTGTGCCCAAAAGGATAGGCGAGTTCGATTTGAGTGAAATCCATGATATTAGTAATATATACCTTAATATACAACAGAGTGGATTAGTTATACATAACATTAAAAAGTGTACCAGACAAGATATTACTTATAGAAAAATTTAATGTGTGTATTATTTTTGCTAATACACTTTGTCAGCGAATCGACATTATTACAACAACAACATACCAAGTAAAACTATCAATACGGGTTGACCCACCCCATCTTGGCTAGCCTTTACAGGCTTTGGAATTTGACAGGTCAGGCCGGACTGCTCCCTATTTTTTATGAGGCTAGCCAATCTATTTGTACGTAGGCCACGAGCCTTGGTGGACCCCACATTTTTAATTTTATATTTTTTTTAAGAAATTGTTAAATTTAATTATAATTTAAACATATTAAAATAAATAGCAACCGAACAATATGACATAGTATTAGTGTTGCTATTACTCCCTCCGTCTATCTTTACTTGTCCACTATATTACTTTGAGATATCCAACAATACTTGTACGCTTCATTAAATTAAAAGATAATTTCAAAAGATAATTTCAAACCTAATATTTACCCTTATCATTAATTATAGTAGTTATTTTTTTGTTAGATTTTCCAAGCATTGTAATTGATATATCCAAAAGGTGATTTAGTAAAGTTGCTCGTATTATTTACTATTTCTTAATTTCTGTGCTAAATCAATAAAAGACAAGTAAAGATGGATAGAAAGTATACATATTATAAAAATATAATTTGTATTTAAATTTTAATATTTAAAAATTCTAAATGAACTTTGAGTTTGGACTCTTATTATTTTTAATATTCTATTTTTTAATTATTTTTTAATTTGAGCCCACGAGTTGACCTAACACATATTGCAAAAGTTCTACAAATTAACAGACTTATTTAGCCCGGGCTAAAAAGCCCATTATTTAAATAGGCTTCAAAAATTGTAATCCAACTCTGCTAAATTACTAATTAAATTAGACCCATTTAACAATAATACCAAGTGAAAACTCACAAATAAAATCTAAAAAAATAACATATAGACCATTATCACTATTTCAGAGAGAGTATTTTTGGAGAACACTCTTGTCAAAAATAATGAATCTAACATTATTCATTGCCATATATATACGAGTAACGAGTAGGCCAACAACCATGTGGAAACTGAACCAAATCAGCCACCGCCCACGATCCCCTCCAATCATTAGCACCACCGCCCACCGCCGCCTCCAGGCCCAAAACAACACGATTTGACGTGTCCATTTCTAAAAGCCCTCTTTGCCCCTAATTCGCTACCTATAAATATCCTTCACCTTTCAATTAACCTCAAACACAAACAAAATTTCTTGTCCGATTCAGCTCGATTTTCAGTAATTTTTGTTGGATTAATCTAAAATGGCGCAAGTTAGCATCTTCAAGGCTTTTGTGCTCGTTTTGATTTTCGCCGCCGTTGCTGCCTCCGCACAGGTGCCTGAAATGTCGCCGGCTCCGTCGCCGGATGCCGGAGCGGGATTCTCTTTGCCAGTCTCTGGTGCAGTTATTGGAATGTCTTTGCTAATCTCTTTGGTAGCTTTGTTGAAGCACTGAATTTGAAGATGATTATAAGTTCTGAAATTGTTTCATGCTTAAATTAATTATTTATTGCTTGATTTATAAGTATTGATTTGATTATATAATTTTATGTATTTTTTTTGGGTCATCGGTGTACAATATTCAAATTGAAATAAAACTTTATTTGTTAATTGTGCGTTTTAAATTTGATTATGTATAAAAAGTTAGTAGCTAATTAAGAGTTTACATATTACTAAAATTATTTTAATGTATTTGGTTTGATGGTAGTATAGAGCGTCATGGTGGTTGTTTGATCGTCATATTAGTTTACGCCATTTTATGTAACGCACTTTCTTTTTAGTCCGTTCAAAAAAGAATATCATCTTGATATAATTAGAAGAATTTGACTATAAAATTTCTTTATCCTTTGTGAAATGATTTACAACCACACAAAAGTAACTAAGGATTGTTTTAGATTATAAATTTCAAAATTTTTTTTTTTTCTAAAAACTGTGTCAAGTCAAAGAATACCACATGAAATAAGATAGAAGAATTAGTAAAGAAAGCAATACAAAGTATTCAAAAGAAAAAAATAGTAACAACAACAAATTAATGCAACAATTGTAACTCAATAGACCACCTGATCCCGTCGAAAAGCAAGACAATTTTAGTTCAGGATGTATAACTTGCTCTGTGTAATCTATTTCTCAAAAACTAAAAGGCTATAACTTTGCAGGTGTAATCTGAGTCTCAGATGTGGAAAGTGTTAGTGTTGTTTCTGTTGTCCATTTCCTGTATGCTGATCAACTTTGTTTGGCTTGGCTGGTGTTGAGTGTTCCGACTGAGAAAATCTAATCAAGATTTGCATAAGAAGTGTAATAACAGCTAACAGAGTAGCTGAAATTGCAATCCCCTTCCATGAAGACAGTAATGCTGTCGACTGTAACAATTTTATAGCACCAAATAACACAACACATGCCCAAGATGCAGTAACCTGTTGTTTAGAAAAGATAAATTAGTTTTCCGGAGAAATAAAAGAACTCAAATGTCTGCAAAAAACTAGCCTTCAAAGTTTAGGTACAGTGGTAAGAGCACCACTAGGTGCACATCACAAGTTCGAATCTTGACGTTTAGGTGGACAATGGTAGAGAGGTGGATCCATTATTGACTGACTTTTGGGATCGTTCATCTCTGACCCTCAGGCAAAATTAGCCTTCGAAGCTTAGGTCGCGCAACTTGTGATTGTGGATTAGACACATCATGAGTTCGAACCATGCCTTTGCCACAAACAGAAGTCTGGCATTTGAGTGAAGGGTAGAGAGATGGATCCCTTATTTATCGAGTTTTGGATCGTGCACCACTGACCCAGTGATCCTCAAGGTTTTCTCGGTTTTCACAAGAAAAATAAACTGCAGGAAGAATTTATCTAGCTTAGTCAGCATGTTTCTTACCACAAAGGATTTCACTGGGCGGCCAACATCCTGCAGCTGTTGCTCATTGAAGGTGTCTTCAGCAATATGTTTGTCCAGCAGCTTGTCCTGGTCACAAGATTAAAACCAGAAACAGTAAAGACTCACTTAGGGAGCTGGATAAGTCTTCAGAGCTGACAAAAAAAGAGGTAGAAACAGTTATGATGTTCATCTAAACACTAGATTCTCGAGATATGGAAGATGTGTCCTATGGAGGTTAAGAAAGAAAGAAAGGTACCTTTTCCAGAAAGATATCTCTACACCATTGAGCAATGGCTTCATCATTTTCTGGTAGATCCTTCATCTCGTGGCGCTTGATGTGCACATGAACCTGAACCATAACAAATAAACATTGGAAACTAAGCATAACGCCTTTCCTCTTGCTATCTTAATGGGCCGATACTAACTTCCTAATCGTTCCCCACCTCAGAAACATGAAACTAATAGACAGGTCATCCATCAATTGACAATGAATGAATAGACTTATTCAAATAAACATAGTGCCCATAAGGACACACACAGGAACTCCTAACGTGCATGAAATAAGGACACAGGAACATTATTTTTTAATCTATCCAAGGAAAAAGACAGCTATAAATTTCTATACTGAAGCAACTTGTGGAAATTGTGATATGATACCAGAATTACAAGTTACTGATAGTTTTGCTTACCGCAGAAGATTGACCCTTGAAGATACGCAACATTGTTGGCGCTGGTGAGCTTTTAGGGATGGCAAATGTCACATCATAAATAGCTGGAACGAATGAGCGCATATGACTTACTGCTGCGACAAAGCCCTGAATTCATCAAATCAATAAACATTTGGTTTCTTCAATGCAATCCCATAGTAGATAGCAAGGCAAAATGTGACAACATTACTGACTTTAGGATCCATTACAAACTTAAAGAGAATCTCTTGCCACACCCCAATTAGTTTGTCTGCATGGTTTGTATAATAACTTGAATTTAAATGCATCAACCTACTTGTGATTAAAATAAGAGGGTTACTAGTGCACAAGGTGCTTGGCCTGGTAGACCAATACACTAAAGAGACAGAGCCATCATTATTGACAAGTATATAGATGCAATATACAAACTCTAGCTCAAGAAATATGAATTTAGTTGGAGAAAGCAGGGAGCATTTGGTGCCCACCTTAGTACGAGGAATTAATACATTCTTTGGAACAGGTAGCCCTGCTGAGGCTGCATACTCTTGGGCAGCCAAGAGTTTTGCCTGTGTAAAGCGAGTGCCTTCAACGAAAAGTGCCAGCCAGAAAGGTTGAGGGTAATCCCGTAGCCGTTGAAGACCAGACTGCAAAATGGACCCCAAGTATCAAATTACAGTTAGTTGTAAGTCAAACAAACACAACAGGTCCTGGACCCTCATCAACAAGACAAAAGAAAGAGATATGTAAAGACATGCATTTTATAGTATTGAAAGTATTTGGTTACTAAGATGCTCAAGTATATTGAAATGTGCAATGAGACTCAATTGATCGGGCTTAACTATACCTTTAACGTGTTTTCATCCTTGGCCCAGCTTCTTTCAAGGAACAGGTACCCGGAAAACCACATTGACCAACCAAGTACCTGCATAATGTGTTATATTACTGCCTTAGTAGAGAGATTGAGTAAACAAAAAAAGAACTGGGAGAGTTCCATATGATAGAAACTTCAAGGAAAAATGAACAAGAGCAAAATGCTACAATCATTTCTCCTTCCTGTTAACGATATACCACCATTTCCAAATAAATGCAGATTAAGTGATTTTCCTCTTGAGGTTAGAATTTACTGCAATGGGGACCATAAATCTATAATATTATTGCTTCCTTACTCCATCTTATGCTCACAAAATAACTTATAAAACTCCAAAACACAAGAAATCCATTACTCATCTAGTATCCATAATCGCAAACAAATTGCAGGATAATATTGGAATTGAGAGGTTCTCTCAACAAAAATTTAGAACAGAATAGCTACCAACTAGCTGTCGGCCAAAAAGAAGAGTGAAAAATCTTTATAACATTCACTCTGAACACTTACAGGAAGAAGTTTTGAAGATTTCTTCATAACAGCTAATGCGCTACCAAGGCAACCAGATCGCTGCAAGTGAATGATCCAAGAATCAACAAACAAAAGCCAATTGATAATAATTATAAGTAAACGTCTGAAAGACCACATCTTCATGAAGCAATAAAAGTTACTAGCCAATTACAAGTTAAAAATCCATATTCAAAAACTTATATAGGCAACGAACAAAAACATATCACAGGTTTCGGCATAGTAGGTCTCCGAACAGTAATGGTTATCATGCAAACCTGAGCTAAGACCCATCCAACAAGCCAATCAATGTCACTTCTGTGATTTGCTATCAGCAGGGCATGTTCTTTACCTGAAAAAGTTCAGCCAGCAGACCAATAGTAAACATTTCTTCAAGAAACATGACAGAATATAAGTTTTGAACACCAGTAGAGTAAATATTGCAAATGGAGTACAACTTACCCATTAATCTAAAAGTTTCTGGGTCCATGTACAATTTAATCTGCAATTGGAGTACCTCATCGATGAGAAAAGAAGTATCGTGTGGCAAACATAAGAAGAAATTGAAAGACAACAAATCAAAAGTACATATCTGAATCTTCTCTATCTTAGCTCAAATCAGTTGAACCTTTGCCATTTTCCCAAAAGACCAACCCAATTTTTTGGTAACAACAAAGGATAAAATGTGAGACGGAAGCAACTAGAAACTCAAAAAATCAAAACACCAGTGCCGTTACAAGAAAGAAATTTTCAAGAAAATGACAATTCTTATTGGTCTAGAAGCAAATAAGTTGCAAGCAAACACAACAGGCTGCTTGTTCAGAACTAGAAACTTGCCAAGTACAGGAAATGTTTATGGCAACAAACACACACCCTACCTCGGAAGTCATTCATGAGGTGAAATACTTGTACATGTAATACTTTACAGTGACTGAAATAACTAGGTTCAATCAAAAGAGCTCATTCCAACCTTTCTAGCCTAACAATCATCGCAACACGGAGCAAAAAATTAACACTTTTACCCAATCCTTATCAATCATTCAAGACCTCATTCCAACCTTGTAAAGGTTCTTGATTTATAATATTAAATATCTTTATTACTTCCAAATGACCAATGCCAAACACTAGTAATATCCTAGTAGGACAGGCCAATTATATGCCAAGTCTGTAACTTTTTACATTCACATTCTTGGCATATAAACAAATGAACTTGTATTCCATTTCAAAATCATTATAGAACTACAAGCTTATCGAAATAACATGAACATATATATCCGAAACGAATTACCTCTACACCAGCCCACCAATCAACTAACCACACAAGCTCCAGCCATAAAAGTTCTGCAAGAATTCTATTAATCCTCCTGTACTTGTTCTTCGAAAATGTCCGTATAAAGACAAAGCAAGCAGCCTGGAATACAACACCTTATCAAAATCCATTTCACCAATTTCACTCAACAAAATAGCAAAACAAAGAACCAGAGCTAAATATGTACTACAGTTGCCACTGAACTTAACAAATACACAAAAGACTTCATTTTTACTTGAGATTGAGAAACCCCAGATGAAAAATGCAGCAAAAGTTCCAAAAAAACACACACAAATGCATAAAGAAAGAAGGAAAACAAGAAAAGGGGAACACCCAAGTTAGGATTTTTAAGGTATACCTGTATGAGATTGATGAAGAGGCCAGAAATGAAGAAGATAATGCCCAGAGGGACGATAACAGCTGCTGCTGTAATAGCCATAATGGGAGCTGAAAGAAGGGATACTGAAGACTGAAGAGTGAAAATGGTGAAATGAGATGATAAATAACGTTTGTTTTTTATCAATATAATATTTGAATAAATTATTTAATTACTATATTTATTTAA
>JAPFFP010000002.1:15234392-15245153 GCA_026153255.1 Solanum medicagineum
TTTTTAATCTATTATTATAGAGTAATTTAATTATTTTAAATATTAAAAAAATTAAAAAAATTAATTAATTTAAAATCGAAGGCGATAAAATGCAAGGACCAGAGAGTATTAATACACCATAAATTTCAAATATCTTACATTTTCCCAGGCAGACACATACAGGCAGTGTATTTATAATTATCATAAAAGTTTATTGTGCCTATTTATTAATATGGTTGAGGAGAAAAGATGATGGGTCCATAAATAATGGATTTAATTTTAATTTTTATTATTTCAAAAAAATTTAATTTCCTTTTTTCCCAACAATTTTTTTTTCTTTTACTTCTAAGGAAAAATGTGAAATTTTATATCTTCTCTTACTTGCAACAAATAAAGTAAAATTCAAAAATTTGACGTTTAACTTTAAGGCAGATAATGTACTTCTTTTATTTTAGTTGTAATTTCTTTTTCAGAAAATATTTCAACAATCTAAGGTAATAAAGAAAAAGATAATCAAAGGTAGGTAGTAGTTGACATGCAAAAAGTAAAATAGAAGGAAGTAGGGTTTTTTAACATCGAGTTGTAATTGATAAGTCAATTGTAAAATTGATTTATGAATATTGAATTATCATATTAACGGTTGATGAACGAATTAAAATTTTATAATTAACGATTTATCGGGATGAATTACTCAATTTCTTAATTGGATAACTCGCTGGCACATTAAGAAGTATCGCAGTTACATTTTTACCATAAATATATATATGTATGTTGAATAAAATTTATATACATGCATCCTCAAAATTTAAATTTTCATATATTTCTCGCTATGATTTATAATTATAGAATTACAAGGTTAAGTAGAGCTAAAAAGAAAATTATTTTGCTTGATTGGAGATCAATATATTAATGAGTTAAAAAGTGAAAACAGAGAGCATGAATTAATTGAGTCAATACACCGCCCCATAACCATCTGTTAAGTAATAATCCGTTACCAAAATAGCTTATTCATTGATTTGAGTATTCGCATATTAAGCATAATTATTCGCCTGATCTGTTTAATAAGCAGTCGTAGAAAGGAGGACTCTTTGAACAATTTTCATACTATCTCATTTGTCACCCTAGCTAATTATTCCCCTTTTCAACAATAATTTTTAAAATCTGCATATATCGTATTTTCTTCGAACTTCACTAAATGATATTGTGTATATTATTATCGAAACGATAAATTTATCTGAATCGACATTATATTCAAGCTCAATTTTTTCTCATCTCGAGAAAAAATAAGATTGACAGGAGCTAATTTGAACCCCTCCAGAGGTGGGAGTTCCAATGTGTGAAGATGGGACAGTAATCATTTTGAAGTTCTTATGCATTATATTGACAAAATGACCCATTTTTAATAAAGTGGCCATTTTTGAAAAGTTACATGTGGCTTTAAATTCAAATTTTATCCATCTTCCATATCACTCGATCCGTTTATATATGGACGGGTTAGCATGGCATATACTCTACTCCCCAAGTTACTATGTATATTGCGGAGCTAAAGATGAAGGAAAGAAAGAAGAATAAGTCAAAATTGGAGAATTGAAATGAAAAAGTTGTTCTCTTTTTTTATTTTCAGATAGTTTGTGGGACTTTTAGAAAGTTGATGCATGAATGATCGATCACTCAATTTGTAATAGGTTTGGTTGATAGTAATAACTATTATAAACTTAGTATATGCACCCTATTTAATAATATGACCATTAATGACAAATTACTGTAAGTTGAGTGATCATTCAGATATTTAACTCAATTTATATTCACCCCAGAAGTTACATTTCCATTTATAGTTTTTGGAGTGGGGTTGGCATAGGCTAAGGCCATAGTAAATTAGGTAGAATGGTGAAAATGGAGGATGACTAGACTCTTTAAGTTAAATGGAACATACACAAATATATATGTATGATACACCTCAATTTCTTCCTCATTCCTACTTTTGTTCATTATAATGATGTAATTTGCTCAAATTCCACTTTTATCCGTCCATGAGGAAGTAGCACAAAAAGAAACAAAGAGAAAAATCATAAAATTTCCCCTAAATATGCATCCAAGGGTGTGATTTAGCGGTAAATAAAGTAACAATAGAACCATGACGTCTTATGTTTAAATTTAAGCAAAGGCAAATGCACTAGGTGATTTTTTCTCATTCGTTTCAGTTTTGATAGGCAAAGTTGCCTGGTAACTATAGTCGTGGAAGATAGTCAGTATGATGTGAAATAATCAAGATGCACATAAACTTTGCTTGAACAACATCAATTATGCGATTACATTCCATATGTTTGTAGCGGAGTCAATTAAAATGTTTGCAAAAGACATTGTCACATATTTCAATTAGATTTTTGATGGTGAAAGATAATGACATTACCTAATATAATGAAATGTTTCAAAGCACAATTAATGGTTGAGAAGTTGACTGATTTCCACCATTACTTTACAAGGAAGTACCTAACTTATTCTTGAATACTTAGGTTTCTCCTGTAAGAGAAACAATTTGAATCATTTTCCCTCTATTGAAGATTGGTTTTAGTTGAGAATTCAACTTAGGAAAACTATTTGGGAGTGCTCCCAATGAAAGGATGTGCCAACAAACTAAATTAGATGGCACGGCTAATCTAGATTTGTGCCTCATAAAGTTTGTTAAATGGATGAGGTGATCGCATCTGTCAAGATTTTTTGAACATGAGACTTCTGATTAAACGTAGAGGAATCTCATTCATTTCGCTATGACCAGATGGTGAGTTGAATGTCAAGTTCCTTTCATAAAGTTCTATATAGTCATAAAAGTTTATTTTTTGGGGTTTCCCACTTAGTGTCTGTTACCCACGTTGGAGCTCGAGTTACCCACGCTGGAGCTCGACTATATCCAAATTCGTGCCACATAGGGCCCCATTTGGCTGTATATAGTCATAAAAGTTTTCTTTCTTTTGGTTTCTCACCCAATGTCCGGTGCTCACATTGGAGCCTGACTATATCCAGATTCGTGTCGCATAGAGCTTCATTCTGGGGGAGGGGGGTGGGGGAAGCACTCCCTACCACAAATTTTTCCATTCTCAAAGCTTGAACTCGAGACCTCTGATTAAGAAAAAAGTAGCTCTATCCGCTGCACCGTATCCTTTGCTGGTATATAGTCATAAAAGTTGTCACATGAATCCTCTTTCATGAAAGAAGGTACAATCCTCTAGCAAGCAAACAACACCAAAGTTTACCCGTTTGCTCTTTCCTTTTGTCCATTCAAGACACATTAATGTGTTTGAAACATTAGTCCAAATTCATGAACTTTTGTTTTGCCAAAAGATGTATAAGTTGATAAAACAAGACTTCTAGAGTCATAGACCTAAAGGCTAAATCCTAACGATAGACTAGCAGAGCAAGGAGCATGATTAATTTTCTTTGGTTTCCTATTCGACGTTTTGGATATTTATTCTAGGACTCGACTACTTCAAATTTATATATGTTAATAATATTTAAATTTGTGAATAATAATTTAGGAGACTTAAGAAAAAGCAACAAGGAATATCATAAAGTTCCCCTCAAATTCAACCTTGATAGACAAACAAATAAACAAGTAAAGATATATAAAATTAATAAATAGAGATATGTCCATTTTGTTTATAATAAAAAATTTAAACAACGGGAAATCATGTCAATTCCAAATCAACAGTTGACTTCAGAAACATAGTTGAATTAAATATAATAGATATTTTCTTTTTCTAACATTACTTTAATCAAATCATATTATATCAAGCTATTTTCACGTAATACAATTAAATCTCTTTGAAATGATGTTATTTGTCTGAATAGTTTTTTAAACATCAAAATGAAATATTATTTTAAAAAAATATATAATAATATAATATAACATGAAATGTCAATTTTCACGCAGACACGCAAAAAAATTGATTTTTATATTTAAAAAAATACTACTATTATAAAGATGTGTGACAACTTAAAAGATCTCTCTTTTTTTAAAGCTCCAATAGAAAATAACATAATTATTGGGGGAAAACTACAATTTAATATCAAAATTAAATTAGTACTAAGTATTAGGTAACCCCTCTTAAGGCATCACAAATATAAAATGTTTATTTTTTTCTCTATATGTTTCTCCATTTGCCTTTTCCTAGTATTCAAAAGACTCATAATTTAGGAAATTTAGCTTCTTTTGTTTTTTTATGGTTATTCATTTTTTATTTTTTTAAAAAAAAAGGTTATTTTCAATTACTGAATTTTCAGTCCTTATCATTTACAAATTCTAAGATATGATGCCATTTGTTTAATTCAAGACCAAAGGTATAACTTTCAGCAATAAAAGAACATAAAGAAAAAGATAAATCCACCAAGCTAAAAAGACATCTTTATTTTTCCTTTATTATAAATGGTCATCAATTAATCATGGTTAAATAATATAAATATATTACTATAATATCTATTTATGCATTTTTTTCTATTTTATTCTTTATAAATCAGCTTTTGGAATCTTATTATTTAGCCAAAAGGAACTTGAACCATATTAGATGTTTTTGGTTTCCGCCCATATTGGATCTCGATTATATTTGAATTTATGCCGCGTTGGACTTCATTTGGGAGGAAGCACTCCCTATCAAAGATTTTTTCATTCCAAGACTCAAACCCAAAATCTTTGATTAAAAGAGAAACAGCCTCATCCGTTGCTCTACATCCTTTGGTGGTGTATTAGATGTTTTAGAAATTGTTTATACCAATTGGCAATTCCACATGCACATAAAAGTTGACAGCATCTAATGAATTACTATTATATATTGCCATGAAGCTCCACCGCCATAATTATTATATCTTAAAATACAAGAATTCATTATATTCCTAATCTAATAATAAAAAAAAAGTTATCACAATATCAAATCCAACTTTTGGGGAATTGGAATCCACCACAAGTCCACAACTAAGGATTTCCATGTATTGTAAGTAAGAATCCTATCAATCTCCAATGTATCAGCATTAAAAAATGTGATAAAGTGATCAATGAAGTGAGTGAAAAAAGATTGAAAGATGGAACGGAACGCTTTGATCTCATTCATTCTCAATATTTACGAGATGATCATCTTAGGATGATTTTTTTATCGACGAATGTGCTATATATACTCATAGCCTTTGAAGGATGAGAACCAATTATGTACCATACAACAACAATAACATACTCAGTGAAATTCCACAAGTGGGTGTCTGAAAAGACTAAAATGTATGCAAACCTTACCACTACTCATAGAGATAGAAAGACTGTTTCCGGAAGATTTTTGTCTCAAAAATATCAGTCCCTTCTGACCTACTCTATAACATAATCCATAAAGATACAACTAATCCTACTAATCAACAAGACCAGACATCATCCTATCCTACTAACCTTCTATACTAATACGCAACCTCCACTCTTTTCTATCTAAGATCATATCCTTTGTGATCTGAAACTGCATCATATCCTGTCTAATCACCTCCCCCAATACTTTTTCGGTCCACCTCTATCCTAATAGAACCAACTATGTAGCATCTACATCAAGAGCTTATAGCAAATATCATGAAAAATAATCGAGGTAAAATGCAGTTCTAAAAATAGTAAAGGACACAGTAAATGCATCAGCTAAAGGAATATGGAATTCTGATTCCATATTTACATCAACAACCATATCAGAAAGCTTTCCTATCTACCTTTACACATCACATTCTAGCACTAAAATTATTCCAAGCAACAACATCAGAATTTCAGAAATACTCATCTGGACCAAAAAAATCAAGACATTTAACAATATTCAGATGAAATAATTTCATGTTAATACATAATTGTCACAAAAATGACAACTTTTTTCAGTACTCTGATCCAAATAAACAAGGGTAAAATTTTCTTATATGATGAGTAAAGAGTCTAAATACTGTAAGGTTAGAGAAAACTCAGTAAACAGGTTTTTCTCTTATACCTGCTATAAATCAAATTAGAGAAATAATTTCCTTAAGAATCTTGATCAACCTCTGCTTTGCCTAGCTCCCAAGCTAACATGAAGTGAATACCAAGAATCAAAACCAGTGACCATGTCCAAAGCCTTATACTCTGGTAACGTCAAGGATCGGTAAAATGAAAATAAGGAGGTTTTACTGAGCTATTAGCTGATCAAGCTTCATTTGCTCCATCCATGCACCTAGTTGATCAAATTGTTCAATCTGGGAACTCGATGCTGAGCCTTCGCTGATGTCTGCACCAGAACCAGTAAGGCCAGATACTCGAGATGCAGATTTGTTCTTAGTTTCCTGTGGTGATTCTTTGACAAGAGATTGGACCCAAGATAGATCAGGCTCTTCTCCATTGTTGGCAAGCTCAAATGAAGATGATCTCCTGAGCCTACCAAACTCCTCGTTGTTGACAGCCCAGTCTGGCTTTCCCGAACCTACACCCCAGTTTGACCAAGCATCTGATGGAGAGCCAACAATGGCAGAAGCAGCACTGGAGCCAAGATCACGAGAGCTGAGACTCCTAAATTGATGTTGTTTGTCACCTTGAGCAAGCATTGAGACACGGGAATTTATTGGTGAGATCGGTTCCATTCCTCGGGGAGACATACTCCGCGAGGATGGAACTCCATAAGAGCCCTGCAATAGAGGATTGTCAACATTTCTTGGTGAAAAATTTGTATTAATTGGAGATAACATGCTCTTCTGCTGCTGCTGGAATTGGTTGAAAACTGCTGACTTGTGGGTAGGGGAAAAAACAGTTTGAGATAATGCTTGATCAGAATATCTAGGAGATGAGCCCTCAGCAGAAAATAAATCCTCAAGATTCGAAGGGGTTAAGGTCTTAGGACGAACTGAACGGTTAAAAGAATTAGCACTCATGCTGGACTGGGATAGGCAAGACAGTCCATTTAGTAGCTGCTGTTGCTGCACATCAAAATCAGACAACATAGTCAGGTCCTTAGCAGGGATATCTCTTGCATTTAGTGATGAACGCAAGCGGCTGGACTGAAGATTGCTTCCAGGAAGATGCAAAGCTGGGACATTTTGTGGTGACCAACCCATGTTTGAAACACCATTAGCCGAGGGAGACATTGGAGGAGTGAACGGTGATGGGGACATGACAGAGACTGAGGATGGAGAACCCGGTATTAGGCCCATTGCAGCAGCAAAATCTATGGCATTGGCAGAAGTATTTGATCGAGGTGACAGAACAGCAGAACCAGTAGAGACATACAGTGGCCTGAGTTCCTCTTGCACGTGGGCAAAGAAACAAACTCTTCTATCACACTTTGTACCATCTTTGCAAAGCCGAGTTCGATATTGTGCAGGATGCAACCAGCACTCAAAAACCCCATGAGCATATTCACACATGTCCCCTCGTCTGCAAGCTCCCTTGCGAAACTCAGGGCAAGGCACACAGCTGTAATGGTACTTTCTCGGATCTCTTCTTCGAGCATTTTCACCTGGATGGACAAACGGACATTCAGTCCAATCATGGGAGTATGCACGAGAGCAAGGCTTGATCTTAAATGAGAACATCCTGAATTCATCTGTGGAGTAGATGCTGTTTTTTATGTCAGGCAAGGAAGGATCAATCGGGTATTCTTTCTTCTCTGGAGGAGAGGGCACAGGGAGGTCACTAGACTTTGCACTCTTCGGGGAAGAAGTTGTATCTGAAGCAGAAGATGGCGATCTATTTCCAAGAGAAGGTGAAAGTGGTGGAGAATTTGAGTTTGAACTGGCCATAGACACCCTCAGGTTGCAATCTCCCATGCCATCAGTTTTGAGCAGATTTTCTAGGGAAGATTTCATGGTGTGAACCTTCAGAGAAGTAACTATAACATCAAGAGGGCGATGACCATTGGCATCTTTGAAGTTTGGGTCAGCACCAGCTTCTAAAAGCAATTTGACAGCATCAACAGCATTCAAAGATCCACCTGAGGCAGCACAATGAAGGGCAGTGCTCTTATCACGGCCACATGAACGATTCACATCAACTCCAGGGACAGAAAGAATCAGTTTTAAAACATCAATACTACCATATGTAGCAGCAACCATCAAAGGGGTTCTATGCTCGAGAACCATTTGCTTTGAGCCCTTTTGGCGCCCATACCACAACCCAACCTCATGAATACTGGATAGATCATGCTCAATCCATCTTTTAAAAGCATCTATATCGTTGTTGGCTGCAAATTCAAGCAAGCTAGCAAGAGTATCTTCAGTTTCAACAGTCAGATGATTCATGTTCATGTTTGTAGTTCAATATATACCAACTGAAAGAGAAAAAAATCAAGTATTAGTATCATAACACAATAAATCAAGCAAAATATATTACTATAAATCTAGAGCAGCCCCAAAAGACAACCTTCAGTGACACTGACAACTGATAAAAACTTAAATTCGATGGCACGTTCGCAGGTTCAGGAAGTAGTTGCTTTATTGACAGAATTTAACTTACTGTTAAAATGAGAATATTTGCACAACCAAAAATTATCTTTATCACAATAACAAAAACACAACTCACCATTCTGAAATGACACGAAAAAGGACACTTATCTTCTGATTCTCGAAGAAAAAGGTAAGGCATATATCAGAGAGACTGATGGGAACATATACTAATATTCTCAACAGAATGGCAAAATAGAAAAAGGAACATAGAAAAGACTATGTCTAGATCAACCTACGAATAAATTCACATACACTAGGCCATACATTTTAGGAGTATCTGCATATCTATTTGGCTATGAATTTTGGGACTTCCACTCACAAAAGTTCAAATTTTTCCCAAGTAAAATACATGTCCAAAAGACAACTTCAAGAACTCAAATTCTCAAGTTTCAACTTCAAAATCTACAGAGCAACGGAACTACTTTTGTCGATTGATATTCTCATTTTAAAAACTAAGACAGATTCTACTATCTCAGAATCAAAAAATAACTTTTTTTAATCTTGGTTTTATTTCTTGAGAATATAACTGACCTTTCAAACCTTAGAACAAGATGCTTCAATCAAAAAGTTTGAAGTTCACTGTTCAATAAAAAAAATCCCCAAACCAACAAAATCTTTCCAACTACAACTACAAACTAAAAAAAAAGGTCAAAATTGCAGGTTATCAACCAAAATCATTGCCCAAAATTACATTTATTAAAAAAAAAAAGAAGAGGAAACCCCTAAACAACTATAAGTGGGGTCTACCTTTCGGTGATGGCGAGGTTGTTTCCGATAAATCCTCAACTCTAATCAAGAATTAAGAAAACATTAACATAAATACACATATAAAACAAGGACAATCAGCAATTGAGAACCAACAGAGCAGGAACTGACCATCAAAAAGTAAAAACATAATAAACACATGGCAAGTGAAATAAAAGCAATCCTCACCAAAAATTGAGCTAATTAGATCAAAAAAGAACATTTTTTTGTGACCAGCAGCAACCCCTTATACCATTTCACGTCTATCAGTTCATATATACATAAAGATACAGATCTAGAGAGAGAAACTGAGCAAGACTTGATTTTTATAGATCTAAAGAGAGAGAAAAGGGTTGTAAAAGAAGGGATTTTTTACAGATCTAGAAAGTAAAAACATGGGAAGTAAAATAAAAGCAATGCTCACCAAAAATTGAGCTAATGAGATCAAAAAAAGACAAGTTTTTGTGACCAGCAGCAGCTCCCTAGTACCATTTCATGTCTATTTATATAGATATAGAGAGAGAAAATGAACAAGACTTGATTTTTATAATCTAGAGAAAGAAAAGGAGAGTTTGGGGAGGAAAAGAAGGGATTTTTACAGATCTAGAGAGAAAGAAAATTGGGCAAAGACTTGATTCTTCCTATTTTCTCTTCTCCATTTCCTATGGCTTTCTCTCCCTCTCTTTTCTCTTTCTTGATTTCTCTTTATTTATTCACTCATTAGTATATTCATCACTCTCAAGTTTACCTTATATTATAAGAAAGAAAATAAAAAATAAAATTACTAAACATTTAATTATAAAATAAAATAGAATTGTTATGCCATTGTTTCTTGACTTGTGTCTTTTTTGGGTAATATGTTTGACATTTCAAGACTAAAATTTATTTTGTTTCTTTTTTCGTATCTTTTAATTTAAAATTATAAAATGCAAAAAAATTACTTTTTTCATTCATTTTTACTTGTCATTATTTGATTTTTTTAAAATTAATTGACTAAATTTTAAAGCTAAATTGACTTTTGTCTTTTTAGGTAATATGTTAAACATTATAAGACTAAAATTTATTTGTTTACCTTTTCATATATTTAATTTAAGTTTATAAAATTCAAAAAATATTACTCCCTCTGTTCATTTTTATTTGTCACAATTTCATTTTTCGAAGTCAATTTGAGTAAATTTTGAAAGATAAATTTAATATTTAAAATTTAAAATTTAGATGATTGAAAACTATACAAAAATGTTATGAGTTGCAATCCTTCTCATATTAATATGATGAAGAAATATATCTTAAAATGTTGGTCAAAGTTCATATAATTTGACCTCGATAAATAAATTAGTGACAAGTAAAAATTGACGGAGAGGAGTATTCATTTTCTTGAAGTCGTATCAAATCAAAAGAGATCACATATGGAGAGTAAATTTATTTTGTTTCCTTTTAGTATTTTTAATTTAATATTATAAAATTCAGAAAATCATATTCCCTTTTTTACTTTTACTTATCAATATTTCATTTTTCGAGGTCAATTTGACTAAATTTCAAAGCTAAATTGAAGTAGTTAAATTGAGTATT
>JAPFFP010000002.1:15255210-15275840 GCA_026153255.1 Solanum medicagineum
GACTCCATGCTTATGGCACATCTGCAACCCAAAAAAGAAGTGAATATCGAATTACTAACCAGCCATGATTAGAGACAGTTCAAAATATTGGTGAATTTGCATCTTGTCATGCATTGATTGATATCTTTCCTTTTAAAGGTCTTGGATAGTTGATCTCAGTTTATTGAAAAATGACACAAAATCTCTGAGGCAAATGGAGCAAAGACAGCACACACCAACTACTCCACAAAAAGGTTGTTTTCCCCATGCCACACCATCCAACTGACTGGGATAAGTTTAGAGCTTACTTGGTATTAGTCCAAAAAGATCTATGAGAAAAATGAGGAAATGCACATGCTATCTCAGCCCTTTATTAGTGTTACAAATCCTAATTGCCAACAAGCTAGTTCGCTTTATAGAAAGCTGATCTACTTGGCACAACAACAGTATTCTCATTCCTCTACATGATTCAACACATTCATATATCTCTAGCACCCTAAAGCATCTTAAACAATCATGGCAATTCATTAAGCTGTTGTGACAATTCCTCTGTTCTACTTTACTAACAGAAAGTTCAAATCTAAATAACAATGTTAATTAGAGTAGATCATCAAATAATTAATGTAGAACACAACACCGAAAACAAATCTTCACCTGTATCACTTCGACAATTGTGCGAGTCACAGCTGCTGCTGCCCTCTCAGTATAATGCCCCCTCGCAACGATCCGATCAAATAGCTCACCACCCTCACACAGCTCCATAACTATATGGACTGCATTATCATCCTCATAAGTATCCTTTAAAGTGACAATGTTAGCATGCTTAGGCAAATGCTTCATGATCTCAACTTCTCTCCTTACATCCTCAATATCCACTCGAGTCCTAAGTTTCTTCTTGGATATTGATTTACAGGCATAAACGTCTCCAGTTACTTTATCAGTAGCCAAATATGTAACCCCAAATTCACCTCGACCTAGCTCACGCCCCAGTTCATATGTTGCCTCGATATCAGCACCAGTTGGATTATCCAACACATAGGACTTATGTCCATTCCCATGAGCATAATCAACAGAAAATGGATTTGGCTTATGCTTCCCCCTTTTCTTCTCCTCTGTATCTGAAGTTTTTGGTACTGCACAACAATTACCCATTGAAGCAGATCCTCAAAAGCTAAGTTCTTCAAATCTTTCGCCTAAAAGGGTCTCAAGATCTTAACTTTCCAACCAAAGTAATACAACAAAAAGCTCCAATTGTCACCTTAAACCAAAAGTGTCTCAAAATCTAAGCTTTCCTCACCAAATCAATACAACAAAAATCTCAACTTTCACAGCTACAGCACCAATTTTCACTTTGTCAAGATTTCAACTACACACTAAGTCAAACTTCAACCAAGATCCAATTTTTATAAATGACTTACCCAGAAATCCAGCAAAAAAGCAAGTGGGTTCCTTTAAATCCTTGAAAACTCCAATACCACCTAAGAAAAATCTCAGATCTCACAAACCCCAATTTGGTTTTCAGACTTTTGAGGTAAAAAAGAACAATAAACCCTGAGGTTTTTTGTAAAAGGTGATCTAAAGAACTGAAAATCAAAGTGTTTATAGATGAAAAAGAGGATCTGAACAGCAATTTATCGCGTGAAGAAACTCAATTTATAGCAACAAAGAGAAGAGCACAGCGAGAGAAGCAAAGGTCAAAATTGCTTTCATGGAAACTTCCCTACAATGCACGTTGCTTAACACTTTCTTGTGAATGTGTGTAATTTTTTTGACCTCTTCTTGTTTTCTCAATCAAATTGGCCAAATCAATAACCCACTTTGGAATAAACAAAATGGGATTTTTAAAATATATTTTGTATATTAAAAAAATATCATCTTTTTGTAACAAATGCATATTGGTGACAAAGTATTGGTTGGGGAGTAATTATTTGTTTACAAAAAGTGATCTATCTCATCTCTTTTGTCATCACCAAGAGTCCTAATCCCCTCCCTCCAATAATGTTTGATTTCCAAGACGAATATTTGAACGTGAGTTATGTATATTTGATAGTTGATTAAGAGGTAAATAAATTATGTATAAAATTAATATATATTTAAGTTTTAGTTTAGAAATTTGTATTATTACAATGAATATAAATTATGAAAGAATTTATGTATTATTTATACAAAATATAAAGAGAGAGAATTATTATATGAATAATGATATTTTGCATGACTAATAATCTACATAAGATAAAGTAAATAAATTTGCTCAGAATTTATACGCACATTACTAATAGTTATGTAACTCTAACCAACAACTAAATCATCCCTAGAAATTTATTTGATTGGTGACTAGACTAAGTAAGTTATTTCGAAATTATCTAATGAATTTGTTTGTATTGCTAGTTATTTGTTCATTAGACTAAAGATGAAGTATATGAAGTGTAATATAAAATATTCATGCATTCGATTTAAACTAGATAAAATGGAATAAACTTTTTACTTTTTTTTTTTTGAATTTTTATTTTGCCATTCTTAAAGTGAGAGAAATTTTGAAGAAGGACAAGTATACTATTTTCATATTTAATATTAAAATTGTCATTCCATATAGAGTGTATGATAGAAATAACAATGAGTGAAATATACTGTTGTAGAATTGATAATCTCACAATTTGAAATAAAATAATCTTAAATTTAGTTCTAAAACTATAATTCTTGACCAAGGAAACTACTATATACTAGTTAAATTTCTCAATTTTTTCATAATTTAATTTCTTTGGATAGCATGGCTTTTATTGTGGTCTCACTTGTACAAAATTGTAGCACTTTCTTGTTTTTCTCCATCTAGAAGTCATATCCATGAGTTGAAAATAGTGAGGAAAAACAAAAACTAAAATGGAAATTTTAATTTGAAATGAAGAGATTAAAATTCTAGAAAGATAAATGAGTGTAGCAAATGCAAGTTGACAATTAAATCTATTTCTAGAACAACTATTCACTTTAATCCCTATCTTTTATGATTGAATTTGCATTAAGAAAAAAAATAATTTTACTATTTTGTCTTTATTTAATGTATATTAATTATTTTTTTTATTTTTTATAGTTGGTCAAATATATCTTTTCAAAATTCATTAACTTATTAAGGGTAAAATAGGAAGAATGATATCATTCATGCATTGATTTTATAAAATGACATATATTAAGAATCATTATTTATAGTAAGGATGACATACAGAAAGAAATCGGAAGAAGTACTACAAAAGTTCCCTATAAATTTCTTTTAATAGTAGTAGTAAAGTATGTTAACTTTTTTGTGAAAAGAATATTCACCACTTTATTATTCTTCCATTAGATGACATTATAGAGTCTCTGTTGTTTCCAAAAAGATTAATATTTTTTTTCTTCTATTTTTGGTGTAAACATGTTAAAACCAATACAATATACATGCATTATTTATTATATCAAAAAAAGTTGTTTTGTCCTTTTTTATTTACATACTTTAGGGATCATTCTGTTTTTTTTTTTTCTTTGGAAGAAAAGAAAGATTTATTTATTTTTCTTTATTTTTAAACTTCATTTTAGTTATACTTCTATTTTATGATTGCCATTTTTAAAGTGAAAGGGTATTTTAGTCATTTCCTTCTCTTTTGTAGGTTGCATTGAATTGGTCAAACTTGGGGGATTTTGACTTTGAATACAACATTTAAAATCATATCTCTTTCCTAAATATTAAATAAAATAATACACACAAATAATAAATATACAACAAAAGTGATATTTTGCTGACTCTAGTCCATATGAATTGGACTAATTTTATTTTTCTAAAAAAAAATTGCAGCAATAAGACAAATTTTGTGTTAATTTTTCATATTTTAAATTCACAAAAAGCCATTCATTATTAGTTATTATTGTTATTAGCAAATCTATCATTACTATTTTGGTTGAGTGTTGGTTAAGTGAAATACTTAAAGAGGAGATAAAAGAATACTTTAGACTAATATTATTATAGGTAAGTTGCAATAGTTGCTCGGTTCGAATTCTTGACGTCAGTATGTGATTAAGAATTATGATAGAATAAATAAAAAATTTTCACCTTAAACAGATGAGAGATTTCGATTTTGAGTTGTACATAGCACAATTAAAGTGTGATATCATACCATAACTGATTTATTTGTAATAGTTGCTCGGTTGGAATCCTTGACATTGGTATGCCATCAAGTATTATGATAGAATTCTTTCACCTTAAACAGATGAAAGATTTCAATTTCGTGTTTTATGTATATATATATAAAGAGATCTGATAGAGAACACTTCTATCTTTATTAAAACCTAATATATAACATCTCAACGCTGCTATCAAACACAGAATAACTCTTCTTCTTCTTCTTTTTGTTGTCTTTTTTGAGTAGATTATAAGATAATAATCCTCTCACGTCCAAAAAAGAGAAAAAATGAAGTATATCTTTAATTATAAACAAAGTGAAGGTTTAAATAATGAGTTTAGTGTGCGTTAACTTTAATTTCTTTCTAAACAAAGTAGTTAGTTGCATATAGATTAAAGTCACTAATTTTATATACTTAGCTGCTTAATTTGGTGATTAAGTCAAAATTGGCATGCTGTGGAATCCTTTTTGCTCTTTATGCCACAAAAAATAATATCTTAAATACAATATAATAATTGAATGATTCCCATCCAATAGGAAATCTCTTGCCTAATGGTTGAATTTAAATTCATTTTTCTAGAAAAATAAATAAATTAATTATGTCAAAGTCTATTGCAATCTTGATTGACCGGAGAACACAATCTTTGAAGAAAGTCAAAATTGAAGTTTTAAAAGAACAAAATTGTTGTGTTTATACACACTTGTTCTTGGAAGAAATTAATTGAAAGTCTCATGTATAAACATGTTTTTCTTCAATATCTTCCCAAATGAAAATTTTATTGAATTGTGATTGTCGCTGATATAATAATTTTTTATAGGACTAATAGATGTTGTCGTTATTGAAACAACTCTCATTTTTATAACAAGTTTTCGTGAGACGTCATAAAATCTTACATGTTGAATGATTAAATGAATTGCTTGAAAAGATTCACAGAGATTTTACATCACTATTCAGTTTAATAATTTCACATTTATGCCCACCTTCTGTGCGGAACTTATATATACTATCATCTAACTATTACCGGAACCAAGTGAATTATTTATGAAAATTTCAAGGGAGAAATTCGCTTCTCAGTCAATACATTTTTTATCAGAACTCTCATATATCTAGTGAATCTTCCTCGAAAATTCGCTTATTTTTAATACTGGCGCTGGTTGAAGCTTTAAAAGCTTAGTGCTATAATAAAAGTGAATGGAATCACTTTATATTGGTGACAAAATCGAAATTTTTAGTAAATTAATTCAAATATCAAAATACGTAAATATAAGAAGACAATTTATACATTTTTTTTGACGAGGGGGAATAATATGCTTCACACAACATGCCAACCAACATTAATTTTAACGTATCAATAGACATATTATATGCCATCATTCACACTGCAATATAATGGGGCTATCAAGGACCACTATATGTAGCAATAAATGGAATTTGCTAACATGAATAAGAACTTTGTATCCAACATACAAGTAGGGTCTATAACATATTGGATGAATTAGTACATCTATTTTTTCCCAAGTTAGGGTCATGAACTTAAAATCTGATGATCAATTCGACTTGTGACTACAAGTTCATTTCATATTGGACCAAACAAGATTAATAGGTTATATACACATCATGAGAACGGACCTCCAAGCCTATGTCTATATATGAATTCCTACGTTGTTACAATTACAATTACAAATACGTGTAATCGAAAGTATCATGACCCTTATAACGAATTCAAATACTACAATAAAAGTGAAACACCAAATTACACGTTTAAACATAGAGGACCAATTTCATAGTCTTAAAAAAAAAAAAAAAGCCCAAAATAATCAAGAGGGCTTTTGAAAGGGTAAATTGGGCTTTGTTGGGCCCAATGGGACATATATAGAGGCCCATTCATTTTGCAGCCACATGGTCGCAAAAATAATTTGGTCATATAAGTTACCACCTATAAAGGAAAAAAAAAATAATATAAGCGAACTATCTATTGTTAAAAATAAGCGAACTTTTGATTGCAAACTCTGAGGAGCTCCTTTGGAAGAATTTTTTCAATAAATTCTACATTTAAATTTCATATTTTTTACGGACGTCCTTCAGAAATTCACTTATTTTTAGTAGTACATAATGAAAGCTTTAAAAAGTTTGATGCTAATAATGAACTTTTTAGGAATCACATTAAATAAAGTGACAAAAACATAATTTTTACTAAGCTAGTTCAAAATATAATATATGTATAAAGTTAATTCACATATAAAGTGTAATTTTTTGATAAACAAGTGTCAATTATCTCGTATAGTATGTTTTCATATATTGCAAGAAATTCCAACATGCCAACAAACATTAACTTTAACATATCAATTGACTCTTCTTGATGATTATGACAATAACAATAATAATATATTCAGTAAAATTTCAGAAGTATAATTTGAGTAAGTTAGTGAATGAAAAACTTATCACTTCTTCGTGCGTCTTAGGTACCGCAAATTCAACTATTAAAAATATGTAAAAAATATAGTGCAAAGCCTATAATAAAGGAATACAAACAATAAAATAGTATGATAATCGAAACACAATAAACAAAAGACAATAATATATACCAAAAGAAGAAAATACATTAATACGACTCTAACAAGTCTAAACTTTAGAAAAGCAAAATAACCCTTCATTAGCTACTAACTTTCTGCCGTAACATACATCTTCGGACCTTCACATTCTCCTATCTAAAATCATATTCTCGAAAAAGATGATATTTTAGACGTGCACGCTTTTAACACACTTAAAAGAACCAAAACTGCTCAGTTGATACTTAGAGACCTATTTTGAACATATTACAAAAATAAGGGACTATTTTTGCTATTTCCACCGTACGCCTCCACCGATCCGTTGGCATCGTTAACCTTTCTTGCGGCTTATTCAAAGTTGCTGGCTTTTTCCTCTTCTGCTCTAAAACCTCGAGGATTTTCCTTTAATGCAACTCTTGGGGTTGTTATTTTCTTCCTAGAATCAACAAATCCTGGAAGATATTAGCAAAAATCTGAAAAAAAGAAAGAAAATTTGTCTTCTGGTTGCTGTTATTTGCCGGTTTTGTCAGGTACTTTTTTTCTAGTTCATATTGATCTATATGGACCCCTTTTTGATTTGGGTTTTTTAGTTTATGTCTAACTTGAACGATCCCTGATTCAATTTTGTTATTATTACTTTGTGAAACAATTTTTTGTGATTTTGTTAAGCTCTTGTTGAAGTTGTGTTAATGTTAAAGTTTTACGTGAAAGGCATGATTTTTTGATCTGGGGTTTCTGTTTTGATCTGTGTTTTTGTATTTTCAGGTTCAAATTTTTGGTTGAAGGGAATTTTTTTGGTTATCTCTATGGTGAGTACTTTAAAGATTGGATCTTTAGTTTAGCTATTCTTGAGTTCAATGGTAAAAATGTGCTTGATGTATTGTTCTGATCAAGTTTGGTGGTATTCAGGGAGAAGCTCCAGCTTTCTTTGCTGATAATCTTCTGGGAGTTTTTCCAAAGAAAGTTGATTCAAAATCGAAGGGAAATGAAACGGCTATTGCTGTTGGGAGTAAAATAGTATGATGATTTGCTATACTGCTTTAATGCAATTTATTCATTTTATTAGCTATCAATGAAATGTTTGGTTTCCTGATTTTTCCTCAGTATGTGATTGATGGTGTTGATCATGAATCGGGGTCGACTATTGGAGTTCGAATCTTTGATAAATCTCGTGGGGAATGGTGAGTTTTTCTGTTGTAGCTGTTTATGCTTGAACTGTTTAGAGTTGCTCTATAGCTATTAGATAGGATGAAAAATGTACGCATGAATGATTGCAGGATAAACCCCACCGTGTTGGGAACAAAACCCAAGACGTCTAAGCACCACTCGGCTGTGCTTTTAAATTATGATCGCATGCTAGTTCTTAGAGGGGATTCCACTTCTAGCGAATGCTTTTGGTTTCTTGAGGTTGGTAGATCTCATGCTCACATGTTCCAAATGCTGATCTCTTTAACTTTTTGATTTGTAATGTCAAAACCTCTCATTCAGTTTGTTGATGATTCATTTTGCTTTGCGTGAAAAAGGTTTAATAGGACAGCTGCTTATCTATTGACAGTATTATCATTTGTTTTGATGAATAATGTCGAAATGAAATAATGGATCCAATAATATGAGTTACTGATTTGATTCTAGAACCTCTTCTCTGTGTTGCGCCAAAAGCTCTGTCATGCTTT
Source organism: Solanum medicagineum (assembly GCA_026153255.1). Lineage (NCBI taxonomy): Eukaryota > Viridiplantae > Streptophyta > Magnoliopsida > Solanales > Solanaceae > Solanum > Solanum medicagineum. The sequence continues at coordinate 15,263,558 of JAPFFP010000002.1, forward strand.
TGTAGGTGGGCACTCCATTTGTTAGAGAACATGAAAAGACTTTAGGAAATGAGGTGGTTGCCTGGAGCAAAGGAGTTTTAGGCAATATTGAGAAGCCCATTGTCATTAGTGGCCCTTCTGGAGTGGGTAAGGGTACATTGATATCAAAGCTAATGAAAGAATTTCCATCCATGTTCGGATTTTCCGTGAGCCACACAACCCGAGGACCAAGAGAGAAGGAGCAGAATGGGATTCATTACCATTTTACTGACCACAATGTGATGGAGAGAGAGATAAAGGATGGCAAGTTCCTTGAGTTTGCTTCTGTTCATGGTAATCTCTATGGAACAAGTGTAGAAGCTGTTGAGGTGGTTGCTGATGCTGGCAAGGTACTTGTGCTTCCATGTTATTTATTCTGTTAAATCTTGGTACTCTTTCTTATTGTTATCGAACTGCATCTGTTTTATAATTTAGTTAATGGTATTCTTTTTGAAGGTTTGGAGAACTTAAAATCTGCCTTAATGAAAGAAGGGAAATTTTCTCTTTGATGGATAACCCCTACGGTTATCGCTTCATTTTGCTTTTTAGATTCTCCCCGAGAAAAAATGCCTGAATTTTTAATTCTATCCCCACGGAGAGTAGATGCTCAGCATTATGATAGTTTGGCAAATAAGATGACTAACATCTGTAAGTTTTGGAATCTGTCAAGCCGATAGATCCTAAAGCCCTAAAGAGCCACATGCCTGGGTACTTTCACACTTATGCACACGAGCCATCAGTCTTGTTTTTGTACTATATGTTTAGAGTAGAATATTTGTTTCTTATTGTAAATTTGCTGTGACATGTCATTCAGGTTAGGTTCTGACACTGAGAAAAGTAATATCTTTTTTAATTTAATGTAGGAACTTAAAAATTAACCCATTTCATTGTTCTTTGAGGATATAGCTTGTACTTAACGAGTTTTCATTTACCACTCAACTCGAACTTTCTTTGGGAATAGCTAAGGTTTCTCATTGTTACTTTTGTCTACCCTTTCCCGGAAACACTGCCCTCCTCATCCAACTTTGATAATTTAACTATCAGTTTTAAAAAGATGAAGATTTTGGTCAGTTCGTAGATATCTACAAATGGCATCACATCAAAGGATTAATTTTTGCATGTGCATTACATTATATGTTCCTCTGCAACCTTCAAAAACAGTTTAGTTCTGTGTGATTGTGTAGAGATGTATCCTTGATATCGATGTTCAAGGAGCAAGGTCTGTGAGGGCTAGCGCTCTTGAAGCCATTTTCATTTTCATCTCTCCTCCTTCTTTTGAAGAGCTTGAGAAGCGTCTTCGTGCAAGGTGGGCTAATCAAGAAATCCAAAGTTTCTGATAATGTATGCTGTTTATTTTTAAGAAGTATCATCCATATTTTGAACAGGGCAACTGAGACTGAGGAACAAATCCAAAAGCGTCTCCGGAATGCTTGGGCAGAACTTGAACAAGGAACATCATCTGGTTTGTTTGATCATATTTTGGTAAACGATGACCTTGAAACTTGTTATGAGAAACTTAAGGTGATTCTTTCTAGTTAAAAGCCTCTATCTTTTCCCGTTTTATATGTTAAGCAAGGTCTTCTCTAACAGACAATAATTCTGACGAAAAGAATATACAATTGTATCGACTAACGTTATTATCATATCTTTTAATTTATGTAGAACATTTTGCATCTAAGAGAAGGTGTGGAATCTGCTCCTAAGACACGTAAGTTAGGCTAATGTTTTGACGACGTAGTTCTCTTATTGATTAAAAATCAAATTATGCACCAGTAATGGTTTCATGATTCTTTTTCTCAGCTGCATTTCCAGAATCATTCAACACATCCGTCGAATTTTCAGTGTCAAAGATTGATCAAAAGCTTCTGATCAAATGTACTGCTGCTGCAGAACATGAAAACACATCAAATAACACGTATGCAATATCTTTATTCTTGATAGTCGACTATCCACTCCGTATGAGAATTCTAAGATTCTGGAGCTTCTGTTGCAGGTACATTCTGGACTTGTCTTTGCTCAACGGAGGAGCCCCAGGACGGACAAGAGGACTAAACATCTACACCGCTAATCCTTTGAATGGCGATGTAAACGGTGACAACCAGTTGAGCTAACATCACGCATCCCAGAACTTGGCGGTATCCAGATTTGATTCAACACTTTCTTTCTTCTTTAAGTCGATAGAGATGGATCGAGCCCCTTTGAAAGAAACACAATTTTAACTTCCTGATATCATTCTTGGATTGCAACTATGATTCGGAGATCCACGTTAGTTTCCCAATAAGTCACCTTCCCATCCTCTCTTCAGGAGGACCATTCAAAGAAAACATGTGTTGGATAGGATGCTCTTCGGCGTTTTATCTACTTATATTCATTTAACTATAGTCATTGCCACGAAGTTTCAAATTCTACGAGTGAAACTTCAAGACATTGTAGACTATGTAAGCAAAGACCAACATTATGATATTGCTTTCCCTGCTCTTTTTAATGTTGCTATTAAATTTTACGTCTATGATTAAAATTCCCTTCAAAGTTATAAAAAACAATTAACAATATACTCGATGAAATCTCAAAAGTGGAGTTTGGAAAAGGTAAAATGTATGCAAATTTTATCATTATCTCTACTCTTTCCAAAAGACCCTTATCTCAAAAACAGAAACTACTAGATATGAAATCAAACGACTAGAATGGACAACAAATGACAACATGTAAAGATAATAAAATAACAAAATGAATAACGGATAATAACAACACAATATAAAAAGACACGACTATCTCTACAAGGTTAGACATCATCCCCTCAAAGTTATACAAAACCTTAAACCATACATGCCTCACTTAAAACCTAAATATATACAAGTAGTATGGTTTCTTACAGATAAAAGTTACAACAACTGTAGGGATATTGGATAGTTACATAGCTCCCAAAAGAGAAAATTAAACTATAGTATATATACCATTCAGATGGGAAATAACAACTGCCTCTTCAGTATACTGGCACTTGCAACTCGAAGACCAAGTCAAAAGACTACTAGACATCTCGCATAGCGACTCTCTTCAGAAATGTTCTGAGTGCATGCAATTGCAATGGTTGTTGTCATTGAGGTTCCACTGATAATGACACCCCAATTGAAGATTTTCTGTAGTGTCATGTATTCCAGTTTGGAACTGAAATCCTTCAAGAGAATTACTATTATTGGATGAACCAACATCATGTTCATAATTGAGTAGGTAATTTTGAGATGAATCAGAGTCCAATGAACTTTTGCCTTTACTGCTTGAAGTTGCATTGTTATTGTTTGTAGTGGTAGATTGGTTCTTCTTCTTTGTGTTGAGAAATCTACCTCCACCATCTCTAGCTCTTCTCATGGCGTGTCGATGTCGCGATTCATGAAGATAAGGCTGATTTACATACATAAAAAACAACATCATATGCCCTGTGCATTCAACTGAATTCATTATGTTATATGCATATGAAGAGAGGGCAAACATACATTTGAACAAACAAAACAACATCATTTACCTGTCGTCTTCACGCGTTCAACTGGTTCCATTACTTTTGACTCAAACTATATATCTATATGCATATGCATACCAAGATACGGCAACATCAATTTTTCTATCGCATTCAACTGATTTCATTACTTTCGACTCAAACTATATGTAAAGATAAGACTGATATACATTTGAACAGACAAAACATCATTTACCTGTTGTCTCTGTGTTCAACTTGTTTCATTGCTTTCGACTCAAACTATGCATACATATGAAAAAAAGAAAACATTTATACGCGTATCATAAAATAATAGATACTCGTTTTTCGAGAGTCGAATAATTTAAATTTGGCTGAGAATTTGTACATTGAATCTTCAATTTTTTTGAAATGAAATATATTTTCTAAACTAGATAAAAAGTACTATGAGTCACAATACTTGATAACTCAAAATATTTTAAAATATTTGAAAATTTATGGTCAAAAATAGATTTGTTTGAATCTCGAAATTCGAAGAGTGCCACAGGACGGAGGGAGTATATTTCTTGTGGTTAACATAACTGTAGGATAAACAAATAAGATGACACGAAAAAAACTTATCCACTAAATCCGATTTATGTGTATCTGAATAAAACGCATCTCCTTATTAATGTCATTATGCGTACACTTTTGGAGAGTTCGAGCAACATAATTAGTCTTAACAATCAAGAAAATAAAACTTCGTGCCCAAGTTTGATTAAGACAAACGAATTAAAACGCAGAGATTACCTTTCTAGATCTGACAACTTTTTGTTGCAACACAGCCTTAGCTCGACGTTGCCTTCTTCTAAGAATTCCATGGTACTGTTTTGCATTTACATACATTGGTTCCTCTTTTACTTCAACTGGCAAAATCATTCTTCCATTATAATGCACTGTTGATAATCTTTCCATATTTTGATTTACCTGTAAAATATCGAGATAATAACGTGATCTTTGTCTATTCTGATATCATATTGAAGTGTGTGACGATCATATTTATAAGTTTAAGTTGTTAGAGTTGAAGAGGTATATATTCCTAGTTAGTGAATTTTAACATGCATATGACTATCGAGTTACCAATTTTACCAATGTTTACCTAATTATTGTATGAATGATCTGATTGTGTAAATATTTTTACTTCGTTTCGATACGATGAGCATGATATGACATAAAAGAGGACATACCATAGGTTCACCACAAGCAACAGTGACATTGCTACCAGAATATTGTAGTACTTCTGAATAGGGATATGATTTAAATGCCTGAATGTTAATTATAAATATTATTAGTAAAATAATTAATTCCAATAATATTGCACATAATTAAGAAAAAATAGGGAAATTTGCTCACAATTGAAGAGGGGGCCATCATTTCAAATTGATTTGCTGCTCTTAAATTTTCACCCATGATTGGAGGCATAAATTCTACATGTTTGCCTTCTTTGGGATCACTATCTGCTAATTGAAAAAAAAAAATCATTTGTTTCCCTCTATCCCAAAATTATTTATCATTTTCAGCTTCTCGAGATACAACTATAACATAATCAGTAAAATCTCGCAAGTGAAATCTGGAGAGTGTAAAATGTAAGCAGTACCACTATCTCATAACAATAGAGAGACTATTTCCAAAAGACCCTTATTTCAAAAATATTATCCCAAAAAAGTAGAAATTACTAAATTTGCAACAAAATGACCAGAGTGGAAAACAAATAATAATCTATAAAGACAATGGAAGTAACAAATAAATGAAGGACAATAACAACACAATATATAAAAGCACGACTACCTCTACTAACCTACTATATCACAAGGTCAACCATCATTCCACCCCTACTGGTTGTTTAACCTTCTGCCCTAACACACGACCTCCACTCCTTTCTATCTAAGGTCATATCCTCGGTGGTACGAAGCTACGCCATATCCTGTCTAATCACATCCTCTCAATACACCAAAAGAGTCTTTTAGTGGTAACAGTTATCGACATTTGATCAAATGTCATTATACTCAGAATCGCTAAAGCCTTTAGCAAGATTTATGCTGCAAAAAATTCCTTTAGTGGTAGTGTTTGACTAATATAATGAAATGTAGATATTATAATATTTATAGTACTTTTTTATATATCCAAACTTTAAATTTAGAATATTGAGTTTGATCAAATCCAATTTATAAACTCCGAAGATTAATCAATACGTATATAATTGACTCTGAAAAGGAAAAAACTACACTTATTTTGATACGAAAAGAGCAGTAAAAATATATTGAGGAAGTTGCAAAATATTATACCTGATTTTGGAAACATTGTATGTTCCACTTCACTATAAGAAACAGCTCCCATTTCTGATCATAAATGAAAAAAAAAATATAAATTGCTATAACTCAATTTTGACAGCAAATTAAAATCACATCTGACTTAAAATCTGGTCTATTAAACTCCAAACATTATAATTAGACACTAAAACATAAGAAATTAAAAAGGGTACACCAATATTTTATAATTAAGGGGAGTAATTTATAATATTATCTTTGTTGGATATTAACATATTCATCCATAACATGTCCTCAACTATTACTATATGGATGCATTACCTATATAATTATTGTTTGGTGCCGCCTTATAATTATATATACATATCAATCACTTCTATTAATGGTAGGGATAAGTTATTTAATTTTTATTATATATTTAATTTGTACGAAAAAATTATATGCACAAGTACTTGGGTGATTTTTTAATTTGTTGACGTACATAAGTTAAATATATTTTTGTTATACTACCCATATTATTTTAAAATGAGGATTTTTAAAAGAGAACAAATATTTGAAATATAATAAGGCAAAAATAATGATAGTTTATTAAAATTATAATTTGTAGTTACATATTTATAAGAGAGAGGCGAGGAGATCGAGATGGGGAGGAAAGAGGCAAGCAAGAGAGGGCAGAGAGTGGAGAGGGACAAATTGTACATGTATATTTGTCAAATTGTATGTGTATATCTGCCAAATAATTGTAGATGTGTAAGTAATATACATGTGTATTTGTATACCTGGCAAACGAGATTCGAAGAGGGATGAGAGAAGCAAGCGAGATGGAGAGAGGGAGGACAAAGGCGAGTGAGAGAGGGCAGAGAATGGAGAGAGACAAATTATCTATGTATATTTATTGAATTGAATATGTATACCTGTCAAATAATTGTAATTATGCAACTGATATACATATGTATTTGTATATCTGGCAAGAGATTGCAGAGAGAGAGGAGAGAGGCTACAGAGATGAAGAAAGGAGAAAAAAATAGCAATAAAATTCTACCTTTAGCTATAAATTATAATTTTTTCAAATTATAATAATATGGTATAAATATATATCATGTATTTACCTAGTTATATAATTTAATCTCTTCACTTCACTTCACCAGGAATATGATCATCAATATAAGTTCCTCAAATTATCATAAATAGTAAACAAAATAACCAAAATCTAAAATAGAATCCTATTACTAGGTTGATTTGCACAAATGGGGGATCTTTCGATAGCACTATTTAAAGTTTGACCACATTGAAAAATATCACTATTTAAATTTTGACCTTATCAAAGAAGTTGTGAAAAAATTAACCTTTTTTACTAGAATCAAGAGCAATATTCCAACGAATTATTAGGTAATTTATCTTAATAACAAGTTATAGTGATTATCATAATTTATTATGTAGAAACCATCATCGATCTGAACCCTGAACTTTGAGTATCAAAACGAGTAAGAGTAAGTCCAAAACTCATTAACTACTCGCTTATAAATCTTGACAGATCGCTAGAATTTTCAACCATAAAAGAAGCAGCAACAACAACAACAACAATAGAAGGAAGAGGAGAAAAAATCTTGGCGAATATATATATATATATGTAAAATTCCTTTTAGTACTATAATCATCACTAACGATATATATACAATAACAATAATAATAACTATATCTTGATCTCAAATAATTAAGTTGAAATCGAATATATGAATCCTGAATCGCTAATGATATATTACCATAAATTAACAAGCAATTCTTCCTAGATCAACCAAAAAAAAAAAAAAAAAAAGTCATCAAAAAACAATAATCAAGAATAATATAATTTCTCCCCTTATGCCAACAAATATTGAATCAAGAAAATGATAGCACTAGACATGTCAAGCTAAATTTAGACATATAATAAATTAAAATTCCCATACCTTTCTTGATCAAGCAAGAAAAAATAAGAGGAAAAATATTAAAGAAGACTCACATGAGATATAATTGATTGGGAGAGACAATATATGTTAATGATAAGCTTTCTCTTTGTGGAAATATTGTATCAACCATATAAAGATTAAATATATATGGGGCTTAATTTGGTCTATTCATAATTGTGCATGCTCAGTAGAATAAAAATAAAATAATATAAAAAAATAAAAATAAATAGAAAGAGAGAATCAAGAAGAGAAGATAAGAAAGTGATGTGTGAATATTTAAATATAAAAACACAATCTAGGATTACCACTGTAAGACAATGATGTGTCCATTATTTAATAGCAAATGACTAAAAGGCACTTGTTTAATATTCTTTTCTATTTATGTGTTATTATATAAAAATATATATGCTCTCTTTATTATAGAAGATAAAATTGTGAGATTTTGGTTTTTCAATTCACGTGAATATAAAATTACAATAAACATGACTAGGTACAATAGATAATGTCATTTTGTTAGATTTTTTGAGAGTTCTGCCTAAATGGTTAAGTGGTAGATTATCAAAAGTGAATTAACAATTAGAGGTTATAATCTATATGAAAGCCTTCATTTATCATGATAAATAGTATAAACTTTACTAATTAACCATATCCCAATCAATACTTAATAATTTCATATTAACTCAGGGCATGAAGCGTATTCACGAATATTAATGATTGATTTTACAATTTAAGTTTTTGATTGATATATTGATTAAACAAAAGAAATTTGTACAATGATTCCAAGGCTTTTCACTTGAAATCTTTGAGTCGTATTTAAGATAATATTTTGAAAAATCTAATCAAATACTTATATCTTTTTGTTTAATTAACTAAAATGCAAAGATCATTATCAGAATTCTCGTGGAGAATATGCGATATGACCTATTGGGAGGGAAACATTTCTCACAAGAATATTTTTCATTTTCTCTGAGCTCGAACTTAGTATCTCCACCATTGCACAATATTATTGGGTCATCAAATCTGATGAAGTTGGAGCATTCCTTTTTCCTTTTTTCTTCTTCTTATTTTATGTTTCCCAATTTGTCAAGATATGAAGTTTTAAGAAAAAAAAAAAACAAGTCTTTTACGTCTTATAATGTTGAAATGAAGATGTGTATATAATATATACCAAATATCCTTTAAATTCTGTGGTGTCAAATATGCTATATAGAATATTAAAATTCACAAATTATTACTAAATCTATAATTACATCTTTTAAAATAAACTAACTTCATACTTATTTTCTCAACCAAAAAGTCCAACACGGGTTGGGGTGACGCTCAGGATTGGAGCTACATTCACCCAAGGATAACCAAATGAATACTCTTCGCCGGAAAATTTGTTTGAATATATAAGTTAAATATAGATACTTTGATATATATCAATAGTTGAACATCCTTGCTATAAAAATCATCCACTGATGTTCTAAAAGTATAAACGCTCTTAACGAAAATACTGACTTCGCCACTAGACTGACACTAGGACTATTTTATCCTTAATCAAAGATATCTAATCTGATTTTATGAATTCGGTGAAACTATTTTTTTTTTTTTTGTCATTCCAAGTTCATAGGGCTAAACACGTAAAAGCCAAAAAGGGACAAAATAGTAAACTCAAACGAGGAAGACGATGATGGCAAAATATTGATAATTCCAATATTAGAAAGTGCGCAAACGTGTCCTTTTCAAACAGTAAAATCCTTAACTTTTAGCCCCACAATTTGCAATTTTCTAAGCAAAATATGCCGCGTGTGTACGGCTCTTTTTGTCTGATATAACGGCGCAACGCCGTTAAGCGCGGTTCTCGTTTGTCTTGTCGGAAAATTAGGTGGCAAACGTTTACCAATAAGACCATTTATTATTTAAGACGACCGTGATAGCGACCGTTAACTTTACACGCGTCCAATAATAAATTATGATGATTAAAACGTAGCCAAACAAGTGTGCAATGTTTAAGTATGCAACTATGGAAACATGAACATGAAAATGAATAGTTCCTAACCTTATCATCTTTTCCTTAATATATAAATTATTATGGATGTTGGTTTATCGTACAATTAATACATCTAGCTACCCTCCCTATCTAGTAGGGCGAACATTTTGTTCTCTCCAGATTCTTTAAAAATTTTCTTAATTTTAAATGAATTTTCTTCGTTTAATTTTAGATGACATTTTTTGAGCTGGTTGATTTGGCCCATCACTATGGGTCCTAATTAGTCTGTCAGCTCGTTCACTTATTCTAAATCAAAACCGTATGCATAATATGTATGATTAAATACATTATTATATCATTTCACTTATTCTAAATCAAAACTCTATGTATAATGTATGATTAAATACGTTATTATATCATGGGTGTTGAAAAAAAAATTTGTCGACCACTAGGGTTAACTCTGCACCTTCTAGAAGATATCTAGGTTGTGAACAAAAAAAATTTATATGTTTTAAAAGACATTCGTATGATCGGTGACACTAGTCCTCTGTTATTGCGAGTTTACTGTCACTAAAAAGAAATTTGTAAATTTCCATATATAGAGAGTTAAAAAGAGGGTATGACGCATAAATAATATAATATTCCACATGGTATATTATCGATTGCTTGAAAAAACAGGATCTTAATTATTTGCGTTAAATTATCACTTCTTCAAGAACCACGTGATTTTAAAACCAAAATGGAAATTAATTAAAAAAATGAAAATAATTATAATCTTCTTGATGCTAAATATAGTAATTTTCAATGACACTTCTCTTTCACATAAATAAATTCTTATAAGATGCTTGACGTTTTTGTGACGTTGAGTGCGTCATAACTCACACGTTCTTTTATTTATTTATTTATTCTTTAGTTTATAGATTATTTACATTTACAATTTTACATAATTAGATTACTTAAAAAAAATCAGTTATGATAACGTAGAATAATCGGTACAATAAGTGTAGGGCCCCATAAGGATATAAAACTTCGACTTTTCGTTTTTTTTGAAGAACATATATATTTGATGAGGATAAAAGTGCGATAACACGTATTTATCATGACTAAGTTAAAGACAAAAAAGGCAGTTTGGTGCATTACGCTTCTGTCAGACAAAAACATTTAGAATTTTGAGAGAAACAGTGCATAATTATGAAAAAAATGAATTTAACATATAAATTTGATCGATTTCATTTTTAGATTCTTATTATATAACTCGTTTAATTTTCTAATCTCAATTAAAAAGATGCATTAAATTACTATCACATTACGTGATACTTCAAATGTGAGTTTATACATTTATAATATATGTAATTTAGGAAGGGGAGCATGCGTTCATGTGAACCTAGTGACCCCTACTTAGATATGCCCCTAGCTCATGGTCTGTCAAGGTTGAACCATAAGGATTTATAATATACAAATTTATTTTGCAAGAGAGCATTTTCCAAAATTTAAACTCACTACCTCTTTATCACATGTCAATAACTTTACCAGTTGCGTCAAGATTTGCCTCAAAATTGAGTCTTTGAACAACTAACACTTAGCTCAATGACTTTAAGGAGATTATAAGATGGATTTTGAACTTTGCTGTTACAAGAGGTAAAATTTATTGATTCATATATGATATTAGACCTTTTAAGGTGAAGATAAGCAAGGTAGATGAATCATTATTGGTATAACTTTTAAAATATAATGTGTTCACTAATAAAAATCTCAAAAAGTTAAACCTAATTCTGAATACGTCTCGTTGGAATCTGGAGCTTTACGTGTGAGAATTGAAGCTTCTTGTTCTTTGAGATCCCTGTGGTTGTAATATTTGAACATGACTTTAGAAGATGTGTTTCAGGGGAAGTTGTAGTTCTGCTCCAGAGACAGAGGAGAAGAAAAAGAGGAAATTCAGCCAAATCCATTTTTCTGCTCACTATGGCCAAGTGGATGGTGGATACAAGTCCCAAGACTAGGCGGAGTCACTTTTGTCTAAAGAGGTAAAAAAATTTAACTGTTGGACTTTTTGTGTTTATTTTCACTCTGGATTCCGACTCTACTGATCTTATGTTGCATTGTCACTATCTAGACATTTCATTACTCACCTGCCTTCACCCCTGTCATCCCCTATCCCCTTTTACGAGTGTCATATATGAGTCATTTCCTCAAATCTAAAACCATTTTAACACTATAATTTTTCCATTATAAACAGAACCAGCGGTACGTACCATTTTAACACATAAGTTATGTACACATGTTTCTGTAGCACATTTACATAATCAAGTGAAATATTATACACCATTACACGTATCTTGATCAGAATGAATAAGCATTAAGCCTTTGATTTGGCTCCATTTGCCTCAGAGATTTTGTGTCATTTTTCAATAAACTGAGATCAACTATCCGAGACCTTTAAAAGGAAAGATATCAATCAATGCATGACAAGATGCAAATTCACCAATATTTTGAATTGTCTCTAATCATGGCTGGTTAGTAATTCGATATTCACTTCTTTTTTGGGTTGCAGATGTGCCATAAGCATGGAGTC
>JAPFFP010000002.1:15279685-15294210 GCA_026153255.1 Solanum medicagineum
GCCTTTAATTGCTCTCAAGAACTGCATAGTATCCTCTTCGCCTGATGATTATTGCATTCCTATTTCTTCTATTTCGAAGAAAGGCTTAGAGTTAGGAATACCCATTAAGGTTGCCAGGTTCTTAAGGTTGTATCCATCTGTTTTTGAGGAATTCACTGGCCCCAACTACAATTTGCCTTGGTTTAAGCTGACCCAGAGGGCTATTGAGCTTGACAGAGAGGAGAGAGAGGTTTACGTAAAATTTAAGGATGATATCATTTTGAGGTTGAAGAAGTTGATACTGATGAGTGGCAGGGAACAGATGCTTCCTCTAAAGATAATTCAGGGTCTGCAATGGTATTTGGGGTTACCCGATGAATTCTTAAGGAAACCGGAAGACAATCTTGATGAGTGTTTCAGAGTTGTAGAAATGGAAGATGGATTAAAAGGCCTGGTTGTTAATGTTGATGGGAGTGAGAGGTTTTTATCAGTGATGCAGAGGAATGCGATGAGGAGGGGAGTGTATAGTGGTGTGGAGGGTGAGGCAATAGAATTTCCACTATATCCATCAAAGGGACTGAGGCTTAAAAGAAAGATTGCACACTGGTTCGATGAGTTTCAGAACTTTCCATATGTATCACCCTATGAGGATTATTCAGGTTTGGATCCAAATAGTGATATAGCAGAAAAACGAGTGGTGGGTGTGCTTCATGAGTTGCTTAGTTTGTTTGTCGAACATGCTGCAGAAAGGAAGAAGCTTTTGTGTCTTAGGAAATACTTGGGGTTGCCGCAAAAAGTTCACAAGGCATTTGAGAGGCATCCTCATATCTTCTATTTGTCATTAATGAACAAGACTTGCACAGCAATTCTGAAAGAAGCTTACTGTGATAGAGGGGCTATTGAGGAACATCCATTAGCAAAAATTAGAAAAAGGTACATCAAATTGATGAAGGAGTCGGAGGGTATATTGAAATGTAGAAGGTTAAACAACAGGCCAGTTGATCAGAGCAATTCGAATATCAAGGACTTGGATTGTACAGATGATGAGGATAAGAAATTTACAACTTAACTCTGCTCTTTATGCTTGTGGGATATAAATGAGAAGGGAAAGAAAAGTGAAAAAACTGTTAAAGCAGGATTTGTAGGCATTTGGAATGAAATGAAAAGACTATTTAATCTGTATAGCTTTAATGGTGGATGTTTCTCTCATTTATTGTGCAGTTCTTTTATTCATTAAGGGCGATTCTAGTATGAAGGTGCTGGCAACAGTCATGCAAAGGAATAGTCATAATATTACCAATGGAGCCTCAAAGTCTTGATCAACGTTATATGATTAACTTACGTGATGTATTATTAGCTGACTGATGCAACCCCCCATATTTTCTATATATGACAACCATGGCACTTTAGGTAACAATGTTTGAATAGTTTTTTGTTGTTTCTCCTTGACATTTAATTGCTGTTCCATGTGAACTATCTTAACTTTTTTCCTATTTTCATGTGTGCATTCCCACCTGACAATGGGATCGCTTTCTGCTCGGTTTCTCAAGTTTGAAATTATTGAAGTGAGAGCATGCTCATCGAGTCTGTGCTCTTTCAAGTACCCAACAGCATGGAACTAAAATGACCTCGTTGATGATTTCATGTTTAGTTTGAAGTGTCAAATGCTTTGTCTAGTTTTTGTGTAAACTGTGGATTGTGCATGTTTAATCGTGATTGTTGCAATCTTCTATCAGGAACCTTCCCTGTGACTTTTTGGTGTAGTTCGCAACAGAGAAGTGTACATTGCAGAATGCAGAAACTATGATGGATGGTGGCTTTCAGGATTGAGAAGAAATCTTTCTAAATGGGGTATAGAGAATATGCACGAAAACTTGAGCATCATCAAAAGCAGCAGAGTACAGAGCTGGCATGATAAGGAAACTATTTAAAAGAGTAATAAGCATAGATCAATATATGTAATGAAATATAGGGCCTTACAATTGCTATATTCTTAGTTGGAATTGTGCATTACAAACAAGATGTAAAAAATTTGTGAACTTTTTGGATTCCCTACATGTTTTAAGGGAACATAAAAGTCCTCTTTTTCTGTAAATTTTTGGCACTTTATTGGTGCAACCAATGAATTCATACCAGTAATAAATAAAATTGTGAACATATATATATACATAAAGGTTAAACAAACCTTTCATATAAAATGTGAGTTTGGTTAGGGAGGTTAGGATGGACCCCCTTTCGCCCCATAAGCTACTTGCAAACATACCAGTATGAAAAATTGATATGCCAGACCTCCATTTACACATGGACAAGAAAGAACTATATATATGATTGAAGGCCTAGTACAAAATGGTGCATATTACAAGTTTACAACCATATCAAGAACTGCTTCTGACTTTTACCCTTCCCAACTAACGTCCTGATTCTCTCTAATATGAAAATCGAAATTACAACCTCGGAGCTGATCATCAGAGAAGAAGAACAACCTCAGCTAATATACATAGTTTTCACTATTTTGACCACTAGTCTAGGCTAAGAACAGTAAATTTCAGACGGTTTTGTAATTTCCACAGGAGTTTCATGTCTGAAGGTCTGGGATTGGGCGGAGACTTTCGGATGACACGAGCTTTGTTTCAACTTTGTGTAACCTCTTGAAGCATTTCTACCACCTTCTTCATTCTTGGTCGTTTTGCTGGAATGGTATCGGTGCACATCAATGCGACCTTTAGAGCTGCAAGCATTTCTTTTCTCCAAGCAAAAGAAATGGTGCTGAGTCTTGCATCTAGTATCTGCTCTGGTGTCTCTCCTCTCGCAGAAGCACCGTGAACCCACCGGACCAAATCAACTCCTTCACCAAAAGCTTCATCAACAGGCAGTCGGGTGGTAAGGATCTCGAGCAAAACAACTCCGTAGCTATAAACATTTCCGGGAGCTGTTACTTGCATTGTATATGCATACTCTATTGAAGAAAAGGAATTAGTCAGACACCAGAAGTATATAATTTCCACAAAAATAAAATAAAATGATTAGTCATGTCACTCGAGCCATAGGATATACCTGGGGGAATGTATCCAAATGAGCCAGCAACAGCACTGATACTTGCAGTCCCTCTAGATGGATCAAGAAGTCGGGATATTTCAACTTCAGCAACCAAAGGGGTGAATTTAGAATCAAGAAACACATTCCCCGAAGAGACATCGAGATGGATTATGGCCACGTGATGAAGGAACGCTAATCCTTCTGCAACTCCAAGGGCAATGGAAAGTCTTGTCGGCCAGTCAGGTTCATATTCAGGTTTCTGGCTAAACTCGTGAAGATACTGAGCTAATGTCCCATTGGGATAGAATTGATGCAAGAGTAGAACAACATCCTCGTAGATTGCAAACCCGATAGGCCTAGTCAGATTATCATGACAGAGTTTGCTTAGCTTTTCAAGCTCTCTGATCATCTTGCTCTGGTGATGAACTATAGTCTTGTCCATTGACTTTAGACTCTTAACTGACAAGATCACCCCCGAAGGCATGTCTGCTCTATACACATTGCTGAAAGTGCCCGTGCTAATCTTATTTGTATCTTTCCTGACTGCCTTTACAACTGCATCAAAATCTATAGCTTGCTTGAGATTTTCATCAAAAACATTCCCTGCTATGATCACTGGTTTGCTACAAATTTCATCAATGGTACTTCCGGCTTCCATGCCGGTTTCTTCTTGTTTCTCCCTCATCATGAATAGTAAAACAACCACTGTCACAGATATAAAAATTGCCAAACCAGAACCAACAACAGCCAAGATGACCCTGTAGGAAACTCGATGATGATTACCGTTGTGCTCAAAACCATATCCACAATCACTACTCAAAGGCTCACCACAAAGTCCTTTGTTTCCAAGAAAGCTTGAATTTGAACTCTTCTCAAATGGAGCAAAATCAGGTATTGGTCCTGTGAATTGATTGTTCGAAAAGTTAACGTCTATCAAGCTTAACATGCCTTTCAATTCCAACGGAATATTCCCCGACAGCTGATTATTAGATACATCTAAAGAAACCAACTTGTCAAGTTTACCAAGATCCTTAGGCAACTGTCCATGGAGATGATTATGACTCAAATTCAATGAAATCTGTAAGTTCTTCATATGACCAATCTCAGAAGGGATGCTTCCAGTAAGATAATTACTCCCCATTTGCAACTCAAGCAATTTTACACAGTTCCCTATCTCTCGAGGTATTTCCCCTTTCAACGAATTCTGTCCTAACAACAAGAACTGTAATTTGGTTGTGTTGCATATATCTCCTGGTATCGTTCCATTGAACTTGTTGTTACTTAAATCAAGCTTGTTAAGATTCTTGCACCTCAGAACTGAAGTTGGAATCTCTCCATAGAGGTTATTCCCCGGAACGATCAACTCTTGTAGATTATTTAGCTCGCCAAACTCCGAAGGGATAGTTCCAGAAAATCCATTTGAAGCTAAATTAAGAAGAGTTAGATTACTACATTTAGCAAATCCTGAGACAATTTCCCCAGAAAGTGTGTTATTATCTGCTTCAAAATAAGTAAGACTACTTATATTACCAATCGCTTTTGGGATGCCTCCTATCAGCTTGTTATTCCCAATTCTAATACTTGAAAGGCCTTTACAATTCACAATTGAATCAGGAATAGTGCCACTCAACTTATTATTAGTCAGCACAAGAAACTCAAGCTTTTCCATAGCAAAAATACTCTCAGGAATAGCCCCTTCAAGCTGATTTGAATGAAGATTTAACAACAAAAGCTCAGAATTTAAGCCTAAGTTAACTGGAATATCACCACTAAACTCATTCTCATAGGCAGCAAACACTCTAAGATTAGTCAAATTCCCAATCCACATTGGAATTAAACCACTCAATTTATTAGTAAATATTTGGAAATAGTGCAAACTCTCCATCCCTTCAAGCTCATCAGGTATTGAACCAGTAAGCAAATTGTTTGAAAGATTCAATGCTTTAAGGTTCTTGAGCTTACCCAATTCAACAGGAATAGAGTTTCTAAACATGTTAAAAGACAAATCAAGAAACTGAAGTTCAGACAAATTTCCAAATGCTTTTGGGATTGAACCTTGGAAATTGTTATTAGAAAGGTCCAGCCACTTCAATGCTTTGAGCTCAGATATAAGAGTTAAATTACCTTGTAATCTAAAACCTGAAAGATTCAACCTTTCCACCATTGAACTGTTTGCACTGCAACTAACACTATGCCAAGAGCAGAAATCAGTGCTATTCAGATCCCAACCAGGTATTGCTAGCTCTTTGCCAATTGCTTCCAAAATGGCTTGTTCATGAAGAGCCTGTCCACTCCCAAGTTGAGACCTTAACAACAACCCCACCACCAAAACAGACAACAACCTTAAAGTTACCATTTTTAGGTTGTTTTTCAACAAAATCTTTAATTTCAAAACCCCAAATGGAACAATCAAGAAACCATAAAGGAAGAAAATGCTAGAACCCCCCAAAAGCCCAAAACAACAAAAAACCAAGAAATCTTGAAAAACTCAAAGAAACTTGACAGCTTGAAGGAAATGACCCATTTCAAGAATCTTGAAAAATGGAAAAGGACAACAAAGATGCAATCTTTAACACTTAAGAATGAACCCCATGTACCAATAAAGAACAAAGAAGTTGCAGAAACTAACATAAGTGAAAAAATTGCAGTTCTAAGGACAAATATGATGCAAATGGGGTACTTATTTTGATTTTGGAAACTGCTTATATGGGCCAGGGGTTTCTTTTTTCTCTACAGAAAAGAAGAAAGTATGTTTGGAGTTTCTGAAAAGAGAAAAGAGTGTTTGGGAGAGAGAGGGAATCTATGCTACTAATGACTACTACTTATTTGAGTACTCAACTCAAACTGACAGTGTCACGAGAAAAGAGCAGTGTTGAGTGAATGAAACTGTGTATGTGAATCTCTGCAACTGCTACTTATGAATACTTATATACCACTAAAACAATTGAAAAACAATTCTCTTGAGAAATCGATCTCACACATGCGAATCTAAATTAGTTGGATCAGCGAACATTCAAATAATCTTATATTATGATATTAGAAATAAGTAGTTTCTCAACACGTGTAAGACACGTGTCTTGCATATTTTTAATGAAGTTAGGAATATTTTTTGTATCGCAATTTGTTTGATACATTTTGAATTTTTCCTCAAAATAAAATGACTTTTATCGTGAAGGGAGAATTATTACATATAATATGCTCGATCGACATATTTTTTTATTTTAAGCCTCTTAATTCTTCTTCAAACAGGCTTTAATATTTGAAAGAAGGAAGAAAGACTTTCAAAATGAAAAGACTTTTATCATGAAGGAGGAATCATTACATATAGTATGCTCGATCGGCATTTTAAGCCTCGTGACTCTTCTTTGGACAGGCTTGGATGTTTGAAAGGAGGAAGAGAGGCTTGGATGTTTGAAAGAAATGTTACTTTTGTACAGTAGAAAACAATTTAAGTATGTTTGAATTGGAATGCCATTTTTTATAATTGAAAATAATTTAATTTTGAAATTTGTGCTACCTTTGTGAAATAACTTATACGTACACAAATAATTATAAAGTGTTTATAGACAAAGAAAAATTCAAAAGTGTTACTTTCATGTCATGTTTTCCGTAGATGGAGATAAAAGAATCGCGATAATGACAAAACCTTTTGAATAATGACTCATTTGTCGAGTAAAAGTCTCGTGAAATTTTCTCGCTTTGCCTTTTATTATGTCAAAAATGACTTCTCATTAGGTGTTCGTTAATTTCATTATCAACAAGTGTATTCATAATTTGTATTAAATTCCTTCAATATATATTCTTAACAACAAAATTAGAAATTTTGATAATTTATATTTTTGTTTAGACTTAAATTAACTATTTATGACTCTATTAAAATTGTAAAATATACGTGCAAAACACGCGTAGAGAAACAAGAAAATAAAAATCCAAGAAGATGAGTGTTTGGAGGGACAATAACAAGGAAGAACATAAGTTAAAAAAAAGTATGCCTAGGATTCCGTCCCATGTGGAAAATGTCATGTTGGTCTTCTGTCCTGTCATTCTTGATATGACATAAGGAAAAAAATGAGAAAATATTTTTTTTCATAATTAAAATTTCATATGTTATAATATTACAATTCGTATCGAAATTGTGTTTTACCTCGTAGAATATTAGATGTTTAGTTGATTATCACAATTGAATTGATCATATTAATATTAATAAGCATAATAGAATTCAGTAGAAGTTATTATAAAGAAAACAACATCTTATCATAATTTTTTCTATTATTATGAGTTTATAAAGAAAATACCATCTTATCATTTTTCTTATTATTATGAGTTTAATGACTAGCTTAAATTCGAGGTTGATGATTAATAATGAAAAAATATTATATTTTTCAAGTATGATCATATTATTATATTGAATTTTTTTCAAAAAAAGAAAAAGAAAAAGAAAACAAAAAAGATGATTAGACCTACATATTATCAAACTTGACATACATTAAATTAATTCTTTCTAGGAATTGAAAAATTATTTATAGAGATTTGACCTTAAATTGTAGTGTTGATTAGATTATGCAGTACTTCCAAAGTAGCATTATTAATATAATATAATATAATATAAATTTAAATTTAAAGGTGGGAATATTTGAAGGCAAATTAATTGAATTATTTCACAAGGTGAAAAGACCCATTAGTAATGGGCAAAAGGTTACAAGTAGGACCTTTGCATGTCTCTATTATTGCAAGGTGATAGTATAAATAGAATAAGTACATCACTGCCTATTAAAAGATAAAAATATGTCTAAATATATAGAAATAAAAATATTCTCTGGAATTTGATACATGATTGCAAATTTGGAAAAAGAAAAATAAAAAAAGTTACCTGGATAAACATACATAGATTAGTTAATTTGCTATATAACTATAGTTTAAATTAATTACGACTCACGGTAAACAATGATTATGGTTTGGGTTTTGTATAATTCTCACAATTTATACAAAAGTTATGCGCAATTATACAAAAATTGTGCGGGAATCAAATTGTATAGTGACATATACAAACACTGCGAATTATGTATCGAATTATATAAACATTGTGTATGAATTATATAGCGAATCATACAAACGTATACAACTATTGTGTGAATTATACAAACACTGCTATAATTATAGTTATAAAACATAATTACCTAAATTATAATTATAAAGCATAATTAAGATATTTTTAAATAGCTATATGCGAAAATTTCTCAAAAATATAAACAAATAGGGTAGTTTTTTATGAAATTTTTTAGTACTAATGATGGATTATGCCAAAATTGTGGTCAGAACAAGTGATATGAAATTAAATATTAGAAAATATTGCTTTTAGTCAATAAGTGTGAGAAATCATTTTTTTTTCCTTTTAATCATAAAAAATATGTTTCTTCAAAGAAAATATTTTCTGAAAATATTTATTTAAAAAAATTAAAATCTATTTATTATCCACATGTCCCATGTTGGTGCTACAGTTAATCCATGCAATTTTTTTTGAAGTAATGATGATCATAATTTTTTAAAAAATATTTTACTTAATTAATGAATATAATTAATCATAAATGCAATTTTTTTTGTACATTTGACAATTATGAGCTCTACACTTCCTTTAACATAACCAAAAGACTTAATCATTTTATTAAGCTTTCTGCTGCTTACTTTTGGGATTAATTAATTAATTAATTAATTAATTCACCACTAAACAGAATTATTCACCAGGCCGTTGCTTTTGACTATTTTGTTTGTGCTGTTAAGTTAAAGAGGAACATTAATTAAGTTAGATTTAACATTTAATTTATTGCTAAATTGTTTAAAATTATAACTAATGTTATCATTACAAGTCATTAATTGAGTTGTTTTTCTTTTTAAATTATTACTTTAAGGGTACCTAATCATGTGTACTTTAGTATGATTCTTGTTTAGTCTTTTTTAGCCTATTTATTTTGACATTTTTGGGGTTTCTTTCATCATTGCTAATAATTAAACACGTTAGCTAATGTGTTAATAAACAATCAATGGAATTTTGGCTGATGACATTAAGTTCGGAGATGATTGAATATATGTAAATCTTAACTTCTGCGAAATAAAAATGTGTTTATTTATCTTTATGACCTAAAACACTCATAAATTGGTGATTGTTCTTCTGTCTCAAATTATCTATCGTGCTTTTTTTAAAAAAAATAATTTTAAATTATTTATCATTTTAGAAATTCAGAATAAAAGATGATGGATTCCTTTGTGAAACACTATGGATCGAAAAAGTTTGATCGATCTTAAAAAATATATATTTAAAACTTGCTCGAATTGAATTCTTTCAATTCCGTACCTAAAAAATTATTTACGAAATTGTTTCAATTGAATTTATTCGAAAGGGGAGATGAAAGATATTTTATTCCACCACAAAAAATTATTTGATCCTTGTCTTTCAAAAGAATTCTACAACACATCCGAACAATCACTTAAATTATTTAATTATTTCTTTCCTTATTTTGTTTTTGTAATAATTGTCTTGAACACTACAAATACCTTAATTTATTATAAAATAAAATGACGTTATGGTTTTGTTCAATATATAAAGATAATGATTTCATAACTCTTTCTAATTAATACTTTCTCCGTTTAAATAAGAGCGACCTACTTTTCTTTTTGATCTATTTAAAAAAGAATGATTTATTTATTTTTTTAATAAAATTTTAATTTTAACTTTTCACATAACATGTTTAAGACGATAAGATTAAAGAATATTTTAATTTATTTAACTTAACTGTAATTTAGGACTATAAGATTAAAAAGTCTTTATTTTCTTAATAATTCTATATCAAGTCAAATTAACTTATTCTTTTTTAAACGAATATCGTACTTGTTTCAGGAGCCTATAAAAAACACCACGACATATGATTTGAAACTGTGAGAGTAAGAATTTTTTCTTTCTTTCTTTTTTTAAATATATGGTTCCTTGAAAAGTTACTACAAGAAAGTACTTCTAGATTGTCCAATAATGTTTAGGCAAAATTGATTTCTTTAAGGCAAGAAAGTAAATGTATAGGTGAAAATTCACAATAAAAAAGTAAATGAAATTAAACAATTAGCAAAACATTTTCCTGTCAGTATATAATAATAAGAACAAATAAAAGAAAACAAACCCCACCTTCCAAGACATTTTCACTACACTTTACTAAGGCAAAAGGACTATAGACATGACTCCACTCTTAACCAAATTGCATGTGCATTACTCATGGTGAGGGAGGCCACTTTTCCTTATATTCTCATCTTTTTTCTTTTTATTTAAAATATTAAGTATTCGAAATTCATTGATCTGAAAAAAAACTTGATAGCGTAGGACTCAAAACTCGATGAATAAAAGCTGAGTCATGCACCCTTCTTCATGGATTAGTTTAGATCTTTGTCCGTGGATCATTATCATGTGTTATGTTTCTATCGCTAAACTAAAACCCCAAAGGTCTTAAATGACAGATTCTTTTGTGCTGATAATGTACAAACTTATAACGTATATGTCATTATTCGTTCATTACGTATTATGTTCCTACCATTAAACTAATTTAATTGTTCTTATTCTCTTGTAAAGATGTGCAATCGAAAAGATATGTGGTAGGAACATAACACGTGATGATTTTTTTAAAGATGTGCAATCCGAAAATTTCTCATAGTTTTTTGAATATTTCATGAGTTCTTTCCATTTTTGATTTCTAGAATGAGAAACCTCGTCATAAGAAAGCTTTTGATCCTTTAATAAATCTACTACATTACAAACATCCAAATTAATCGGTGAAGAAGTATACAAGGGTCGGTGACTATATGTTGCGTACTTTGATATTTCTAATTTATCAATCAAATAGAATAACAACAGCAACAAGAACCGTCAAAGGATGTGCCATAGCGGGACGTTTGCATTCTTTCCATTTTTGACCCAAGTTCTTGAAATTTATCTCTATAATGAGAAAACTCTCCATAAAAAATATTTCACCTCCATTAAACTAGTTTTGAGCACGTGCATTGCACGTATGTTCTATAGTAGTTTAATAGACTCGTTAAAATGATAAATATACTTTCTAGTAGCATAAAATTTCATAATTGATATGAATTTCATTCTTGGTTAAAGATGGAAAGAAGTACAACCAAAATTAGTTTATAAAAAGAGATGAGACACTTTTTATGGAGAGTTTTCTCATTTTAGAGATAATTTTTAAGATGTTTGGTTAAAAATGGAACCTTTCATGGTTCTTGTTATTATAATATTTTTTTTTATCGATAATTGAGAAGTCTCAGAGTATACTCAATATACAGTTGCCGACCCTTGTATACTTCTCCATTGATTAATTTGGATGTTTGTAACAACAAAGGTCGGATTGCGTGTACTCTGATACTTTTAATTTATTGATAAAAAAATAATAACAACAAAAACCGTCAAAGAACCGTAGTAGGATGCTTGCATTTTTTCCGTTTTTACCTAAGTTCATCAAATTTATATCTAAAATGAGAAAACTCTAGTCCATACAAAGCAGTTCATCTCCATTAAACCAGTTTTGAGCTCGTGTATTGCACATATAGACCATGTTAGTTTTAATAGACTCTTTAGAATGATAAATATAGTTTCTACTAGAACAGAATTTCATAATTGATACGAATTTCATTCTCAGTTAAAGATGGAAAGAAGTAATCAAATTTCCTACCCCACATCCTTTCATGATTCTTGTCGTTATTATTCTTTTTTTATCGACAACTGAGAAAACTTAGAGTGTACGCAATAAACAGCCTAAAACTCGATAGACGACAATAGGCCCACCCCTTTTTTCTTTTTCAACTTAAATGACGGATTCTTTTGTGCTGACTATGTTCAAACTTATAACGTATATGTCACTATTTGCACATCACGTGTTATGTTCCTACCCCTAAACTAAAGCCCCAAAGGCCTTCAATTGTTCTTATTCTCTTCTAAATAAAATCACTTAGATATGAACAAGGGAAATAAAAACCAAAAAAGCATTCAAGGAAGTCTTGTTACCAAGCAAACAAGATTTCTCCATGGAATCTAAAATTGATTGATATTTGGTCTCTCACTTTACTAGACATGCATCATGACCCTTGTATTATGCATTGTCTCAATATTTAGGACACTAAAGGTCCCCCACCCTCGAGATAAAAAGAACAAAAATACCCCACTAGCTACTTTATGCTCTAGAGCAAACTGCTCTCTTGCTTTATGTTACATCATAGAAGAATTCTGCAAATTTATTGCAGTGCATTTAATTTCTATGTATTAATTTCTTGACACGTGTGCGTTTCACGTGAATATTTATAGATATATTGAGAAGGAGAATCTTTGAGTAACTAAAAAAGTTGTTGCAATGTGACCAGGAGGTCACACGTTCAAACTTTAAAAACAACCTCTAGCAGTAATGTAAGGTACAAAGACACTTGTGGTTGAGCCCTTCTCCGGACCCTAGCATAGCAGGAATTTTAGTGCACCGGGCTTGCCCTTTTATATTAAAATGATTAAAATTCTGAGAAAATCTTTATGTAATGAGTAATAAAATGTAATAACTACAAATAAATCTTTCGAAATATGACCAAAAAATGCCAATTGAGTTTATATATATATATAAAATTTAAAAGTCTAATTTATTTTTTTAAATTTCATATAAAATCAAAATCATAAAAATAAATTGAAATAGAGTAACTTATTGGTTTTTTTTTTCCATTAATATAGTTGTTTTTACCTGCAAAATGAAACCTGAGTGCTCAGATTTTGGCCAAAGTTAGCTAGCCATCAAATTCAAATAACACAGTTGATCATTGGGAAAAAACCCTCTTGCTTAAAAACAATTTGTATCGAGTGGGCCCCTTCTTGGAGACGCAATTTGTATTGCGCCATCCCATGGTGGGGCCCACACGGTTCGACTCGTTTCCTAGCTCAGAAACGTCAACTTCAAAATTGAATACATAGAGTTTAAATCTTATATCCTCCTCCCTCTGAAGCCAAGAATGGGCAAGTATATATATAAGTCCCATTTTTATCGAATGGAATGGGTTGGCTCAGGCAATTTGTTAAGTATACAAATAACACAATTTTTCGTCCAAGGGTTTTTTTCGAACCCTCTTGACTCTACGTAGCTCCACCTATATGCTCAATGTCATTACCAACCCGCTTAATAGCTAGCGCATCAATTAATGAACTGAATTGCATGCGTTTTATGTTGTTTTTATATTTTATGAAAATATGTATATCAACTCAAAATGTTGTTACCAATTTTGCACTCTTGGCCATTTTGATAATTATCTATAACTATAAAGACCATTTGCATCCAAGAAATTGATCTATTCTAAAAATAATCTTGATCATGGTCCGAGTCATGACTCAAGTCAAGCCCAAGCCACCCTTTGATCGATGTGCCTTACATGACTAGTTCGCTTCAAGATTTTTACGGCAGGGTTTAAAACATCGGGGCATGACACGAGGCGTTTAATGCAACATAGATTGAGACGTAAGTTTCATGGATCTACAAGGCGTATATCTCATGTATCATCAATTTTATAATTTAATTACTACAAAATTGTTACAATTTTTATTACTAAAAAAATGAATAAAAGTAAAACTTTCAATAATAATTCAGCAAATAAGCTTAAATAAATTATCAATAATATAGAAAAATATTATTATTAGTTAAAAAAGATAACAACACAAAATAATAATAACCGAGATAATTTTTAAATAAAATCATCATCTGTCTCCACATTCATGTGTCCTTTCATCCTCAACTAATAAAAAAATGTAAGCTTAACTAGAGAAACATAATGCGATGAAATTTCTACATTTTCAGTTTTTTGATATGATTATCAAAAAAATTATTTATGTCAATAACATTTTATACAAGAGTTACTTTCTTTATTGAAATATTTTTAGAAAAATTCACTACAACCTGAAAAATATGTTTTGTACTCATAGCATCTTCTTCTTCTTTCATGCTAGCTATACGACATAATCAGTGGCGGAATCAGAATTTAATTAAGAGGAAAAAATAAACATATGAATTAATTAAAGATGGTTCAACATCTATTATATATACATAAAAATAATTTTAACTTATATAAATAGAACAAGAATTTTCGCCAAAAGGGAATTTGAATGAACCCCTAGACATAAGGTGGCTCCGTCCCTGAACATTCTGCTTCATAGTTTTCCACCCTATTTTGTCTTGTGTTTTTCATGCCAAGTAGATCGATGTCAACATTGTTGGAAAATTTAATATTTGTGGTACGTTGTCATAGTGGCGGAACAAGGAGTCGTAATAAGGAAGTTCAAAATATGAAGAAATGGAGGAGTTCTGTTTGAACTCCGAAATATTATACAACATATACATAAAAAATAGTTTTAACTCCATCAAAATTGAATTATTATTGTATATAAGCAACAATAACAGTAATGTCATCTATTTTTCCTCCTATATGTCGTCCTTTAGATGCCCTCG
>JAPFFP010000002.1:15294621-15340115 GCA_026153255.1 Solanum medicagineum
GCATGCAGCCATTGTGTGTTGATTGAAAAAAATTTTGGGAAGTAAAAGAATTATGTGATGAAAGTGTAGGGTTGCCTACAAATATATGCGTAATGTGTTATAATCCTAGTTAGAATAGGTTAAGGAAAAACTATTTATGGAAATTAATTAAATGGAATATTAGAAAACAGCGTGTAGTAATTATTTTATTCCTAGGAACTAGTTTTGGGAAACAAAAGTTTTGGAAACTTTTAGGAATCCCAGTTGTTTTAGGAAAAAAATCTAGAAGTGATCCTCCCACGTAAGGGCGTGAAATTTCAATCCAGCTTAACTTTGCTGAAAAATAAAACTTGCGGCAACTTTAATAAATTTTCCAACAACAAATCCATAACATTTATAAGTGATATCATAGTGTAGCAAATCGAAACTTGAAAGGTTGGCAGAGACGAGAAACCTAATAACAAGGATTTTCATCTGGCACATGATGTTTAACGTTGATTCTTCTCCCCCATTTCAAATGCCTGACACAACTGCGCAGATTAAGGCTGCTGTGTGGTTGCTGCTGCAGCTGGCTGAGGGTTGTGCTGATGCGCGGCTTGCTGACCATTAGGAGGTGGGGGAGCCGTAGTTTGATAAAGTGGAGGAGGATACTGTTGATAAGGTGGAGGAGGTGTTGGCATATACCCATAGGGTGGAGGATGATAATAAGACGGGTAAAATTGACCTTGAGGTGGTGGTCCTCCAGGTGGATATGCATAACGCTGCCCTTGATGCTCAGAACCGCTCTTATTTTCACCAGGACCAGATCCTGTAGTTAAACTAGAAGCTCCTTCCTGGGATGCAATTACAGCACCCATCCTTTGTGGATCCATTGATGGATAATATGGTCTGTCTTGCTGAGGCATCGGGGGTATGTTGAAGTAAGGCATGGATGGAGGTTGGTCCTGAGTGCCTGGTGGCTGAAGAGGCTGATTCTGCTGCTGCGATATGACTGCTCTAGGCAACAAACCACTGTGAGTCAAAGCAGCCTGCTGTCTTGCTTCATTAGAGACCTCAGACTCTGGCTTGGGAACTTGAGGTCTCCCCCAGAGTAGCTTCAGTCTCAGACCTTTTATCACCAGCTTGTTTGCAAGTTCCTCAGCTGCCTTCACCGCACCTTCTCTAGTCGTGTAAGTTACGAAAGCACAACCACGCTGGACCACCATTTTAATGGACTCAATTTCACCATGTGCATAAAAATGGTCCCTAAGGTCTTGTTCAGTGATTCTTGCATCAACACCACCCACATAAAGGGTTCTAATGCTCTCGTCATCAGGGGGCTCCAATGAAGGCATTTCACCTGCTTTATTAAGTAGCTTTAACGCCACTGGATCATTGACTCTGCAAGCATTTCCGGTACAGTACAGTGAGAACTTTGTCAGTTGAGATCAACAAGATAGTAAAACAAATTATTTCAACTTTATGTGCGCGAACAATGTAGGATAAATAGATCTCTAAAAGAGAAGACAGGGTAGATAATAAGCAAAAGAAAAGTGAACAGCAAATAGATATGATTAATCAGCCTAGCCATCAAGTAATCAGGGAGGGATGAGGTAAAAGCGAGTTTCAAAAGTGCATAGAGTATTTAATTGATTGGTCATGAGGAAAATGGTATCTTTCCAGAGTCGTGTCTTAAGCAAAATTATGTCCATAACCATGTAGTTGGCTGGGTTCTGGGTCGTAACAACCTTGCCAGTTTCAGCAGTTATTTGAACCTCAGCAAGATGTTGAATCACATGACCAAATTTTTCTTCATAGACTTCCATTGGATGTTGAGTGCAAAACAAGCATGAAATCTAATTATATTTAAAGACATATATCAACAGAAAAGTGAACCACCCTTCTCTTACCCCAACTGCCAAATTAAAAATCTGAAACCCTATCACAGATATGTATATGAGCATCATAGGAAAGAGGAAAATTTCACATCAGCAACAAAGAATCAGATCGACATACCCATAGTAACGGTCTTTAATATTTTGCTGGGACAACTCCCCTGTTTCAGGCATCTCATGCCTGTAAGGGCACTCCAAACCTCTTGTACATTGACCACGTATATAGAAACTGCAAACATGTGCCCGATTTCTCTTGTAGTATGGAGTTGTTCTTTGAAGCTTCAAGATAGTATCATTTGGCCGGACTTTCCCATATGAAGATTCATAATCAATGCCAGCTCTTGCCTGGTCAAAAAATTAAGTATTACCTTGGAGAAAACCAAGAAAAGAGAAAAACATCAGCTTTTTTTGTTGAGGTGCTTCTTTTAAGTATTAAACCCTTGGTTTCACCAACTTTAATTTCTTCCCCTATTTAAAACTGTACCTCATCCCTAAGTAGGTCCTCGAAAGAATTGGATGTGGAGGGAGGGGGCACCTAGAAACAAAGCCTCGAAATTGCCAAAATGACAGCTTATAAGATAGTTTCAGAACTAATCATTTAAGTTGTAGTTTTTGCAGTATGTCCTCTTTAAGAAAATAAATTCAGTTTAGAAAAAACAAAAGAAGAGGGGCCAAAAGCTTCAGCAAAATATTTTGTTGTCCTTACTATGTATTAAGTAAACCAAATGGTCCTACAAGCAATTAGTTAAAAAAACTTTTCACCCATAACTATAAGTTGGGCTTGCAGTTAGTAAATCACATACCCTGCGGTCATGCTCCTCTGCAAAATATTCTCTATTCACATCACTCTTTGGGATGGCATCATTTGAGTTGATACTGAGAGCAGTATCTCGGACCTGAACTGGCAAACCATATTCAAGATCCAACAGGCAAACTTGACAAACATTCTTCAATTTGCTGCAGGTCTGACAGATCTCAGACTTTTTGTATCTAGCATCCCGACCAGGCCTCCACCTGAACACTGTGAAGGGTCGTGTGCAGATCTTGCACTCCTTGTCATAATCTGCTTTTGTCTGTATGAAAACCATAACAAGATTAAATGTCAGGGTGAAATTGGAGAAAGAAAGAGTAAAGTAGAGGACATGCAGCTGAAACCGAAACAAAGTCAGAGACCAGACTGATTCTACTGCCAAACTGGAGATACTCTTTGAGAAGAAACTAATTCCTAAAACTGTACGAAGAGAGTCAACATAATAGCAACGTGCCAAAAGTAGCAGTGGATCAGGAGAAGCTGTCAATAGATAAAGGTCCGAGAAAAGAGCTCTTTCGGAAAGCCAAGATAATAATAGACGTGGTCTCTCCTAGCTCCACGTAAATGGAATTTAAAATACAGCACACTGCAGCTTGGACAAAGACAAAGCAATTAAATAAATGCGACCAAAGATTAACAGTCCTTACAAAAAGGCTCACAGCCTTCCCTGTAGTGCAAATCTAACGCATACCTTACCTACGAATTTGGAAAACCACAACTTTGTTGTCTTCATTGAAGGATCCAACCACATCCTTCACACACTTAACATTCTTAAGGAATACTAATACATACTCTAATGCATATCACTTAACAATACGATTAGGAATTGGAGTCTGTAATGATAAATGACAGATTTTGCCCTTTTAAACTTCAATAAAGGAACCCTTCTTTATCTATTTTTTCACAATAAAAAATATTATACATTTACTAACTATTCCTACTATATTAATAAAATTGAGGTATTTGAAATAGATGATGAGTTCTTGAAAACTGAAAAATGAACTTTTAGTTGTACTCAAAAGTAATCAACCAAATATTCGATCATGCCTCATTTCAAACTTTACCGTTGCCTATATGAATCCTCAATATTCATCTACTCAAGCCTCTTTGCACGTACATTCACAAGGGGGAGATCCAGCTAAAGCCAGGGGGTTCATCTAAACTCACTTCGATGGAAAATTACATTGGTCATTCATGGTTAAAATTATATTTTTAATGTATATCTAGTATATGGTGAACCCCTGTGGCTTCTTCATGTGTTTACTTTTCACATTTTAAACCCATTAAGCAAAAGCCCTGGCTCCACCACTGATATTCAACTGAAACTATGACCAGAAATTTCTCAACTTCTACGAATAAAGTTCCCTACACTTCCACCTGAATAGCAGATACGAGCAATGCAAATATGAAAACTTTCCTCAAGTATATTATCAATTTGCAGCCAGCAACCAAAAGCGGTAGAGACTAGTTCAACTTTCAATTCAGCTTCAAAGATACACTAGAAAAAACAAACCCTAAGATCATTCACGACCTTTTACAACAAAAACTTAAAACGAATAAATTTACCATTCGCACATACGGACTGTCACCGAGACACGACTCGCAAATAATAGGGAAATCAGATCGTTCCCATCCATCAGCTTCAGCATCTCTCAGCAACCTATGAGCCATCGATTCCTAAACTTCAATCTGCCAAACCAATAAACTTTGTCAAGCTCATTCTAAGTTATTTATTGCAGATTTCTATTCGAATATTAACCTAAGGAAACAGAAATCTGAAAAGGAGCGAAATCGATAGTACCTGATTAAAGCAATTTAGGTTAGTGAAAGTTGTTTGAATGGAATAATCTCGTTTAGCAAACTCAATATATATAGAGAGAGCTGTATAGACGGCGGATACGGCGGTTGACGGCGGCGGAGAGAAGAACCAAATAGCCCAGCTCAGCCGGGACAAAAGAGATGAGAAGACCTTTTTCAAATTGATTTTCGCTATATTAATTAAAAAATAGATTTTTAATTTTATCAGGAGTTATGAAAAAAATAGAAAAAAATGTGAACTGAATTAAATAAATTTATATATAAACTGTATTACATCAGCTTACCCGATGTAATCTTACCGATGTATAAATTGCATATTGATATTCCTTGACACAACTTGAAAATCTGTTTCAAGCTGTTTTGGTAGAAGTTTATCTCCGCCGCTGATTTCCTCACAAACTAATTTTCATAGATTTATAAGTTCTCGAGTGATGTTGATCTAGCAATGTAATTTTAAAGGTCAAATATGTATTCACGTGTATATTTTCCATATTGGAGTAGTATCGATGAGCTTATGAGGAACTAAACGCGTTTCACATAATTTGGTGAGTTTTTTGAAGGTGCTTACTCTCAACTTAGCTATCTGAGCGTCCTCTCCCGGAGATAAGTACCTTGTGTTAGAATTGAGAAATCCTACTGCTCGGACATTCTAATCCACACTTTAACATGGTAGGACACCCTTCAAACAACCAAATAAGGACATAAACAACTAGGAGTCTACATTTCTGTGCTATGAATGGAGAATTTGTCTCTTAAAAGATAAATAAATAAGGGCATAAATTGCTAAAGAGAGTATCCATTTCTGTGTGCTATGGGGGGAACAATTTGCTTCTTGAAGTTGAACTGGAATTACAGAATTTCAGCAGATGTTAGGTTCAAAGAATTATCAATAACAATGTCTAAAATCCTTCCCCATCAACAATGAATTATCCCAAACTAGACCTAGTCATCTCATATGCCAAGAAACATGCAGCATTTGCGGGGACGCTACGCCCCATAGCAGGTCCAAAGCCCTTGTAAAGGCCTTTGACTCCCTCTGCTGCCAAGATCTTCTTGAAAGCATCGAAAAAGCCAGAGAACTTAGGGTTTTTATAGTCATCGATTTGGATTACACTCTTGATGACATCTGTCGGATACACGGACATCCAGAAGGAACCACCAGCCAGGCCACCAGCTACAATAAGAGAACCTCTTCCCAAACTTGAAGTGTCTTTGCCTCCTGCAAAATACTGCTTCAGCGCTTCATACATGCCAAACATAGCAGCATTTCCGGGCACTTCACGTGCCATGGTGGGAAACAAGCCCTTGAAGAGACCCCTCATGCCTCCTTCGGATCGAAGAACATGTCTTGCTACATCCATTGGCCCTGCATATTTCACTGCCACAGCAGCTGAGCCTACACTTGCCAATGCACCCTGGGCTTGCAATCTGCATTCATGTAATTTAACCAGTAAATTGCCAAATAAATAAGTTGCTCCCAAGTAGTTTTGACCATCTGACCAAACGGTAGTTATAAAAAGTTCAAAAGTAGACGCGCTTTCTTTTTCTTTCCATCTATAGTGCACATTTCACCACTTCAATGGAAAGGAAAGATAAAACACGGCAAACATCTAAAGTTCATTTATCACAGTTTGGCCAATCGACGGCAACTTTGTGAAGGCTAGATTATATGCAACATTTATGTTTTAATGCACTAGTAACAAACCTGCATTTAATAAGCTCAGTCGGGCAAGCAAGAAAAGACACAGCAGTTCCAGCAACAGCCCCACAAACAATTTGCTGGTTCACAGTAAGAGGGACTCCAGGTTCAGACCTCAAGAACGCCTCTGTTTGACCTCTCACTGTGAAGAGCACAGCATTGAAGGCTGCCACAGTGGCAAGCGGGGCTCCCATACCTTTGAACAGCCCCCTGGCACCTTCTGCAGCTACTGTTTGCCGGACAGCATCTATAGCACCAGAATATCTTGGAAGCTGCCCAGGAAGTGGAGTGGGCTGGCTTTGAAGCTTGACCTTTATGGTATCAAAAGGGTGACCAACGATCAATTGTGCTGCTCCACCTATAGTCCCAGCTGTTAAATCCTTGGCTATATCACCCATTGTCCAAGTCTGGAACAAAAAACAAAAGGGAAAAAGAATTCTCAGTCTAAATGTAATGTTATTAGCTGTTGCATCAACTGATTACAATTCTCAATTGTAGAAAAAGAACGATTTGGTGGAAGGAGAGGATTGAAAGAGTATATTATCAAAGTTAAGTTTAAGCCTTCTGCTAAAAGTTGGTGCAGTGGAAAAAAAGACCATTAATATCTACAGTTAATAGCCATGAACCTACATAGTGAACATCATTAGGTGTCCTTGATGTAACTAAAGGTCCAGCTTGGGTATTGTGGAGCTACCACACTTTTGGGAGTAAATATCGCAAAAAAGAATCTAGGCAGAGTTCGTCTAAATGAAATCATTCACAATTTTACACCTGACATGGGGCACTCTGATAATCAGAAACTCATCTGTCAGATGACAAGAAAAGAAAAGATCAAAAGTTTGTATCCTAATTTGACTTCTTTAGATAATTTTGACCTTGGTGTCCTATGACAGTCAGCTACTTTAGAACCCAAAGTGATCAAACTGCTTCTGCCAACAAATTATCTACATACAACGCCTGACAAAACAAAAGAGTGAGACAGCAAGTTAGAACTTTAGTACTATCCCATTATCATTTCGTTCATTCATAGTAAAGGAGGACTAAAGGCACAAGTTTCTCTCTGTATGCGTAACCAAAAAAAAAAAAAAAGCAAAAAAAGAATAGGTATGTACATGAATCTCTTCCTTTGATTCTCAATTTTCTTCTCCTTGATAAACATATTGAAATGTAAGGACTCAAAACATGTACAGAAGAGGAGAAAAAACTGAAATCCAATGGTGGTGATAATACTCTTTCAGACAGCGGCAGAAATTCTGAAAGCTAACCGAGATCGAAGACATTGAGAGATTTAAACTAATCAGATTCTATTTGTTTATAGTTCAAGCTCAAAGCTGAATCCAGGGAACAAACTAGTTTTAAGGAAGGAAAAAACCATGAAGAAGGTATTCAGGAGACTTCTTCAGGTTTTGAACTTGATAAATCTTGAATTTGTCCAAATTGTTCTCCTCGTGTAAGCTAACCAATTTTGCAAAAACCCTAGCAGGGAGCTTTTGGAGAGCATCCCAGCCCTTACAACTTATAATAGTCCCACAAGATGAATAACACCCCATTAAACAAAGGCTGTCCCTTTTTACCCACAAGAAAGGTAATTCCAAAATCGAATTCAAGTATAATCATCATGTCCTAAATTAACTATTTTATTGTTTACAAATGCCTCAGATTTCAAAGCTGCTGAAAAGTAGCCATTGGGAAGGCAAATCCTTCTAGGAACAGTATAGAGTCAAACCTCGATAGAAATTTAAAATATAAAACCATTACCATCAAAACTAAAGAGCTATATCAAAAAAACTAAAGTGAAATTACAGAATCTTGATGCAAAAATACACAATACATATTCAAAGAGTGAAAAGGCAATCCTTTTGTTAACCATAAAGAAAAACCAATACCCTACATTCCATCAAACACCTAAAAGTTCAAATGCAATCCTAAGCCACAAGTGACCAATTCGCATGGCCATAGCACATTAAAAGAAATTCATACAAACTGTGGGATAGAGGATTAGAGAACGACTAACACAATAATTCTGATAAAAGATATAAGCCTTAAACTGGCTGATTTCACTTTATACAAGATAAATATCCAACCAAATGCTATGTTGCTCAGACTCTTCAAAAATGTCAGCGGACACGTGACAGATTCGCCAAAAGTAGTGTACTTTTGGAGAATCCGACATGGGTGTGGCACCGGAAGTGAAGAGTATGCGTAACTTAGACCAAATGGATCCCTGACTTATCAAGATCTAGGTGCAATTTGAAATATGTAACAGTCAGTCACTCAAACAAAGTAAATGTGCACATCAAGATATGACATAAAGAAAAAACTCCCAGAAAGGAAAACTGGAAACATAGAAGTAAAGGGGTCTGAATTCTGATATAAATAACAATGTGAAAATACCAAACAGGTATCACTCCATGCCCATTTTTCAGCTCATCAACTTCTAGTTTTCTAAAAGGTTGATAATTTCTCCACATTTTAACAAAAGTAGACACTTTATACAGGATAAGCCTTACCCTGGCTGGTTCTCTTTACACAGGAAATGTCCACCAAGTCAACCAAATGAATCCCAAACTTATATCAAAGACCTAATAGTTACAATCTGAAATCTACATAAGAACAATGTAACAGTCAATTACACAAAGATAAGACATGAAGAAACAAATCCTATAAAGGAATATTAGAAAAGAATAAGCAAAAGGGGTTTGATATAAAAGGAAAAAGATACCAAATGGCATCACTCAATGCCCATTATCAATCAAGATAGAGACTTTCTCCACATTTTTTTAACAAAGTTACAAGCTTTATGCTAATAAAAAGAATCTTGTGGTATCTGTGTGGACTAATGTGTACCTGATAAATCTGATGAGTTAAAAAATCTTGAATTGAGTTACAGCCACATGAATGAAACGACAATAATGGGATGTGGCCAGTAGATCTTCCACTAGTCTAAAGATGATCCACGCAAGCAAAGACACAATTTTTACACATATATGCAGTAAGGGGGAATTGGATAGGGGAGATGAGGACACAAATTTTGAGCAAATTTCAGCCTCTTTTCTCCTCCCAACACAAGATCTTGAGAGAGATGGAGGGGAGAGCTCCAATAACATTGGGTGACTATTTCTATATAAATAGAATATACCTCCAACCCCATTTTACCTATAATACCATCCTTGATTTTGACACACTCTTTTATTTTAATATTTTAATTCATAATTTCATAAATATTTATGTAATTTATTTTAAATTAATAATGATATTTATATTTTAAAAGATAATATGGATGTTATACATAATTAATTATAGTCTAGAGAAGCAATTACATTTTACCTTAAAATTGTTTTATTTTTATTTAGCATAATATATAAACATCCCATTTAATATAATCTCTAATTTTGAATATAAATATACACTTAAACTTGTATAAATTAAACAAGTAGACACAGGCGCTCCATGTGATGTAATATACATAGGATGCCATTAGTGGCGGAGTCAGGATTTTCACCAAGGAGATTCGAAATCCAAATAAGTAGACACACAAACTAGTCGAAGCGGGTTCGATATCTACTATATATACATAAAAGATTATTTTAACCATATATAAATAGTGTAATTTTCTATTGAAGGTGATTTGGATGAACCTCCTCAAGATAGTATAGCTCTATCCCTAGATGTCGTGTTAGATGTAAATTGCATGCTAACTGCATATATCCACATTCATAATTAAAAGATATAGATATCTTGATGAGAACCAAGTTACAAAACCCGATTTACCTATTACAACATGTATTTTTGTTTTATTTCTTCAACTCAAGTAATGTTCCACATCAAATTGTTGTAGCTAAATGTGTTTGGTAGAATGATTTTCAAAGTGCTTTTTCATAAAGCCTTCATCACTTTCTAAAAGGATTCATCACATATTATTATTATAATTTAAGTTCTATTATTTGTAATACTAGTTAAAATAACTTTTCTCTCTCTATAAAATAAAAATAAAATTTGAGTATATTAACTGGTTTATAAGTATTGCAAGGTCAAATTTAGGTGAATAAAAAGTTTTCTAAAAAAAAAAGACCAAGATTTTAGGAATATAATTGAATATAAAAAATAATTAAATAATCTAGTGTGAAATTAATTTTTACTAACTATAAAAAAGGAGAATAATATTTTGCTACAAGTACTTCGATAGTGCGTTTAATATAGATAGAATATAAATTACTATATAGCATGTTAATGAGATATTGAAGTACTCATAATGATAACTAATTTAATTTTAAAATTTTTGTTTTTTCTTTTAGTAGATTTTAAGATTTCACATTAATAATGCGGATATATTTACCACCTCATCATAATTTTAAAGTTTATTTCACAAGGTTATTACATATTGTAATGTTTGTGGTGACACTTTAAGTATAATATTGTTTTGAGTATTAGTTTTATTGTACTGCATTATCAATATATATTATTATATAATAATAAAAATAACTCTATGTAATAAATAACTTGACGTGATCACATCGTCTTTTTCTTTATTCTATTCTTTTTGTAATCAGTTTTACCTCATATCTTATTTTATAACATTTCTCTTTATTTTTGAAATTACTGATATTTATAAATAATACTCCTTCTATCTCAATTCACAAATTTTCCTTCTTAGTTAATTCTAAAAAGAATAAAATATTTAATGGCACGTCAAAATCTTATCCATATTGAATATTACTAATTTGGGAAAAAAAACTAATTTGGAAAAAAAATTACAAAGCTATTCTTTATTCCAAGAATAGTTTTAGCAAAAATCTTCTTATACTTTTAAACTCCGTAGTTAGTCAAATAACATCATAGATGAAAAAAATTTAATACAATAAAATAATTTATTGGAATCAACTTCTCTATGCCTACAAAAATAGAAATGAAATGTCTATTTAGCTCTCTAACGCCTTGTTTGGATGGTTGTTATCCCTTGTATTCTTTGTGTAAATACAATATTCATTTTGATTGTTGCTTAAATTTTATTATTTAATTGTATCATTTAAATTTATTGTTGAATAATAATATAAAGTCTTATTTTGTGCAACAATCATTTTGGTGTGACCGCATTGTTAATTATCTCAATATTTTCTTCTTATTTAATCTTTTTTAAAATTTATCATTCAGATAGTTAATGTATTATTCAAACATTATCCATCAAATATTCTGCTTGATCATGGATATTCAGGTTCAAATGCTCTTATATTTGTTGTTTGCTTACTGGCTTCATATCATTCAGAAAACACTAGTTTTCTCGAAGCTTCTTCTTCATATCTCTCATCAAAATTTATTATTCAATAATGTCTGTCTAGCAGACTTCTTGCTAACCTTATTGTATATTCAAATATCCGTCCGACATTCATTCGTGAAGGTACTCCTAATGGATTAAAGACCATATCAACAGATCTTTCATCTGGCAAATAAGGCATATCTTATCTAGGCAAATTTTTTAAAACAATACCTTTATTTCTGTGTCTTCCAGCTACTTTATCACCTACTTTGATTCCACGTTTCTGTGAAATATATAACCAAATCATTCCGATATTATAACTAGAACCACTCGTTTTCTAGATCCACCATACATCAATAACCCGACCCCGCCACCTATAGATAATTTTAGACAAGTTTCTTTTGAAGTAGATACCTAAATACCAAATATAGCTCGTAACAATCTATCTTCTGGGGCATACCTGCGGAGGCTGATGTAATATTTCATGTAATGTTCACTCTCCATGTAAAAATATTCTTTATTTATTTAATATATATATTACACCGATGGAGATTGCCCAAGTAATTCGTGTTACCACGTTAAAAAATTTGTCTTCCTATTTTAGAGAGAGAAACTCTCACTTTTCTCTACTTTTTCTTCAAAATTTCTTCTTCTTCATCATCTTAATTTCTACAAATCTGGTGCAGATCCTAACACGAAAATTCTTTGCTTCACCATCCATAGTGTTAATTTACCTACTAAAATATCACTCGTCTCTACCAAGATCCCAGCATCACAATTCTATTATACTATGATATATAATACTTACTTGGACCAGTCAATGGACGATCAATAAGACCTATAAACTAGATTGGTAACTTTCATGTGCCCAACTAAAATCATCCGGTGATCAAGCCTACGTCATAATTTACTAATATACTATGATATAATATGCCATACGTAACAACCATTCAAACAAAGCATAAGCCGCCTTGAGAATGTTATTGAAATATGATAACCAATTAACCATATTGTTAAATAATATTCGATAATTCTTATGGATTTAGCCCAATTGGCCCTGAGAGATTCCATGCATTCGGAATTATCAAAGAACTTCAGTTTCAACTCTGCATGAACAAGTCTCTTTCTCTGTAATCTGTGTATATACATACATACATATATACCGATAACAATCAAACAGTTTTGTTACAAATTCTCCATTTTCTTTGAATTCTCCAATGGCGGGTCTTTTCTCTACTCTAAGACCCACCACCATTTCTTCTTCTTTTTCCAATTCTCAATCATCCTCTATTTTTGTTTCGCGTTTGCTCTATTTACTCACGATTCTTTCTCTATCCCTCGCCGTTTTCGCTTTCGTTCTTCAATGGCGGGGCGGGTTACCCGACCCGAGTAGCCGATGGATACCCGAAGACGATCCGAATGAGTTGCCGGCCGTGGCTTGGTCGAAACCCGTACGGTTATCGTCGTCTTCTTCGTCTGGGTGTGAAGATATCCTTGGACAGAGCAATACGCTGTCGTTTCCCTATTTCAGGGATTGGAAGTTTAATTTCGGGTCATCTTCTTACGGTCCGGATCTTAGACCCAAGGTTCGTTTTTGTCCTCTGTTTTGCTGATTATTTTTGTCTTTTGTTATTGAAAACTTCATGTTGAAGTACTGGTTAAACCTTTATTAGTTTTCTTTTTGAAGAAAAGTAGACATGTTTCCTGTCTTTATCAGCCAAGTGTTTTTTTTTTGCTATTGTGGATGAATTGTGAAAAAGTTGATTGGATGATGCTTGGGTCCACTTGTTTGATAAACCAAAGTTATTATTTCTTCGAATTTTCGATGCATTTTCTTATTTAGCATTGGTAAATGCGCATGCATCAGACGTCACTAGTGAGATTACGTTGCATGTTGAAGTACAAATGATATTCGATAACAAAAACTGATGACGATTCTTGTAATGGAATTATGGAAGCAGGAGATTTGTGTTCTAGGCAAACAATAATATACCTAGTGAAATCCCACAAGTAGGGTCTGGGGAAGGTAGAATGTATGCAGACCTTACCACTACCTCTTAGAGATAGAGAAACTGTTTCCGGAAAATCAACGATTAATAATGAAAAACAAATGATGGTATATAAAATACAATAAAGTAACAAATAGAAGACGGATAATGATGACACTGGATATAAAGACTACTCCTACTAACCTACTAAATCAAAAGGTCATACATCAACCTACCCCTACTAGCCTATTAGCCTTCTACCCTAATACGCGACCTTGTATTCTAGGCACTTGATGAAAATAAAAATAAAGCACTTTAAAACTATGTGCTAATTCCTTTTACTGTGGTACCTATACCATTCAGACTTCAACATTCTAAGTGGATCGTATGATTGCTGATTAGAGTTATAGAGATATTAGTTATGCAACGGTATCGTTATTTCATTTCCTATATTGCATAAATTAATGTATAGATTCCTTATTAGCTTATACATGTCTTAGTTATGAGTGATTCTAAATTGCTAACAGAATACTGAATTTAGTGTGTTCAATTTTATATGCAAGCAAACTAATACTACCAAATATGGTACAAGTTAATGAATACTATTCTAGTGTTAGTTTTGGAATGAATCACCCCTTATTAACAACCAAACGGCCCCTAAGTACATATTTTATTGGTGGTTTTTGCTTTAATTGATGCATTTGCGGTGGAGAATTTTCCTCTCATTTTTTCCTATGTGTTCCTCTATATCAAGAATTGCAATTGTTCATTCACTGTAAACGTCTCAGATATTTAAGTTAAGCTTTACTTTTCTTTTTCCGCCACCCCCTTTCTTTTCTTGTACTTCAATTATAACTTATCAGTACACTAAGGGACGTGTTATCTTTGCTTGAAGGTTAGATATCAATAACTACAAGTACGTCCGCTGGCTTAGAGCAAATCCTACCCTGGATGTTTTATCATAAGGTTATTGGTGTAACAAACTTTTTCCTGTTTGTGGAGGGAAAAGCTGCATCCCCCAATGTATCTAAAGTGCTAAAATCCATTCCAGTAAGTGTTCATATCTCCGTAATATTTCCATTACCATTATTTTGTCTTTAACATTCTGTTTCATCACTTCTACCGTTTTGTATATTTGACTTGACGTATTTCATCACAATGTGTATACTCTGCAGGGAGTAAGAGTTATATATAGAACAAAAGAGCTGGAGGATGTACAAGCCAAAAGGTAACTGATCTTTGCATATACACTTTCTGAGTCAAAACTATGACGATGAGGACTATGTTTAGTAGAGTAGATATTATTTCCTATTGCTTTGAGAAATGTTTGTTGTCCCTTCTGTGGGTTTCAATTTTCTGTATTTAGGCGTAGTATCATTCAATTGCGTTATGTTGCTAATGGGTGCGACTAATAGACTTTAATGAAGAAGTGATTATTCAAGTTACTAACTTAAATCAAACAAAATTTAGAGTGTGAAAATTCCTTTCAGGCTTGTAGACAGGTTCTGTTCGCTATTTTTCATCTCACCTCTCTATTAAGTGAATGTATTATTTGATATACTGATCTATAATGTGTTGTGTCCTAGTCGGATTTGGAATGAAACTTGGCTGGCTGGATTCTTCTACCAACCATGCAACCACGAGTTATTTGTTAAGCAGACTCTTAACATGGAAATGGCCATCGTCATGGCAAGGGTATGATTGCATTAACTTCATCTGTTTCTGGTTATGGTTGCCTTTTGATCCACTTCAGTGCCTTGTAATTCTACAGGAAGCTGGCGTGGACTGGATCATTCATCTTGATACTGATGAGCTAATGCATCCAGCTGGAGCTAGTGAGTATTCTTTACGGAGACTTCTGGTAGATTTACCCGAAGATGTTGATATGGCCGTCTTTCCTAATTATGTAAGTAACTGAGCTTGCTCTAGGCTGTCTAATTACATGCACGCAT
Source organism: Solanum medicagineum (assembly GCA_026153255.1). Classification (NCBI taxonomy): domain Eukaryota; kingdom Viridiplantae; phylum Streptophyta; class Magnoliopsida; order Solanales; family Solanaceae; genus Solanum; species Solanum medicagineum. Next base: position 15,309,997 of record JAPFFP010000002.1, read on the forward strand.
ATTCAAAAAAGCATGCATTGGCTTCCTTTTCATTCTCTGATGATGGCAAATATTTCAGGAGAGCAGTGTCGAGAGAGATGATGTTAAAGAACCTTTCAGTGAAGTAAGATATCTTTCACTGTATCCTTTTTCTTATCTTTCAAGTTCTAGTGTTAAATTCAATTGTTTGGCTGGAACATCCTCTACTGCTATACAAGAATACGTTTAGACTTAAAATTAATTTGGATAATTCTATTACTTATACTTGAGAATGGAGCAATGGGTAGTTGTGAAAAGAGTCATCTCTTTCCAGACGAAATGAAAAAGAAGGTTGCGTTGGAGTAGACACTGTGGAGGCAAGAAAGTAAAATTGTACCTTGCAAATATAAGGAGCTTGAGTGTTAAGACTTTGCTCTTTATTTGAAGCAGCCAGAATTTCTTGTTTTCGTGGAGAGAGTTTTCGTTGTCTGTAATTTGTATTTATTATGCAACTAAAGCTCTTTTAGACTTTTGACAAGTACATCTGTATCATGTGGTAGGTCTCGATGTTCAAGAAGAATTATGACCATCTCACAAAAGAAACGTACTTTGGAAGCTACAAGGAAGCAACTCGTGGTAATCCTAACTACTTTTTGACTTACGGAAATGGAAAATCAGCTGCACGAGTTCAAGATCATCTTCGTCCTAATGGTGCTCATAGATGGCACAACTACATGAAAGCCCCAAAGTATGCTTGTTCGGCATGTAATTTCAAACTTGTTTTCCTTTTATCAACATTTCATTTCTTATTTATTCCCAATCCTCTAGAATCACTGTTTTATTGAAGTTGAAAACACACTCATAATGTTTTTTTTCTCCTTTTTATTGTTTCCACTTGTATAATGAAAGTTCATTTTTTTCTTATTATAGAGAAGTCAAACTGGAAGAGGCTGCTGTTCTGCACTACACATATCCCAAGTTTTCAGATTTAACTTCACGACGAGATCGTTGTGGATGTAAACCTACGAAGGAAGATGTGAAAAGATGCTTCATGCTAGAATTTGACAGAGCTGTGAGTAATAGGCAGGGTGTTGTGCTTGATCATGTCAATCTGGATTACATCACAATTTTAATGCAATCAAGCAAGTGTTGAAAGTTCAAGAAACTCTAAATACTCGTAAAAGTGATATGCCTGCAGGCCAAGTGAACTAAGAGTTAATAATCGTGTAAACAAATGTTTTTTGTGGTCGAAAGATGGACTGTATATTTTCTTTGTTGAATAGTTTTCGTCCTCACATTGCAGGCTTTTATAATAGCTTCAACTCTGACGGAGGAGGAGATGCTTCGCTGGTAATAATTCTCTTAACTTCCATTCCTCTGAATTCATGCTAATCTGTATAGTACTTATTTTGCCAAATCTTTCGCTTGTCAGATGGTAAAATCTAATTTCATGCTGATCTTCAGTCTGTATGGTGCTTGATTTCTTCTTCTTTCGTATCTTGAAAATGCTGACAGAACCATTTTTGGATCAGGTACCGCGAACATGTTGTTTGGACAGATAAAGCACTTGTCCGGAAGCTTATCAAGAAAGGCATATTGACGCGCATATATACTCCCATGGTAAGATCAAATGATATTTGATTGTCAGTTTATTTTGAGGGCCATCAACCCTCAGTCACATAATTACGAGAAGCTGAACTCATAATTCATTTATTCTGCCTGCAGTCTATTATACAGGGTTTGAAGGAATCTGGCGTTTTCGTTTCTGTTATTGCTTCAGCACATAGAAATATCATAAAAGAAGAGTCTTTCTCTTCTACTGGAAACAGAAACGCTTCTGGATTTCCTGATACTACTGATACTTTTCCGAGAAAGATGGGTCGTATATTGGAACCTCAATCAACTGCAAGGAAATTCCTGGAATTTAGTGAAACTGATCATCAGGCAATTCCACCTGAATCACCTCCTGGCATGGATGAAGTTCTCGCCTATACAAAAAACCTTCTGACCAACAGTTCTTGAAGAAAAATACTGATATATACCCTTGGTAAAATAGCTGTACATGAGTTGTGTCATGCTGGAAATTGGTCTCCACAGAATTGTTCGGGTATCTAACCAAGAATTCAGATTCATATACATCTTATAGTCACTCGGAATCACAGAGAAGTATTCTTTGTTTTTGAAAGTTCGATATGTAGACATGACAGAATACTTTGGAGAATGACAATTTTATTCATGAGGTACATTTATCAGTTTACATCTCGTCCCTGCCTCAATCTTTCGCTGATTTTCTTGCTTCAAGTGTGTGTTTGTCCGCGATTGAGCTGTCTTTCGTTTATTCACTGTGGAATGACTATATTCGATTCTAACTTCTAGAACTGAATATGATTCTTGTTAAGTACTTAGTTTCTCAATCCAGTTGAAGACCAGCAGATCTGGTTCAGAAAGATTAATGTTACATTTGATTTGCTTTCTGGCCTAAAGTTTAACATTTTCTCTGTTGTAATGCCTATGTGCTATGTTTCGCGGACTCCAAAGATACACTACTTTTGGAGGATCAGCATGCGCACTTGCTGATATCTTTAAAGAGTCCGAACAATATAACTGCAAGTATTTTATGATATATTGCAATTGTGCTAATGTCTATTAACAATGTGTTGAGAAACTAGATAACTTGTCAATGTCTTATCTATTCCTCATTACTTTAACAAAATGCCTGGGTTTAATCTTCTCATCATACTTAAAAGAATAATCACAATTGTACTATAACAATTTAAAAATAATTACAATTGTACTATAACAATTTAAAAGTAATGGGGATGTTGATGCTAAATTGCTAATAACATTGACATTTGTTTTGTCCTCTCTTTTCTTTCTATTTTTATCATATAGAAAAGGAAGTATGTGGACAAAATATTTCTGGTTCACGCAGGATCTAGGGAATGGCCACCTCACAAGAAATTTGATTATGTAGGCAATAGGGTCTATTAGATGCATATATTAGTAGCTGATTTCATGATTCGAGTGTGATAATACAGTCACATGGATTGTGTTCCTTTTTTTTTTTCTTTTTATTATATACTGAAAAAAAATGTAATTCTTAATTTTTGGCCTCTAATAATTTTGCTGGACCATTTAATTTTTTTGAGTGGCAAAATATAGTACTTTGCCTGTAACACAATTTTGTAATATAACTTGACTTCCTCTAAACTATACTGTCAAATGGAAAGGTTGTGGTGGAGCTTTTTGATTGGATTATGGATAGAGTATTTTGTTTTATTTTTTAAAAGTAATTTTAATTAGACCTAGTAAACTTATTGAAAACTCAAGTTTTGCTTCATGTGAACATTATCCATCTTTTTATTTTACTTAATCAACAGAAAAAAGGACTACATCTCCATGTTTATATTGTAAAATCACCTAAGTTGGCAATTTTCATGCTTTAAAATTTAAAACTCATGATTAAGAAATAACTAGATGAGGTTATAAAAGTTACATGAAAGTGACAAAACAATGGATATAACAAAGTAGTAAGTAATCATTCATCATTAATCAAAACTCTCGAGTTCGATCCTAACTATGGTATCATCTCAAGAAGCAAGATTTCCCGGTACAAATCCAGAAAGACCTCAATATGAATATCGAACACTGGCGGAACCCCAGAAAAGAACATGAGAGTTGACAAGTGAGCAAACAGAACAAATGCTGACTTTGACAACTACTAAATCTTCTTCAATATTCTTATGAATTTAAAAACAACTTCATGGTAGGCAACTTTGTAGTTTGACATTCTTTGATTCTTTCAAGACTTTTTCAAGTAAATAGATTTGATTGTTACTTATTCCAAACAAAAATCCATATATATGGTGTTGTACACTCACTACCAAAACCCCACAAAACAAAAACTCTTTTACTACCTTAAAAACCACAAAAGAAATGGAAGGACAACAAGAAGAGTTGTTTGTAGATATTGATCAAAAAACAGATGATCAAGCCTATAGTGATGGTGAAGAAGCATCATGTACAACAGATGGGAATGAAATAGTGAATATTGTTGTGACAGAATCTATGCCAAGACGGAATACATACTCGTGGAGAAGGCGAATACAGAAAGTTCTACCTTTATTGAGGATGGATGAGTACAACAGACACGAGTATGATCCGAAAGTAGTTTCATTAGGACCTTACCATCATGGTAAGCCAGAGCTGCAGCTAGCAGAGGACTTCAAGCATATAGCTCTTGAAATGTTTGTTTCGGGTAGCAGCAAAGACGTTGCTTTTTTCTATAACAAGATACTTGAAGTTGTTGACAATGCAAGAAGTTGTTACGTTGATGGCTGCACAGACAAGTACAATGATCATGAATTTGCCTTAATGATGCTTCTTGATGCCTGCTTTATCATCAACCACATCGAGCTCAGCACAACGGATAGGTATAACAAACTCAGAACCACAAGGCACCATCTTGGAATGTTGGTGTTATCAACAACAGTTCGTGACATGTTTTTGCTAGAGAATCAAGTACCATTTTGGATACTGAAGCTCTTGATCAGCTTACGATATGATAAGGACGAAGGAGAAGAATTGCTCGAGATGTTCTTGAATTTCACCCTTTTTGGTGAATATGAACAAAAAGGGGAAATGAGTTACAACCATGTAGAAGAGCCTCTCCATCTTCTTGAAGCATTTAGAACAAGACTTGTCTCACAACAAAGTGAAGTTAGGAACTTTCATCGAACGTGCACACCTCAATGGCTAAAAAGGAAGAGAAGTATCAGCAATGAAGGCGTTAACATGAAAAGTTACATTCACTCCTTTCGTTCAGTAACCGATCTCAAAGCAAAAGGTATTTACTTCAAGCCTAGCTGCACTCATTCACTCAAGGACATAAAATTCAAATCAAGATACTTCTATGGACAGCTTGTACTTCCAACATGGTATGTTTCAATCTACACAAAGGCATTCTTCTTGAACATGATAGCCTACGAAATGTGTCCAAATACTGTTACTGATCGTGCTGTGACATCATACGTGTACTTCATGAAGTCACTAATCGAGAGCCCAGGGGACGTTAAAGAACTACGCGAAAAGCAAATACTATTCAACATGCTTGGTAGTGATGAGGAAGTCGCAAGAATGTATAAAGAGATCAATACATATGGAGTGAACAACGCGCACATTTTCTACAACGTCAAAGAAAAAATTCAAGAACACTACCATAACAAGGCCAAAACTTGGATTGCTGAGCTAATACACACTTACTTTAGAAGTCCATGGACTGCTCTAGCATTACTTGCAGCTACTTTCTTGCTTTGTTTAACTTTTACTCAAACATATTTCACAGTAAATCCTAATCCAAGATAATGATCAAATATTAATTATTTGAGAAATGTTGTTGTATAAACAAGTTTCTATATCATTGATTTGGCTCAATTAAAATGGAATGTTACCAAACTACTCCCTCCGTTTCAATTTGTCTGTCCTACTTTCTTTTTTAGGTTTGTTATTCACCCTTTTTATCAACTTTGTTATTATAATTTTGACATGTTTAAGATTGGAATCACGATCCTCAAATCAAACCGGACTCTCACATGGTGTTTAATAAGGTGAAGTTTTGGGGAGGAAGATGTTTCTCAATGAGCTTTCTATAACGTGTTTCTTTAAGGGTCATTTACCATGTGTAATGTATCTAAATGTATATATTGCATTGATATTATATAAATAGTGTATATCGTGTATATATGAAGTATAATTATGTACCAGACATGTATATAAGTCGAATGAACTTCAAAGTAGAAGATCATTAAAGAATAACCCAATGCATTAAAGCTCTTCCTATGTACTAAAGTGGAACTCAAATTTATATTTCATTTACCTAACTAAATCATACTCCCCTGTTTTATATTACTTAACCCTTGACGCAACCTTTAAAAAGTTTTAAATAGAGGTTAATTTAATTGAACTAACCTTATAATAATGCAGTTATCTAATACTAAGGATAATATTGAATATAATAATAATAATAATAACAAAACTTCACTTTATTTACTAAAATTGATAAATAAAATAAAAGATTAATTTTCTATAATTATGTATTTGTGTTAAGAAATTCATAAAATATTAGTTTTTGAAGACCATGCGTTGCACGGGCCCAATGGATGTTTTAATAGCCATTGCAAAATTAAGTAGACACGTTATTATAATTTCATAATTGAAGTAGATGAAGAAATAACTAAATAATAATTACCAGAAATGACACAGTAAAATTAAGTTGCCACTTTAATAGCCACCGTAACACTAAGCAGACAACTGGAATGTTCAGCCGTAAACAGTAATTTAAATAATAATTAATAGAAATGTCATAGTAAATTTAAGCAGATACGTTAATAACCATCGCAAAATTAAGTAGACCCGTTTTGGTAATTTCATAGTTGAAGTTGATGAAAAAATAATTAAATAATACTTAATAGAAATGCCGTAAATATATTGTCATTGTTGAGGTTCAATCTGGAAACGTTGAATTTAAGATGTTGGGCTTGGACCATCAAGCCAAGTAACAACTGCCTACTTCAGCTGCTTGTATTAAACAGTTGAAGCAGGTACGACGACCCTAAGCTACTCAAATAAACGGCTTATTATATATAGGAATATATACGTATTAAACTTAAAACTCTGTTTTAAATCATCATTCTAAAATTTAGAACCCAATAAATTGAAATTTTAGCTCTGCGTCACTAGATATAACTTACTCAGAAGAAATAAATTAGAGAAAATACAAAGTAATTCTCCTCTTTCAAATTCCATATAAATAACTTTCCATTTTATCGATTATGAGTTCACGAAAATTCATTAAATTCTACGCAAATCTTATATGCATTAGAATTTCAATATTTTATTTATATCTAGTTTATTGTGAGTCAAGTTTTTATTATAATATTAAATTAAAGTCATTGTAGTCGTTAGCGGAGTCAGGATTTTAATTAAGAAAATTTAAAATTTAAAAAAGTAAAAATGCAAAATAGTCAAAGAAAGTTCGATATTTATCATATATATACATAAAATTTATTTTAATCTTATATAAATAATATAATTTTTCATCAAAATTATGAGCTCAGCTCTTAGATTGTAGCCTTGTAGGATTCCATATGTTGATGGTTCAATTTCATTCATCAAACTCAAGAAATTATTAATCAGAATTTGTACCCAATTAAAATAGACCAGACTCAGAGTCTGCATATAAAGTAGTAGTACTAATTAAAGAATATTTGCTGTTCTGGACAGACTCAAATAGGGGACCTATCATAAGTACAACCATAACTAATAAGTGATCATACTTTTTAATTATTTTTTGGTTAAATATAATCACTAATCCTATAATTTTTTGTTTAAAATTGTAACTTTCTGCGATTCAAATCCATGCTTAGATCCTCTTTTTATCCATATTTTTTAATCATAAATATAAATTATATTTTGGTGTTCGATCCTCTATTAAAGTTCTGATTAATTTGGATTCACATGATATAAAGTTCATTTAAGGGGAGAAATGCTCGGGTAAATTGAATTGTTTTTAGTCAGAACTCAAACTCAAAATCTATAATTAAAAGTGGAAGCACAATTCTTTTTGCTTGTTATGATCCTTAATGGATAGCTCTAAGTTGATTTTTTTAATTTGGTATTTTATATCAGTGGTAGAAACTCGTTTAATCTGAATTTGCAACGCCCAGAACCTCACTATGGCGGAAACACTTCCTCTATTGAAGTTTTGATTAATTTGGATTCACACGATACAAGGCTCATTTACGGAGAAAATGCTCCGTGATTTGATTTTTTTTTGTAATCCCCATTTTCTTTTGCTTGTTATGATCCTTCATGAATTGATCTAAGTTGATTCTTTTTTTATTTTTTATTCGGTGTTTTATATCTGTATTGAGAACTTGTCTAATCTGAATTTGCATCGCCTAAAATCTCGTTACGGGGAAACACTTTCTATGAAAAAAAAATTCAAACATAAAATTCTAGTATACTCATTGTTGAACTCAAATGTTGTTAATCTCCAAATTAGACATGATTAATGAACATGTGACAAAATTTTAGTAATCATCTTATAGCCAGTGACAACTCTACATACATGTGTGAGTTTGTTTGTATTATTGCTCTTTAACTCAGAATAAAGAATAAAGATTGCCATAGATAAATTGTCATTATAAAATTATTTGATTTTTAGAAATGTTAAAAATATAAGCAATTATTAATGTTCTTTATTCATATTTTGCATAATATTACTATGAGTTTAAATGAAATAATATAGTTAATAAAGATTTATATAACTGATCTCGACTTATTTGAGATTTTAAAGTGTTGTTTATCTTCATTAAAAATCTATTTAAGGCTTTTGCAATTATGACCATTCACATTTCTCTAAGATAAAATAATCATTAACATGCATGAAGAAGAATGTTACCTTTTCTTTGCCTTTTTTTTATCTCTAATGGGAACGTATTTCTTAAAGTATACATATAATAACAATATAAATTTTATTTTTTTAAAAAAAAATCTATTTTTCACTTTTAAGGGCTAATCAATTATTTTGGACTATCCTTGATTACCAAAATTGAGGTCATTAAACAGCTCAAAAAGATAAAATGCTACTATGTGCTCCTTTCCAAAAGGTGGATAGATGTTCACATGCTTTATCTATCACCCAAAAAAACATGGGAGTCGTGACAAAAATGGAGGAGCGGCTCAAGAAAATTAGTGGTCAAAAATTAATTTTAATGAGATATTTTAATTCCTCGGCTTTGCCTGTCTCAAAATAAAAAAATTTAGTGTAAGTACTAAATATCATATGAAAAAAAAGTCGGAAGCATAAAATGTTACTTATAGGGGTGTGCTGCTCAATATAATTTTTTAGCCAAGGATTTTAATGGGTGTCCTAAAGTATTTTATGCGCGACAAAACAAGAATCAGATAATTTTCTCAGTTTTTTATAGATGTTAGCCCACGAATTTTGAAAGTGTGAGGCTCCAAACCCATTTTTCTCAAAAAACTTCACGAAACAGTTCGTAATGAGCCTGCTAAGGGTTCCTTGCATTTTATATCAAGTGCTCTCTTCATCCCTGACTAAGGGATCAGTAATGAGTACTTGGAAGCTCAAAGTATACTGTTGGATTTGCTAGGTGAAAAAAATATATATATATACTTGCACAGTTCTAGAATATTGTTAAATTTTTTGAATTTTGGTAATATTTCTTATACATGAGCTAGTAAAAAATTATCATAACATGTACTACAAAATAAAAAAGATTTGAGTTTATTACCCAACATGTTGCACCAAAATATGTTCATTTAATGCTCTCTTTATTACTTAATTCTGTAGGGGGATAATATTTACGAATATCAAGAATGTTAGCCTTTTTTAGAAAGCGTTTTACTTTAAGGTGAGACTTTTCAATGCGAAGTCAGATATAATCAGGCTCCAAGACTAGAACCGAATATAGACTACTAAAGAAGGAAAAAAAATACAAAAATTCACCAAATCCAATTCTGTTTGGCTATTGAATGCCACTAAAGTAACTTTTCAGGTTAAATCAGTAAATTCAAAGCAGAAAGAGACATTTGAAAATGTCAGTTCACAGTTAGGAAAATGACAGTTAAAAAAGGGGGGAAGAGGAAGCCAAAGAAAAGAAAAAAGAAAAGAGGGCCTCTCCAAAAGTATACTCAAAACATAATTGAAATATCAATTTTTTTTAAGTATTTTTTATGACGCGATGATTGGATTAATTTTTACGCACTTTAACTAATTTTAAAATACACATCATCTTTCACTAGCAATAAGTATCAGGTAATTATATTTTTTGTCCACGCTAGAAGTTAAACCTGATATCTCATGACTCTCAATAACTTCATCGACAACAAGACTGCACCGACTTTTTTTAATTTTTGTCTAAAAGTTAGCTTTTCGCACTCTTCAATATTTCATAAACTCCACAGCACATGGTGTGGTTCTCAAAGCATAAGTGAGGTCAGTCATCAGTGTTTCTTATTGGATATAAAGAGATATAAATTTGGGGAGAAATGAAACCACATGGAACAACAAACATCAATACTAGTATTCAAGAATCATTATCAAGACTTTGTTTGGTGTTAACAAATTTTGCATGTCCTTCAAATTGATATTTTTTAGTCACCCTTTCTTCCAAATATACTCTAGGTATGTGTTTTAAGTTTTCTGATTACTCATATTATTTGATGTATGATTCCAAGAATGCAAGCTCATCAATGATCTCATATTTAGCTGTCAATAAGAATGCCCCTTTTAAGAAATGAACAACTTTGCTGATGTGAGACATGAGTTGTTTTTTTGTTAGAGTGGGTTAAGAGCCTCGTATTGGTTGGGGAATAGACAGGTGGTTTGGTTATTTGAACTCGTGAAATCCTCCGGTCATGAACTAGCTTTAAGGTTGAGTTAGGCCAGAGACCTTATACTTTACATGGTATTAGAGTCATTTTCATCTCTGTTTGAGCTCTTCGTCCACGCTCTAACCGGCTGAGGCGTGAAGGGGGTGTTAGAGTGGATTAGAGTCCCAATTTGGACAATCCTTCCCTTATGCTTCAATTTGCTTATATGCAGGATGCTTTGTAATTCGAGCTGTCTTATTTGAGGGAGTTCTTGTTTTCATATTGTAACTTTGTAGCATTTTGTTATATCCTCTGAAACTCTTCTCTCAGTATTTCAGAAAACATAAGGTGGCAGGTGTTTTTGTTTAATGAAGGACTGTTGAATTTCTAAAATGGGAAAGAGAAGAAGCTGGTTTACCTTTGTCAAGAGACTTTTCATTCCTGAAACAGAACAAACAGCTGATCAAAAGGTTTGAATTTCAAGATTCTGTTGCTTGCTTAGTAGTGAGTAGTCTTTGGATATCTAAGCTGGAAATTATGAAAAATCTTTCAGAAACCAAAGAAATGGAAATGTTGCTTTTTGAAAAAGTTCAAGTTGAGGAAATGTCCTGCTATAACATCAGCACCTAAGCACACATTAACTGAGGCAACAGAACAGCAAAGAAAACATGCTGTTGCAGTTGCTATAGCAACAGCAGCAGCTGCTGAGGCTGCTATAGCTGCTGCAAATGCTGCTGCTGATGTTATACGTCTAACGAATGCTCCAAATGAATTTAAAAGGAAACGCAGACAAGCTGCCATTACAATCCAAAGTGCTTATCGCGCTCACCTGGTAAGACATCCTCTCTAGTGGCTCTTGAATTTCCCATAATGCATAGTGTATCTTGTGTTTTCACTCATACAAGTTCACTGTTAACTTCCACGCAAGTTTAAAGGCCAAAGAGTCAATACTTGTTAATAGTAGTAGTGTAAGTAGGCCAGCGCTCTACCAACGGAGCTACACAACCAAAACAAGATAATGTAGTAAATACAAAATGGTCTGGAAAAGAGGCTGGCCTCTTTCTTCCTGTCGAAGCACAACTACGTATGAAGCTGATACTGCAGAGCAAGCAGAAGAATTCCTAAGGTTAGGTTAGTCTTCACCTCAGTTGAGGAGAGAAGCTTTTTTTGTCGTTGAAAATCACTCTCTGCCTATGAAACTCTTCTCTTATATAGCTAGGCATACTTTAAGAAGTTATATTGGTATTTATGGCTACTTATTCTTTTCATTTTTCGGAAAAAATTCTGACCTTTGCTGAAATGAACTGGTGCCTTGTGAAATGTTGTGCAGGCCAAGAAAGCATTAAGTGCTCTAAAGGGTCTTGTGAAGCTTCAAGCAGTGATTAGAGGTGAAATTGTGAGAAGAAGACTCATTGCCAAACTGAAATTCATGTTGCCACTTCATCAAAAGTCAAAAACAAGAATGCATCAAATTGGGCTCCCTACTTTTGAATATTATCATGACAATAATGACAAGAAACTCATTAATAGCCCAAGGGAAATTATGAAATCTAAAGAACTTAAGGTAAAGAGCAATCATTCAGCTTTTTGTCTAATTAAGTTCCAACTATATTAAATCTATAAAAGACACCTACAAATGGAAATTAAACTTGTTTATCCAAAATGATACTAAGATGTATCTAGTTTTTATAACTGTAATATGGTTTTGGTTTTCGGCAGCTTAAATGCAAGAGCCTTAGAACTTGGAATTTCAACTTGGCTTCAGAACAAGACAGTGAAGCCTTGTGGTCAAGAAGAGAAGAAGCCATTGACAAAAGAGAGCATTTGATGAGATACTCGTTTTCACATCGGGTAAATTCATTTGCACTTGCATTCTCACACTCATTTGTTCGCTAAAGTAAGAGTTTACTTGTCGATGCAGACAGTGCAATTATAACTCTTATCAATGTATTTTAACATGTTGTAGCAATCTCACTTTTTATGAATGATTACCTATGATATAGTTTCAGCTGACCTGATAGTGTATTGCTTCATTTCAGGAGAGAAGAAATGATCGAACTTTACAAGAAGTATTAACCAGCAAGCAAAACAGAAGAAGCTGCAGATTTGATCAGTTGGGAGAACTTGAGGCACCAAGAAAAGCAGGGTTATTTGAGAAATTGAGATCATTTACAGAGTCAAATGTTCCTCTAGCTGATATGTATGGGATGACACAACTTCAAGGGAGAAAAATGCATGGAGCAGATTGCATAGAGGACATATATTCTCCTTCTTCACTTCCAAGAAGATCATTTTCTTATATAACACGAAAATCAAACGTTGATGTTAACTCGTTACCAAGTTCTCCTATATTTCCTACTTACATGGCTACCACAGAATCTGCAAAGGCAAAAACAAGGTCAATGAGCACACCAAAGCAACACCTAAGGTTACATGAGACATTGACAGGTCAACATTCTCCTTATGACCTCAGGATTTCTTCTTGGAGATCGTCTAATGGTGAAATGTATGACAGTGCCAGAAAGAGTAGAACTTCTAGCAGATAATTGTGAATATAAAAGGTGTTCTACCAGGATTGAAGAACATGAGTGTTGTACATTAGTATTATCTTTATAAGGATAGTGTTCAAGCCAGTTTGCTCTCACCTCGACTATTTCACCGAGTGTTGTAAACAAAGATGAGTGTGCACATTATTGACCTGTTTATGCAGTACTTCCAGAAAGGGAAAGCAGAAATACCTGGATTTGAGCATCACTTCTGGACACGAAAACAATCAGAAAAATGGAGCTATAATTGGTGTAATCCATCTACAATTGATTGATGAAAGAAAGTGCACATCTTTTATTACTGTTTTTAACACTTCCAGACTTGCACAATGTGTATATACACTTCCAAAGTTTTTCTCCCTTTCCCTATTTGTTTTCCCTTGTTTTATTTATTTATTTGTGTAAAAATTATTGCCATGTGACTAGGAGGTCACATGTTCGAGCTATGGAAACTACCTCTTGCAAAAATGCAAGGTAAGGCCACGTACAATAGACCCTAGTGGTCTCGACTCTTCCCTGTACCCAGCACATAGCGGGAGCTTAGTGCAACGGGCTGCTTCTTTTTTCTTTTCTTTTTTTTTTTTTTTGTCTTGGGTGCTTCTGAGTTGAGTATATTGGTGGAAGAATTGTTGTTTGATGGTCTTTTACCTGGAAGCATTGCCAGGTTTGGTAATTGCATAGAGGTTTAGTCTTTGCCTGTTGTATTCACATAGGTTTATTTCTTTTGATGTCTTCCTTCAAACCAACCTCTTCATTATTTTATGTAAACTTCTTTGAAGAATAAACTTATGCCAAAATTCAAGTCCTACCTTTCTAAGTAAACCATTAATGTTTGAACTAAGGAAAATACAAGAAAAGTTTTCCACTTTATAGCGGAAAGGTAAAAGAGATGAAGAGCAAATTTAATCCAACTTCCAGTGCTTAAGTCAACACATGGAACACTAAGTGAAACAAAATCCATTGGAAGCTCCTCATTCCTACAGGCTTAAAAAGTCCATGGTACATCCAGTATAACAGAATAACCAAGTGAGGCAGTGATCTCCTCAACTAAGATTGACAGATATCACATGCTACAAATTTGTAAACCTTTGGAGCATAACACTATTGGCAAGATCATGACATTAGACAAGTATCAAATGTAATGCTCGAGTAACCAGATAAGAGAATGAGATAGTTGGAAATGTCTGATCCGCGAAGATAAAATCTATACCAGTCAAAGTAGCCCCCTGTATGTTTTGAACTAATGATAACACTCATTCCAGCAACAACTCTGCTGATCTCAAGTCTCAAAAACAAATAAAATCTACTTGATCACGAGTTAGAAAGAGGATTAACAAAATTCTAGAAAGACAAACCATTACTCACAATGGCCAAACCCTGAAGATTTGTATGTCCACCATCAAGAGAAGTCATGTCTCCAAGTACAAGCATGGTTTGAGGTTGCAGATGCTTGATAGAGGAAACAAAGTCCCATTTGCTTCTGTTCATGAAATTGGCTTTCCTTCAGAGGGAGCAACACAAATCTTGGAGTTGATTTAAACCATTAAATGACTATCTAATCGGTTTTCTTTTCTCCACTTGCGTTCATAAATAGCTGATCTCTTAACGTTTCAACTATCTTAGCTAAAATGTCACCATTGGAAGCTAGATAATCTTCAGCGTCCTGTCTACTATTTAAAACCTCTCCATCTATGAAGTAGCTCCCTCCTTCTTTCAGAATGACATCATGTTCACAAGCCAATTCCAAAACCTCAGATTCAATGCAAAAGCCTCCGCCGTACTGTATGCTCAGTTCTGCTTCTGTTGCTGCAGGAGCAAGCTTATTTTTAACCACCTTTACACAGATCCCAAGACCAGTAATCTGGAAAACATTTCAAGCAAACGATAACTTTATTCAAAAGATAACTAATGAATCCAGTGAAGAAACAAGATGAAACTATCTCAGACTAGTCCCTCTGAAAATAGAGGGAATAAGCAACCCAAAGAAAAGCAGGTAAAGAGCTCTCTTTTTAACTTTTTATGCTGGGGTGAATATAAAGGATTGACGATGTAGACATGACGCCAGATGATTCATACTGTAGAACAGCAGAAGGAGCTCAAGCTCTTCCCATTTTGCTAGAGAGAGTAGTACAGTAATAGTACAATTTAAGCAAACTGTAAACCAATGTAACTGGATCATGGACTGAGAAGTCTTCAATCGGAAATCAGTACAATCTGCAAATGAGTTAAACTGCAGACCAATAGTTCTTACTTTTAACAAAAAGCACATGTACATGTCTGGGTCCAACGCAACTTAAACGACTTTAAGCCTTTTACTATGTTGACTCCAGTTGTTTACTTGGCCAATTATGTTTATGACAAATTTAAAAAGTCAGTTGGCAATTATCTCATGCTCGAAAGAAAGAGAATGGAATGACAGATTCAGAATAATTCATACAACCGTCTGAAAGAATAGTGACATCAAGAATCTAGGTTGTAACATCTAAGAAACAAAATGAAGCTCACATAGGATAATTGGCATAATAGGTTAATAAAATATATTTCTTCTGGAGGTATGAATCGATGAGTCACAAACATGCAACATCTACCTTATCTCCGGTCGTAAGCAATTGTTTTCTAATCATCCTAAGCCGTACAGCAGCATAAAAAGGCAAAGCATTTCCACCACAAGTTACTTCATCCATACACCCGGAGCCTCGAACTAATCCTTTATTAGATCTTCTTATCTAAAGAGAGGTCAGATCAGTATGCTAGCTGTTACAGAAAGCAGATTAAAAAATATAATATGTTCTAGAAACCAAGTCAGACCTGATTAATGAAAATAATTAGTGTGCTAGAGTTGCATAATGAATAATGAATTTTACGTAGTGCTTGTGTCATAATCTTTGATTGCAAGCCTTTAGGAGAGTCGCATAATGTACCATCAAGCTCAAGTTGGGGAACAAGAGCTGCCACCTGTTAGAAGAAAGAAATTAAAAACCTTCAGAAGCAAGATGGTTGATCATTTATATCTGGGAGAGATGATCAGCCTTGAATTACAAAAGGGAATCGTTGAGATATACTAGGAAAATTGGATCAAAAGAATCAGCTTTGAATTATAAAGGGAAGCACTTACACTATCAACTACGATTACATCCATGGATCCACTTTTTGTCAGGGTGTTGACAATACTCAGCAAATTCTCAGCAGAATCTGGCTGCGAAATAAGGAGATTTTCTACATTAACCCCTATTGCTTCGGCAAGAGAGGGGTTCATTCCATTTTCGACATCCAGATATGCACAATAACCTATCAGTACAAAAGAAATAGGCTGAGACGAAACATATTTGAAAATTATAGAGGAAGGGAACACTGAAATGACTATAAAGATTTCATTCTGGATATCATTATCTCATGATAAACAATGAAAGTTTCCTTCCAAAAGGCGAATCATCTTTACCTTCAAGACTAGAATCACTTTCTTGTTTGCTTTTATTTTATTATTTACCGTAGTCTAATTGGAAAGAATAATGGACCGCACATGCCCATGAGTAATCTTAAGATAAACATGTTTAGTATCATGCCTGTCTAAAGTCTTTTTCTGGATCATCACATGGTGCATCTCGTTTCAAGGCTAAAGTGTGACTTTGCCAACACTAAGATTAACAATCACCTTTTTGTGTCAAACTAGATCAAAGGAGACCTCATTGTTTTCTAATCAAAATAAAAGAACAAGATCAGAATAAAACTTCCTTTGAGAGTATCCCAAAATATAAACAAACTTAGAAGCACTTAATCCATTTCTAAGCCAATGTAATATGCTCATTTATATAAACATAAAATAATTAAAGCCATGATACCTAAGCAAAAGAAAAGCATCATAGTAATTGTAAAATCTCAGTAAATCTTTCACCTCCAAGCTTTTGAGCCTCTCTAACTACATGAAGGGCAAGTGTTGTCTTCCCGGATGCTTCTTGTCCATAAATTTCAACAATTCTTCCCTTTAGAAGGAAATTCAAATGAACTGCAACTGTTAATACCAGCAATATCCTAAGACGAGAATAGTATCAATAATTTGATTTAGAGAAGCAATGGGCACTAAAATCATTACACAAATTAATACAAATTTAAAACACAAAGAGGTACTCTGATTCAAGAGAAGCAACAAGCACTAAATTCATAAATTTATAACTAAACATCTCCTGAAACTACCAACATGAAGACTCTCACAGAAGAAGAGGAGAATGTTAGCAACATAACTATACTCAGAAATTATGCCATTTTAAACCTGTAAAGAGCACTTTTAATTGGATGCGAACCTTTAAACTACCCGGTTGAGAAAAGCAGCTGATTTATAACTCAAATATAGGTATAAGTTAGGAAAAGTATAGATTATACTTTCCTAATCCTCCTTTTCCCCTCTCCCCAAACTCTATCAACAAACTTATTTCAAGAGATCATACATCTATGGTCCTTTGCAGATACAGAAAATCAGCCATTACTTGTTTGGGATCAAAAAATTTAGACAACAGCACGTCAGGACCACATGAAGACTCATGTTTACATCTGGCGCCAATGAAAAGTCAATGTTTGGAGTAAACACATTCATGTAATAACTTTATATAAAATCACCTTGGGTAGACCTCCAAGTCCCAGTGCTAGATCAAGCCTCAATGAACCCGTAGGTATTACAGGAGTACGTCTAGCACCAAAGAAGCGCCGTAAGGACAACATTGACTCTTTGCAAAAGTCTCCTTCAAGCTGTGAGAGGGCCGAATGCAGTGCAGCGGCTTTCTCTGATGTTTTACTGTCATCTTGGATTTCATCAAATTCACCTTCTGCAGATTCAATATGATAAAGAAGTTTAGCATCAATAGGTTGATCCAATCTAACAACTGTATGTTGGAGACTTGCTACTGGATTTCCAACATACAACAGAGCATTATTATACATATATTCACTAACCAAGAAGGTAATCTTGTCCTATCTCCCTATTTTTCCAATTCTTCGCTTTGCAAGTATATTGATATGTTGAAACATATTGAATAATACCACACAATTAGTAAATGCAAAACATACTTCACCAAGCAAAATTGTGAATACATCAACAAGCTACTTCGCTAAGAATGAGTTACCACGCTAAAAAAAGCTATCAACTACACATCGACGTGTTCATTATTCTTGGAAAAAACGAATAATTTCCTTCTCCCAAGTCTAATAAACTAAGGGTTGATGTCTATGCCTGAACTCTTTTGATCTTTGACTAATCAGCAAACAAGATCCTTGGAAGAACTAAATCTGAGATGCAGGTAGAATGGAGTTGTTCTTCTATGTATAACTCTCTAACTCACATTATTCACTCTCGTTTTCCTCTTTCATAGTCATCTTACTCGGATAAATTAAATAATAGAAGAAAGGTTCACATGGAGATTAAGGGTGTGATCGGTATGGAGGATTCCAATTTTCTCCTGTTCGGTTGGTCAAAAATTTTGGAAAATATTTTTATAGGAAAAGAGAGGAAATGTCTTTCTTAGTAGAAGCAGGGAAAACAAGTTCAACAAATACATTCTACATTGATTTTATTCTCCACACCCTCCAATATACCTCATACTCACACACACCCCCACCTCCACCTCCCAGAATATTTATCTAGATTATTAGACATATACTTTTAGGATAATATTTTTTGCTTATGTACCGAATACAAGAAATTAAGTAAGGAATCCACTTATCTTCCCAAAAACATTTTCCTTTGTACTGAAACACCCTAAGCATACAATGCCAAGAAGGGAACTTAAGGAGAAAACTTTCTATAAAAACTATGAGCTTGAAAACATGGTACAGCAAAATTCAGCCATCATAGAGTTCAGAGAACTTGAAAAAGATGGTATAACACAGAAGCACCAAACAATTAACAACCTGCAAACAAGTACTTATATCAACCCTTACATCCCACCCCAACAACCAAACCCCCAAAATGAGAAAGATTTGAAGTTTTTTGTATGACAAACAACAACAACAACATAGCCAGTGGAATCTCACAAGTGGGGTCTAGGAGAGTAAAATGTAAGCGGACCACTATCTCATGGAGATAAAAAGAGAGATAGAGGCTGTTTCCCGGGAACTTTTTTGTATGACAAACAAAAAACAAAAAAAGTTTTGAACTTTACAATCATTAAAAGAAAAACTAAACAAGAAAAGATGGCTCTTTACCACCTGCTGAAGATGCATAAGCACTAAGCATCCTTCTCCAAGCCATTCCATTCTGATAACAAACAACCCCAAAAAACATAATTAGCAGAAAACTTTTGACAAAAAACAGAACAACTATACTTATTACTGAATTCTTAGTTAAAATTAGCAAACCCCATTACTCCAGAAATGAAACTTTTTTACTTCTATATATGTAAAGAGAGTAAAAATTACCTTGGGGTTATAGGAAGAAAAGGGGAAAACAGAAAGGCAACGAGAGGAGGAGGAAATCAAACGAAGAAATTGAAGCACCATGGTTTGCTCAGTAGAACATTTGTGCTAGCAGCTCTATTATAGTCCTGCCATTAATCTACAAGGAGAGCTTTTCTTTTTTCCGTTTTAAAGAAAATAAGGGGGGCAAAATGAAAAAGAAAAAAAATACCAATATTTTTTTTCTTTTTTCACTTTTTAAAAAGATTTATGTCATCTTTGTCTTTTTCCCTGCCCTTATTTTCTTTATCTACTAACTATTGAAATGTAATTAGGGGAAAAACAGATCTGAAGAGTGTTTTATTTTTCGTAAGAATCTATCTACTGCTTCATAGTCAAAAACAAAAGCTGAAAACTGAAGCCTAATCAGTCAAATCAAAGTTCATTAATTGTAGGAACCTAACATCCTTGACTTTCCCAAACTCAAAAACACAGTTTACTTGATTGTTGTAGGCTGAGAAATTTTTGGAAGCAAATCAAGAATCATCATCCACAATAAGCAGCTATGTCTTTGGCAATATCTCAGCTTTCGTGCTTTTCTTCAATCAATAGCAGATTAGTACAGTTTCACAGTCGACCATTGCACCCATGTTCTACTTTTCCCCTAAAGGTACAATCTTTTTCCCTTTTTCAAATCAAGAAGTGATTTTTATGAAACCCCAGAATTTTATTTATCAATTATCTCTTACCAAGACATGTTTTTTCCTCAAGGTAGTGGTAGGGTCTGCACCATTTGTGGGATTTCATGTTGTTGTATTGGGAAACTTGTGGTTTTTGTTGACTGTTGCTTTAGTGTCTATTTGCAGAGGGATGTATCCATTACCTTAAGCTTGAACCATATTATAGGTGAAGTTTTATTTGAAGTATATGTTTGTGTTAGTTGGCACCCATACCTTACAGAACTAGTTGATCCTCCTTTCCCCTTGCTAATTACCAAGAACTTAGTTGACAAAAAGTCTAGCTTTTTGGTTGATTATTTTTTCAGTTTGTGTATGTTCATCGGTTGTCTATATGCAAGGTCTTCATTTCTTTCACCAGAAGTAGCACTATCAGAGGGGGAGACTTTGTTATAAGGACTATGGGTTTCCATTTGAAGTAGCGCCTTAAGCAGGAAGGCAACTGAAATTATGTCGTATGTTATTGTATATAAGAGAGAGCTTGAATCGAATCTTCCTCTTAACTGTTTGGTGCTGGGAAAATAAAAGAATTATAAGAGATTTTGTGTCGCACTGTTTATTGAGTACTTTTGTACATTTGTACGCCACTGATATATGGTGTAACGTTTATCGTGGTCTAATATGTGATTATTCAGAGCTTCAATCATCTTTTTTGGTTGATAAGATTTCATCTTAAGAGACCTATCTTCTTAAGTAGTGTCTCTTGATAAACTTATAGGGAATATTCAGCAATCATATGTTTGGACCCATAACTGGGCCCAAATGAAGGGCAATGGTCTTACAGGATTTGTATAGTCGACCCCAACTAGTTTGTGATTGAGGCATAGTTGATATGTTGACCAATAAAATTACTTACTTTTCAATGTGATTATAATATATTCGGCCAAAGATTGGTGCATACTTCCCCCTGTTGAATGTGATTTTGCTCATAAAAAAGATGAAGGATGGAACATGAAACTACTTCTGTATTTATCTTTATAAAACAAGGATATAAAATCTAATCTTATGCCAAAGTGGAACTCTGGGAGCCAAGATTTTCAAATCTGCAATACTCTCAAAACTTCCATGATGCTTCCATACAAAGTTCTACTCAGTTGCTATCTTATTATTCTTCTTATTTTAGGAGTTGCACCCTCTGTAAGTTAGTGTTTTATTTTTGCTTTCACACTTTTCTTTCTATGTTTCCTCGAAGTGACTCAAGAATTAAATTTTTTGTTGACAGTGGGTATTTTACTTCAAAACATAACTGTTTTTTTCCCTTCCCGATATATTTGCTCCTTTAGTTTGACTTTTTAACACAGTGCCTGTCATTTTGGTATGTAGTGGAGTGACTTGCAATGTGGAGTCTATATTCCTTCACTTAGACAAATTCGTTTATCATGGATTTCAGGTAATTGGTATGAGTAACGATGGGCATGGCACAGATGAATCCAGTTTAAAGAGCAGGACCACTTGGAGTTATGCAACAGATTCATCTAAATCACTTAATGGGACTTCACCAACTTCATATTCTGCACCAGAAGAATATGTTACTGGGAAAGAAATAAACGAGTCAGTGCAAGAGAACTCCAGCAGTCAGCCAAAGAAGGCAGCAAAAATTCATGATTTTTGTTTAGGAATTCCCTTTGGTGAGTATCATCTCAAACTCTGAGGAGGCAGAGGAACGTATAATACTTCTCTATACCAGGGGTTCCGTGTTTCATTATTTTCTTCATAATGCGTACGGTCGTACAAACACATGGCACTTTTTTATCTTTGCCACGTCATGGCTATTCATTCAGTTCTCATCTGTCAATTCTGTTATGAACATCACGATATATGTTCAATACATTTCTTTAACCTGCAATATCTCCAATTCTATGAGGAACTAACCATGCTGGATTCTCCTACGTGTCATTGCATCCAGAACTAAGCTTATTATTCGGCCACATGTCCAGCAAATTTGGTGTTGTTCAAATAGGCCTTCCGTTTCTTCTTATAATAGTGCCTTTTTCGATGGAGAGGAATATTTTACCGATAGCATCTATAAGAGCCTTATGCATAAGACAAATATATGCATTTTTCCCATTTATTCTGTTATTGCTTCCACTTATAAGAAGAAAAGCCTCCTGTACAGTCATAAGGACTTCAGGAAAAAAAACGCAATGTGTTTGTTTTGGTGATTGTCCAATTTGTGATCTGTTTTCATGAGTCCTGTGCATAACTAGACCAACACAAGGTTGGGGAAGTCCTGGATTTCACAACCCACAAAGTCACTTTTTGGTTCCATGCACTATTCATATTGCACCCAAGTTCTTGGATTTCTGAAAAATGTATCTCACACGTGAGTGGGCAACACTTTGGCTATGCCTATGTTAGGTGCACATGTAGGAAACTTGATACATATGATTTTTAAGCATTTCCTTGAGTGGATGCTCTAAAATATAGGCACATCAATATAGAAGTGTTTCATTGTTCTATTGTACTGTCACTAAACTTCATTAAACTATTGTATTTGTACATAGCATCTATAAAAGCACTAGGCATAAGACACGACACAATGATTTGACATTTTTGCAATCTCTTCTATTACTTAGTCTGTGTCTGTAGTAAGAAAGTTGTTTTTATCTCTTGCACTACTCAATTGATTGTAACAACTCATTGATTCTCTTCACAGGTGGTCTTGTTTTCACCGGAGGACTTATTGGTTTTATTTTCTCAAGAAATCTTGCCACATTAAGCAGTGGTGTTCTTTTTGGAGGTGCATTATTGGCCCTCAGCATCATTAGCATGAAGGTGTGGCGGGAAGGGAAAACTAGCTTTCCGTTCATATTGGGTCAAGCAGGTATTTGCTCTTTTTTCTGCCTCATATCTCTGTGGCTGTGGGACAGTCTAGTGTACGTGTTATTGGTTGTGAACAGGGAACACTTCCTTTGAGCATAAATCGTATCTCTTCCTATCTGATTATAGGTTTAAAATTGTATGTGATCATAGATGTTTATTACTCCATAATACAATAATGAAGGCATCCATAATATGATGAACCTATGAACTGATGTCGCAGTAATATCAGTTGCCAAGGCTATTTTTTATTTTTAGTGCACTTCAAATTTTAAACAACTTCCATCCACAGCTCCCCTCCTGAATCCTGTATGAGTATATTGTGCTCTATAAGGACATTTTTCATGCTAAAATGAAAAGGGAAAAGAAGGAATGGAGAAAAGTTAATTTGCCAAACAATCCCGAGAGCTTTTTCCAGCTTCATTTTGAAGCAAATGGATATCCCATTATTTATCTTTTGGGGTTGGAAAGTAGGCTTAAAGGGAGAGGTAAGCTGACACTCAGTGTCTGCTTAGATCTTGATGTAAAAGCTTAGAACTGAAAAATTAACTGATTAAGTGTTACTGTGGACCTTATAACCTAAAGAATGTTAAAATATTCATTTGCATGTTCCAACCTGGCTTGGTTGAGGTTGTTTCTGTTCGCATCAGTACGTCAACATAATATGACAGTTTCTCATATTTTCTGAATAGCTTAATAACATGTTACAAGGCACTATGTACAAAGTTCTCGTTATTGTACATGATTCTCTGTGAGCTACCAATCTTCTTTGTGAGACGCCCAAACAACAAGGGCGTATAGAAATTTAAACCTGTATGACTGCTAGGAAAATATTTCTCCTCTATAAAAAGTTTTGACTGCATTTATCTGTGATTTAACGTTTCAAAATGTGCTGCTACTAATTGAAAGAAATACATAGATTAGACTCTCTTTACGTACTGTGTGAGATTGTAATGAACTCCATCTTTTATTGTTCCTGATCTGTTAAAACGAATAGTAGAATATATCATTCTTTCACTAATTCTTCGTTTTCCCCTCTTATTGTCTTGCAGTACTTGCTGCTGCCCTTCTGTGGAAAAATATGCAGACCTTCTCACTGGTAGTTCTTCATATTGCCAAATTCTTCTATTGGCTTATTCCCGGGCTTGCATTTTAAAAAAGTCTTTGTTTTGTTTTGTTTTGTTTGTGCAGACGGGAAAATTGTTCCCTACCGGCTTCTTTGCTGCCATCAGGTATCGCAACGTCTTCTTTTCTTGCTTCTCTTCTCAAGTATCCATTACATAGGTGCAACCGTTCAATATTATCTTCAATCTGTTGTTAAACTTTGCAGTGCTGCAATGTTCTGCTTCTACTCTTATGTGATACTGTCTGGGGGTAATCCACCACCCAAGAAGCTAAAGAAATCTGCTTCAGGAGCATATTAATGAAAATCTCGAAAGGTCAGCAATACTTCTTAGAAATACGCTGAGCATATCAACGTTGACAATTTCACAGTGAGAAAAATCTGTTAATTTGCGCGAGTTTCATACTGGCAATGACAGGAATCAGCAAAGTTTCGATAATGTTGATCTTGGAATGTATAATGATTTTGCTAAAATTTCATACAAGTTTGGTCATTAGCAACTTGCTGGTAGCACAATGAATGTTATAATAGCTTGGATTATACAAATTGTTATGTCTGGATCGTTTTAAGTACTTAAAGCATAGTTTCCTTACTATGTTATCATGACAACAACAGCAACGTACCTCGGTCTGGAGAAGGGAAAAGGTATGTAGACCTTTACTACTACTTCATAGAGATAGAGAGGTTGTATCTGAAAGACCCTCATCTCAAAAATCATCTCTAAAAGCTTAGATATGAAACGGAACTCTGAAATCATGATAATACCATAATTTTACTAAAATGAGTTTTAAGTTCTATGCAATAATACACCGACGAGGGTTGATTTTTGAGACGAGAGTTTCTCGGAAACAACCTTTCTATCTCTATGATGTAGTGGTAAGTTTTGCGCATATTTTACCCCACTTGTGGGATTTCACTGGGCATGTTATTGTTATTGTTGCAATTATACACCGACGATGCAATAAAAAAAGTTTCTAAAATTAACAATGATAAAAATAGTAACTAACTCATTATGACATGATAAAAAATTCATGGCAACCAATTAATTCGTATTTTAATGCCATATATCCCCCACAAATTCCTAAAATAACGCACCAATTGTCTATAAAAAGAGTTCTTTCTTTTTTCCTTCCAATATTGGAGTTGCTGCACCTTTTTTTCTTTTTTTTTTTTTAAAAAAAATCTCATATATGTGTAAAAAGAATTTTTTTTAAAAGAATTATCCAGCACCTCCACCACCACGAACGGCCAAACTGCCGCCATATAGCGGCTCAGCAGCCTAGCAACACCACCACCATGGCCAAGACAAAATTCATCCCATTTGTGTTTGCATTTTTCTTCATTTCATCATACACAATTTGTAATGCTCATAATAAAAATGAAGTTGGTATGTATTATTTCCTATTAATTTTCATTCATCGAAAAATTATACAGATATAGTAAGGTCAAAAAAAGAAATTTATTGGAAATAGAGGTCAAATATGCTCTATTTTAATAATTTGAGAATAAATATGACTCTGTTTTTCGAGTTTAATTTCATCTTTTTTAATCATTTCGTCTTTGTTTCATGTTAAAAATTATCGATACAATATTTATAAGTTGGATTTTTTTTTTAACATAATATTAACAGATGATGAGTCCAAATTCACTTACTTGTTGGGAACAACAAAAGGACCACAACAATGGAGCATGATTAAATCCGAATGGGAATTATGTGAAACGGGAAAATTTCAATCTCCTATTAATATTCGTAACAAAACTGTGAAAATTACCACTTCTATCCCACATTTGAAACCAAATTACAAAAGCGCCCCCGCTATGATCGTTAACAGAGGTCATGATATCAAGGTACGTAACTTCAAGATTTTTAAGTTATATACACTGATAATATACATAGATGTGCAAGGGGCTTATTCGTCGAAAATTATTTTTACGCGTAAATATATCAATTTTTCTTAATTAGCTTCTCTGTATGGATATTTCTTTATATTTTAAATCTCTTTAATTAATTAAAATCATCAAGTTGTGACACATTAAATTGTTATTCTTCTTTTGTCATCGCCACAATTTTACATACTTAAATCGAATATCTATGTTAAACTATTAAAAGTGAAGAATACAATATATAAAATCAACGGTTCAACTGATTCTAATATTTTTTTGGCATGTAGTATACATGTAAAACAAGAAAAAGTGAACTTATAATTTGAAAATTGTAATCAATTCACGATAAAAATCTACAAGTTAAACACGTTAATAACTATAAATTTTAGATTCGACCATTCTTAAAGTTCATTCATTTTCTTGAAATTCTGAATCCGTCCCGACATAATAGTGAGTATTTTGGCAGTTGCAATGGGAACAAGATGCAGGAGGTATCAACATTGATGGTGTTGAGTACAAATTACAACAATGTCATTGGCATACTCCTTCTGAACACAAAGTTGATGGAAAATGGTTTGTATATATTATATTATATGGTTTTAAATTTTTATATCATAAATATATAAAATGGACTCTTTAATTTATTTATTAGTAATTATAATTAATATCAGAAGTGAAAATGTTGACACGAATAACCGAAAATTTTTGTAGGTTTGCTATGGAAGCCCACATGGTTCATCAGAGTGCTGGTGGAAAAACAGCTGTAGTTGCTATACCTTTCAAAATTGGAGCCCCCAACCCTTTCCTTGATACGGTAATTTCGATTAATTCAAATTCAGGTTGTATAATATTTTTATTAAAATTTGATTCTATATTCAGAGATCAAATTCGAAATCATCTTTATTTATCTTCGGTTCTTTTTTTTCTTTATCTTAACGAAATTTCTGATTTTACATCAGTTAATACACCATGTGAAGACAGTTGATGATAAGGGTCTGAAATTGGGGCTAATTGATCCTTCAAAACTTGGAGTCAAAGATGAACCTTTCTATAGATACATTGGTTCACTTACTGTTCCTCCATGCACTGAGGGTATTATTTGGAATGTGTTATATGAGGTATATATATATTTTTTTAAAATTTCCAAATATAAGAAGTATTATACTATGAAAATTAAATATAAAATAATAAAAAAGAGAAGGTGATTTTTTTAATTTGCAATTATTGACTATTTTATTTGGCTAATTTAGGTAAGGACTGTGTCAATGGAACAAATGATGGCACTGAGAAATGCTGTCCATGATGTAAGTATTAAACTTCTGAGTTGGTGGAACAAAAATAGCTGACAAATAGGTCTTACCTATTAAAGACGCATTTTAAAGTTGTGAGGGTCTAGACCAAAAGCGAATAATATCACTAGCGGGTTAGATCGTTATAAATGGTGTTAGAGTCACTCTTGTGTCAGTCTTGTCGACATGAGCTAGTTCAGCTGAGTTTTGGCAAATGTCGATGAGTCGGGGCTAAGTATAGACAAATCTCATAGGATGAAGCTAATATCAGCAAGGGCGTTGCGTCCACATAGGAGGTGTATGTAACAATCCATCTTAAGATTAATAGTCCCACATTGACAAAATACAGGAGAGATGTTGTGTATATAAGTAAACAGGTCTTACCTACTAGTGACGTGTTTTACAGCCATGAGGGCTAGGCTCAAAGTGAAAAATATCATTAGCATGTTGGGTCGTTACACCTTAGGATGCGAGCCTTTCTTGAATCTTGCAAATATAGGATGCTTTGTGCAGCAAACTGTCTTTACTCACATAACTATTGATCTTATTTTTTTTCCTTTTTAACTTCATTTTGTGTGTGTGTGTGTGTGTTTAACAGGGATATGAAGCAAATTCAAGACCAGTTCAAGGATTACATAGAAGACCAGTGTATCTAGCAATGTAAGATGGATGATGACATGTTTAATACATAAAAGAAGCAGTGTTTCTTCATTGCAATATTGTACCTTAAACTATTCTATATATGGTGGTGAAAGTGTTGGAAATTACCTTTTGGATTGATGTATTTTTGAAACAAAAATGTCACATGTTGCTGAGATGAGGTCCAACTCAAAAGTAAATAAACACCATCCTTTGCTTTGTTTTCTTTCCCTTTCCCAAACTTTCATGCCAAATTTATGCACCCACACAACAACAATAATATATTCAGTGAAATCTCACAAGTGGAGTCTGGAGAGAGTAAAATGTACGCAAACCTGACTATTACCTCATAGAGATAGAGAGACTATTTTCGAAAGACCCTTGTCTCAAAAATATCAGGTATCAAAAGCAGAAGATACTAGATATGAAAAGAAATAATTAAAGTGAAAAGCAAATGATAATACATAGATACAATAAAAATAATAAATATAAGACAGATAATAACAATAGAAGATATAAAGACACGACTAATTTTACTAATCTACTATAACACAAGATATGCATTGATATTATAAATAAATTTATATAATCAAATCACTTTGATTTAAGTAAAACAATAGTCTTCTCTTTGACATAAGCTTTTGTGTAGCATAATCTATGCTAATTGTTTTTTTTTATATAACTAAAAAATAATAGCTCATGATTTAAAATTCATGAATAATAACTTGTTTCTTCAGTTTTTTCGACTTAAATATTAAAATTTTATTTTTAATGATGTTTAAATTCGTGACGTATACCTAACCAACATATAACACTTGTTGCACTCCAAAGTTGAAATCTTTGTGCATACAACACGATGCCATTAATTAGGTAACATCGCATAACATATAGATCTTTAATATCCATATATAAATGAATTTAAGATTTGAAACTAAAATTTTTAATTGAAAATGAAATTTATTTCAAACATTATGAATAAAATATAAATAACTTTTCATTTTACATCAAAACTTCAAATGCATGTTAAATACTCTTTTACTCTTATTTATTGTCACATTTTACTGCTCGAAAATCAAATGCTAATATGAATTTTAATTAATATTTAAAATATAATTTTTATCTAATTAGTATTGAATAGAGGCACATAGACACCATAATTGACTTCTACAACTAATTTGAAAAGTAAAAAATACTGTGTAAATGTTTTTATCCTTAAAATTCCAACATTGAATCGGTCCAAGAGGCGCAAAAACATAGTACACATATAATTTTTTCTCTTTTTTCTTTTTAATATGGTGTTTTGATAGATAAATATTTATATATATCGGATGTTTATGTTAAATTATATGAAATTATAATATTAGTAATTTAAAGGTAAAAGTTATAAAAGTCGTAGCAAAAGTAAATTGTCTCACTTATACCAAAGTTAATTTTACAAGACAAAATGAATCGAATTACCTCGTATTCATGAGATATATATCGTGAGATTTTAAATATAATTTTTGAATAAATTAAAAAGATATTTAAATATAAATCTACCAGATACATTTATGAATAAACATCTGATAACAGTCCTTTCTTTTCAATATGAATGGTCAGATCAATGGCTTATTAAATGTTTTTTAATGTTTAGATTTTAATTACTCATTAGGTCCTCTTTGATTAACCTTTTTTTAGAAATGGTAAGATAAGATGTAGCTTTATTATTTATACCTATTTCTCTTGTAAATTTTCATTATATTATTATAATTAAAAAACTTTATGTTTTTACTTATATAAATTAGCCTTCTTGGTGATTTACCTAACCCTCTCTCTCTTTTTTAAGCAATTTTTTTGTATAATTTTTCATTTTTTGATTATAAGTGTATGTGTTTAATACTGCTCGTATAATATTAAAGAATAACTACTTATAATAATTTATATTTTCAATAAATTGAAATGACTTTGATTGCATCATAAAGTGATTTTTAACTTTTATTCAGTATTAATAATGTTTCTTTCTAATATATAGTACAAACACATGTTATGTATTTATTTATTTTAGTTAGATGCAATTTTTACCATCTTTGATATTTCCTTTAAATAATTCAAATTTATGAATAAAAAATTTTTGAAATTTCTAATTATTTTTTTTCCTTTTTCCTTCCACCTACACACATTTAACAAAAATTCCAAAAAACACACACACACACTAAAAAACCAAATCAAGAAACATAGAAAATTTCCTCAATTTGAGGAGAAACAAAGCACACATTCCCATCAAGTAGATTTCCCTTTTTCCTCAATGAAAGCTTGTTGAAATTCCTTCACAAATTCAAGAATTTCACTGACTCACTGAACCAAA
>JAPFFP010000002.1:15349696-15359703 GCA_026153255.1 Solanum medicagineum
GCACCAGTTTCAACCTTTTTCGTTTTTTCACAAATCCATATCTTATTAACTACCATTCTGTTTGCTGTTAGTGTTCCTGTCTTGTCTGTGCAGATGCAAGTAGCTGATCCCATCGTCTCACACGCAGAAAGATGTCTCACCAATGCCTTGTTATCCATTAGCTTTTTCATCGCAAATGCAAGACTCAATGTCACTGCCAGAGGCAGTCCTTCTGGAACTGCAACAACAATTATAGTTACTGCTGTCACAAAGTAATTTAGAAGAGTCATTGCATCGCCAGAAGACCATCTCGTGAGCTCCTGGTGAAGTGCTTTCTCTACCAGAAACCTGACAGTCAACACCATAAACGTCACCAGAGCAAATGCCAGTCCGATCTTTCCAATAACAGTAGCAACACCACTCAACTTAACCTGCAGAGGCGTCTCATCTTCTACACCATCTGCTAATCTCTCCATCAGCTTACCCCATTCAGTTTTCATTCCAACAGTTGTGATTAGCATCTTAGCTGAGCCATCTTGCACTTTGGTACCAGATAGAAGAAACGGTCTTCCTTCATATATGCTTATTGGCGCGCTCTCACCAGACATGCTTGATTGATCAATTAACAAGCTGTATCCAGATATGAATATTCCATCAGCAGGAACCAGATCACCGATAGACAAGTGAACTACATCACCAACCACCAAGTCATAAATCGGTATCTTTTGCCTGGATCCATCTCTTGTGACTTGGATAAGTATCTTTTTCTTCTCCTTATCCAAATCCCTGAACTGCAACGACTGCCTATAGTCACTAATTGCAGTAACAACGACTACCAACACTATGCTCAATAGAATGCCTAGCCCGTCATACGTTCCTTTTGGCCATCCTTCTGTGGAAAGTCCCACACCAACAGAAACAACAGCACAAACCATGAGGATGATGAGAGTTACATCCTGCAAAGCCTCCCACAGGTAAGTCCAAAAACTCTTAAAAGGCTTCTCGGTGTATTTGTTCGATCCATATACATTTTGTCTGGCAAGTACATCACTGGTTTTGACTCCTATATTCAATGAGACTCTCAGCCTACTCGCGACACCTTCAACTCCTCCAAGTTCCTTTAAAGTTTCAATGTCATATGAACTAACAATCGATGCGAGTTTTCCCAGTTCAGCCTCCATGATACCATATCCCTTACCAGCTCTGGAGGCTCACTGTAACCAGCTGGAGAAAAATAGAAATGACATGAGCACACACAAACAAAAAGGTGTTCTCAAATTTTTACTCCAAATTACTCGCAAAAAGTCATAAACAACTCTAATTTGTATTCATGATCAAACAACAATTCTCAAATATCATTTTCACTTTGAAAACAAAAACTATGTTTTTCACAATCATATAAAACAATGAATTCTAGCCTGTGGTAGAGTGTATGCAAATCTTAAACCAATACTATCAAACGCTAAAAGTTCAAAAAAATGATCTAGGTCTATTAGGATTTAGAGTTGGTAGATTCAAAATAAGCATGCTCTTATTATACGTATACATTATATAAATTAAAAACAAAGTATATATTAAGAATTAACAAGAAAAAGTACTTACAAACTCACACTGGCTCCTATTACATTTTGAGAAGCAAAAAAATTGGATGAAGAAATATAGTTGAGCTTGATGCAAAGCTGAGAGTAAAGATCTGAATCAAGGCTGAATGCACAGCGAAACTCAATAACTTTAGTTCAAATATTATATTTTGTATCGAGTAGAATTTCGAACTTGTTAATTTCAAATTATGAATAAAATTCTCTCCATTTTTCTTCTGTCCCTCTGCTTTTTTTGTCTTAAAGGAAAAGTGGTTAATTTATTTGTAATTACAATGTAGTGGCACAGGTGAGGCATAATCAATGAGTACATAATTTATGAAACCAATAAAACAAAGGCAATAATGACAAATTTACACGAGATCTAATATGTGAAAACAAATTTATAAAAAGTATGGTACAGTAAGTACATATTAATTTATTCACTATAAAATAAAAATCTAGTTTTTTAATTAAAATAAATAAATAGGAAAATAAAAAATAATCTTTTATTTAAGGTCCAACTTGGCCTGATATTGGTGACTATCCTTTGATACGCAGGGGTGTATATCAGTCGGACTGGATCGATTTTGATGTTTATCAATTAGACTTATCGGTTATAGATTATCGATTTGTAGATGTGTTAAAATCATTGTAGAACTATTAAGATATTGACTTATCAGTTACTGATCGTTATTGGTTTAACGATTAAAATTTGACACAAATATTTTTTTTAAGTGAAATCTATTTAGAAGTAAGGTAACAAACCAAATGAGCTATACACATGAATTGACAGATTGCATCTTGCTCAAAAGCAAACATTGAAGAACTAAGAGTTAAAGACAGTAAAGAAATAAAAGTATGAAACTATGAAGGACTTTTACATACCAAATAGTATAAATATAATTATTTAATTTGCTATCGGATTATCGGTTAATCCATTAAGAAAAAAGCTAAAACGATTAAGAACCGATAATTCAATAATAAATAAAATTAAAATTATTACCAAAACTGCTAAATCAATAACTTTTGTCCAATTTGAAGTATCAATTTTGAATAACATTTTAATTCTTATTTCATTATTAAAATCTTTTTAATCCTAAGTGTAGTTCAAAATAGGAGAAAAATATTAATATGAAAATCATCATTATAATATCTTTGACTTATCATTTCTTTCCAACTATCATACTCCTTAAATTTAAAATTATTTCCACTAGCTGGCTGCATCATTTGATAAATCTTTTTTATGGGGCCATAAAGGCATGAGGGATAGGGTAGAGGGGTGGGGCGTGGGGTTGTTGGGTTGAACGTTGTTAAAGTAAAGTAGATTCGGAGTGAAAAGGCGATTAATAAGTATCGAATAAAATAAAATATCGACTTATTTTTAATATAAGAACTTATAAGTAACGGACTGTGAAAATTTAAGATATTCAGTTACTTTATTTGAATTTGAGGGTCAATTACTAAAATAAAAAAATTAAGAAAATGACTTGTAATTCAATTTTAAAATAATTAATTAGCTTCATTTCACCCCTATAGCATACTTATTTCAAACTTGAAATTTGTATTACAAAAAGTTTAGTTGTCAAAATTTCGAACCTTTTAATTAGTGACTCTTTTTGTTCAAATATTATTTTTGATACTTTAAATAATGACTAAATATTTATAGATCGAAAATCATTTTTTACCAAATTAAAAGCTCTTAAAACACAGCCCTAACATCCAACTTTTGAGCTGGCAAAATGAAGGCCATCCAGCAAATAGAAAGGGACCAACAATTATGAAATATCTATTATTTTAATTAATTAATTTATTTTTTTAAAAAAATCATTTCAAAAGAAATGTATATTTTGGTTTTTAGCGCAGTTTTAATATAACATACTTAATACCATAAAATTAAAAGATATTTTAATATATTTATTATTCTTTAATTTAAATTCATAAGATTCAAAAAATCTTTTTTATCTTTTTAGATTTCATATCGACTCAAAATAGGACAAATAAATTGAAAATGAAAAAGTATGGAATTAGGAAACGTTATTAGATCTTAGGCTGAATAGTTAGATAAGATTCATCTTTACTTATCTTTTGAAAATCTTTAAATTAAAATATATAATTTTATTATAATATTTGTATTAATTAATATTTAGGCTTAAGTCTTAAATAATTTATAAAATAAATATTAATGCTTAAAATAAATATAAAAAATATTTTTCTTTTGATATACTATTGTTAATAAAAATAAATAAAAAGTAATATTTTTTTAAAAAACATTAGTAACATAATAATCGAGGAAAGTAACATAAATAATAATTAATGGCATGGTCATTATCATCAATTTTATCTTTTTTCAATAGTCATTCTTGATGAAATTAGGACTTGGGCCTAACTCACACCCCCAAAAGCTAGCTCAAAGGGAGGAGGATTGCCTAAGTCTTATAAGGAGTCTACCCATCTCATTAACCAGACTTTTCGTCTCAACAATTCTCTTTTTATATGTTCATATTAGCCATATCACTTATTCAAACTTAATTTAAATTTAAAAATGAACACATCATTCACGGTTACAACTTTATTAAGAAGTCATGATTTATTATATCTAAATAGCATGCCACCTTGCACAAGGACCCCCCCCCCCAAAAAAAAAAAAAGAATTTAATATTCTAGTGGAATATCTTGAAGTGATACCTCTTTTTCTACTAATCACACAAATGGGAGTAGCAAAATAGATTATTATTATTAAAAGAAAAGAGATTTATTATTTTATTTCCTGTATAAATAACTATATAGTATTAGTAGCCAAATATCATTTATTTTGAAGTGAAAAGAGTATTAATTAAATGTTTTTTTAAAAAAAAAAATTTGGAATAGGGAAGGAGAAACGAGGAGGGGATTACAATGTGGGTATCGAATCCTTACTAACAAGACGAGAGTTCACGTAGTCAATTATCTGAGTTTTTTAGAATAACTCTAATAATCTTTGATGATTTTGATAAAAATAACTTAAGTTAAGATTGAAGTTTAGTTTATGAAATTGTTGAACTCCCAACATGATTCAAAGGTTGTAGATGATGCCATAACATAAGAATTTGTTGTAATAACTCAATCCACTAGTGATATTATCTATTTTGAATTCTTAGATCCTAATAGTCGCAAACTTGTATAAAAATTGAGAATCATATTTAAATCTTCGAAATGGAGACACAAGTGATAAAATTAGCTTAAAATCATGTTACAATTATAACCAAGACGCTTACTAAGTAGTGGCGAGTTAGGACTTTCACGAAGGAGTTTAAAATTTGAAAAGATAGGCACATGCAACATCTATTATATACACATAAAAAATAATTTTAATCATCTCCGCCCGAAGATAAGTTGGGGTAGCTTTTATTCTTATTTTATATTTATTTCAATTGTACTAGTTAATATACTTTTTCTTAGTTCATTTCTTGTTTTTCTTTAGTTATTATTTAAAATAAAAATCTGCCTCCCAGTAAAGGCTCCCCTGACTCCGACCTTCATCCATCACCGGCACCGGCGGCGTCAAGCCACCAGGTAAGATCCTGCACTGTCACTCAGTTCACTTTCTTGATTATCCCAGTGACCCCTGTGAAATGTATGCATAATTCTAATTTCCCTGGTGTAAATAACTTGTTCTGAAGTTTAATTCTATTATTGGTGATTGCTATTTGGATTATGAACTGTTATTCTCACAGATTTGGAAAAAAGGTGAAAACTTTACTGTGTCAGGTGTATTTGCACTAGTTTAAACTGTGCCCACCAATTGTTCGACTGTTTGCCACACTGAAAGTTCGGTTTATTTGATGAAGTCTGAGTAACCAGAAGGCTAGGGATCACTCTAAAGGGTCATTTGGTTTGAAGACAAGTTATGCTAGAATAAGTTATGGGATTAGTTGTGCTGGAATTCCTTTTTATTTATTCTTTGGTTTGTTCTAGTTTATTCAGCGTATAGGTTTTCTGAGACGAGGGTTCACAGCCTCTCTACCTTTGAGGTGGTGGTAAGGTCTGCGTACCTTTTACCCTCTCCGGACCCCACTTGTGAGATTTCACTGGTTATGTTCTTGTTGTTTGTTTGTTGTATTCTAAATAATGTGGCATCTAAGAGAAATTAGGCTACCAAATACACTGAATTGAAAACAGGGATTTAAGAG
Organism: Solanum medicagineum; assembly: GCA_026153255.1. Taxonomy (NCBI): domain Eukaryota; kingdom Viridiplantae; phylum Streptophyta; class Magnoliopsida; order Solanales; family Solanaceae; genus Solanum; species Solanum medicagineum. The sequence goes on from JAPFFP010000002.1 coordinate 15,355,425, forward strand.
TGGTTGGCTATTAATGTGGGAAATAATAAAGCTGTAATGCTGAATTAATTGTGCTCAAATGTGTTAGTTATTTCCAAGATAGCTGATTTGAGCACGAATTTGGATATTAATTACGACAGAATATTCCAGTGTCTTGGGAAATCTACCAATCCTGTTGGATTCTTAAGTTACACTGACTAATTAATTTATCCGGGTTTTTTGCCTGCAAGAGTGGTGATACTCGTAGAAATTTTCAAGTTTTACTTGCCTACTCTATTTATTCTAAGCCTTGTATATCTCTGATATTAGAGATAAAAAGAATAAACTGATGATTTCCATGCAATAACAGGCTAAGCATGATGAGTAGGTTATGTCTATCTTTATGCACAAATCAATCCCCTAATGCCTAGGTTTAAGAACATGTCCTATTTGATCTAATTGCAATAGGTAAGAAAATCATGTATTTTCCATGGAAAATGTTTTCGTTCGTGTCAAACACACCCTAAATGATATGAAAGAATGATGGAGTTATATAACCCTCCCACTATCTGAGCAGATTGTTTCTTCGTATTTCCAATTCCAATTTTATCATATCAAGAATGCTATAAGCTCTCTTTGACTATCAAAAATTTCTTTTTAATTGTTCGTTTGATTTTTATAATTTTATTTTATGTTTCAAATTTGAAATGATTAAGGAATAACTCAGCGACAGAGACATATGAGATCCCAAAAACATCTCTGAGGCATTCGATATCATGTTGATTTCATCAGTCAAAATTTCAAAGGACAAAAACAAGCACAAAATTTTCGTGTGAGAAGTTTATATTGATTGTTAAAATCTTACATTGTTATTTTAATTTCTAATCTGTCGTCTTCTTATTATTCTTGTTAGTTTAATTTAGTTTATAAGCTCTGCTTGTCTTTATGATTAGTTTATTTTAGTATATGTGTTATATTTTTATCTATGCTTTATTTTGATTAAAAGAAATTTAAACGTATTACTTCATTTCAAATTTCGCAATCTGTTATTGAAGTAAATGCAGTAACTTCTAATTGCTCAGAGAATATGCTCATTCATCGATTGCTTCACATTTTGGTACAACTTTTACTTGGTAATTCATGAGATTAGTTGAGTTTTTACATTGTAATGAATTGAACTTACAATTAGCTTCTAAGATGGCTGTAATCTATGGTAAAGTTTTAACTTTTATGGTAATTTACGATTCATTCCAGCTATGGAAGCTGATAAATGGGCAAGTTTTTCAGAAGGAACTAGTGACTCTGAAGGCTACGGGGAGGATCCTGACGATGATGACCATTGTTGTGCATATGCATCCACTGATATACCCAAGTTGCAGTTCAGGTTCCATCTCATGATATTGATAAATTCGTAAAAATAATATTGAAAAACATATAGGAATGTGAATAGGTGGTCGTCTTTTTCTTCAGGAAAGACATTTCAAGATTACGATGGCTTGATCCATTAGGAATGGCAGAGGTCGTGGAGAGGAAGGGCGGATTGTGGACAACTACTGGGATAGTTCGTAATGGCAAGATATATTGCTTCATTGAAGAGATTCTGTAGGTGGTGAAAATTCTGTTTTTGTTATCTCCTGTAGTTGAAGAGTTAAATACTACTGACTTTGAGTACATGCATAATTTGAGACTAAGCCATGAGAAAATTAGACCTGGGAGTTTTCAGCATATTTGGTCAGAATTCAAATTTGACACTAGTTTTATCATGTAGATATCTTGCCGAAATTGGGGCTCTACATCTCTTCAGTAACGACGATACACCCCTTTCTCTGGAACATATATACAACAAGGTTGCAGAAGGAAAAAATGGATGTTCCTTGGAATATTATGAAGCATATAAGCACTTGAAATCTCTTGGTTATATAGTGGGGCGTCATGGTATTCCTTGGTCAGTAAGAAGGTCAAAAGTAAATTGTGTTGTTAACCAAGACCCTCCGGAGACTGCTGAAAGTGGAGATGAAGAATCAAGAAACAATATTCTCATCTCTGAAATGTTTAGTAATATGCAAATTGGTGGATTGAGACTGGTCTTTGACGTTTACCCTCCTAATAGCAGATTCAGAAAGTCTGCTCCCGGTGATCCCTGTTTCGTACTTTGTCTTGCTAGGTATGGTACCCTTGTTAATGTATTCATTATATTAAGGTGCCAAGTGCCTACTAAAATTTTCTGAATCTTTGCCTCCTAGTTTTGCAATTCTATGAGTGAGCATTGCTGAATATTTAAGAGTAAGATGGATTGTCTGACCGGACTGTATTCTGGAAAAAAGTAGTTACTTTAACATTTTCCACTTTATCCCTCTCTCGATCTTCTCTATTCCTTCCAGTCCTTTGTCCGACTTTGTTGACATACATTAACTGTCAAAGCAACTTTATTTTATGCGTGATGTATCTTCCTGTGCAGTGCGTATCCACCTTCCAAAGAAGAGATTGAAGGTCTTGAGAGACATTTGCATGGTATTCTGTTGAAATTCTGTCTTGTTGAGCATGGCCGTGTGAGCTTTTTCTCATTCAACAAAGTTGAGCTTCCGGTTCTTCCATGATCCTTTTACTGATACAAATCTTGCCATGCCATGTGAAGAGCTATGGTACAATCATGAATTTTTAGTTTGTAGATTGCAACACCATTATGTCTGACTAATGAAACAAGACTCCCTTTCTCTGCTTATGACAAGTTTCGTCTTCTCTACCTTCGGTGTTCTTGTTACAGATAAAGGTGGATAGATGTTATGTGCCAACGCCACGCGTTACAATGGTGGAATTTACTCTAGTTAAACCTGATCTATCTGTTAGGATGACGTATAATGACATTTAGCTCATTGCTGGAGTCCCAGAAACACTTGTATCCCTTGGCTGCTGGACTGCTCTTATCTTTTTTAGCTCCTCCGCATCAATCAGTTCACAGGTATTTAGTGAAATAATCGGGACACATGCAAACTGATTAGTCGCCATGTAACAACCCATCTCTCCTGTGTTTTGCAGATGTGGAACTTCTCATCTAAAGATGGGTTGTTACACGCGACCACCATTAGAAAAAGAAACAGACACAGCTGTGTAGGGCAAAAAACAGATAGATTGATGTACAACTATTAATCTAAGATAAGACCTCCAATACAAACAAGTTTCATGATCATTAATTGGTGATGTTCATGGTACAAGAAGGCAAACAACATTGTTGTAGTCTTTACTAACTTTACAACTTGGATTGACAGGTAGCTTTTTTCAAACAGTTTGAAAGTGAAGTTTTGTATTGTACTCTAGCTGTGTAGGGAAAAAAAAAACAGATAGATTGATGTAAAACTAGAAGCACATGTGAATCTAAGACAAGACCTCCATGTTAACAAATTCATGATGCTCATCTTACAAAAAGACAAATCAATTGACAGGCAACCTTTTCAACAGTGTGAAAGTGAAGTTTCATATTTGTCAAAATTGACTAATTCAACTATCAATTCTTATCCTCATAAACCAGCGAGGCCAGTCGATCAAAAATAAATAGAATATTTAATTTGACTTATATTTTAAATAATAAGATGAATAAATAGGGAAACTTTCATAAATAGTCTAGATTTGAAACTTAATATGATCAAATAGCTATATTTTACGTAATTACACAATATAATCTCGGCTATGTGACCTGGAGAGGAGGAAAGATGCGAGCGAGATTGAGAGAGAGAGGAGAGAAACGGATTATATATGTATATATGTCCAATTTTATGTATATATATGTCAGATAATTATATATGTGTAATTAATATATGTATATATTTGTATATCTGGCAAGCGAGATTAAGAGAGGGAGGAGAGAGGCGAATTGTATATGTATATCTGCTGAATTGATTATGTATATCTGTCAAATAATTGTATATCTGCAAGAAATTGCAAAGAGAGAGAGGAGAGAGGAGAAAGGCGAGAAAGAGGAAGAGAGGAGAGAGGAAAAAACAACAAAATCCTAACTATAGCAAGAAAATCCTAACTATGGCTATAAATTGTAATTTTTTCAAACTATGACTATATAATGTAAATACATGTAATATATTTGCTTAATTATGATATTTTTCCTAAATTGTATGAATACTCATATTATATTATAGCAAGAATGCTTCTAAAAACATCAAAAGCAAAATCTTTTACCCCTACTTTTCAACCCTGTCCAAAAGAAAGACTTTCAAAATTTGATTAAAAAAAAAAATTATCACCCCCACTCCTAACCTAGCCCCCAACCTCTTGTCACTTCACCGCATCCTCCCCAGACTCCCCCCCCTCA
>JAPFFP010000002.1:15384562-15399126 GCA_026153255.1 Solanum medicagineum
CGAACATATTTCGATTGAGCACCTGAACACATATTAAGTATTTCTCACACATTTCCGACTAAAATTTTGGGAATGTGTTTGCATATGTTTTCAAGCATCTATTATGTAAATGATACACATTTTCAGTGCCATGTACTATATGTAAATGTTTTCAAGCCACCCCAATTAATTATCATGTTTTTTTCACTTATGGAGCTGACAATTATTGATTTGACAATATTGTGGAAGGTAAATTCATGAAATTAGTCAAAAATGCATATAAATTAATTATCATATTTTTTTGTATTTATTAGCTGATAACTATTGATTTAATAGTGTCAGTGGAAGGTAAGAAATTAGTTTATAAGCAAACAATTTATTCTCACATTTTTTTTTTACTTATTGAGCAGACAACTATTGATTTGACAGTATTGGTGGAACGTAACAAATATTTCATGAAATTAGTCAAAAAATATATAATTAACTATCATATTTTTTTGTCTCTGTCGTAGATACAGATCCATTCCCCAAAGTAAATCTAGTTGCTTGAGGAAAAACTACATTTTCATGTTAATCTCAGTCCAGTAGTCTATGAAAGTGTATCACTGCATTTACAACTTGCAATGTAACTTGAAGATGTATCCTAAGTCTTCTGTGTTTGATAATGTAATGTGTGTTGAGGTAAAAGAAGCTTCCCATCCTGTTAATTTCATCGAAGGGTCCTCCGATACACAACATTCGGTTAGCTTAGCTCATCAAGGACTGCTGAGGTTTCTTAGGTCCTGACCCTGTGCATACCAATTTGGTATTATCTTTGACAGATGTGGGTATAGATCCTTGAAGGAATTCCGGATCGTACCTTCAGCAACTCCAGTTGCAAGCGACACATCTGCATTCATACATCTCGGATATTCAATATGCAGATGCTTCAGAATACAACTCCTCACAGTGGCATTTAACCTCATCACCCCAGGGACAAAGACGATCAATTCAAATCGTCATAGGAAACATGATACAGTTTAGAGGTCTGGCCTAATGTAGCAGTATAAAGATGGATAGTGTATGAGGATGACATTTAGCACTAGAAATACGGAGGAAAACTCATTCCGCTGAAGTTTTCCTGAGCAGATCTTAGCTATTTTTACAGTGATTCCCGTCAAGAAGGGAATTTGGTTTCTAAATATCCATATAATCACATATTCATTACCTTTAACTGGCTTCTTCTCATCCGAAAGCTGAGTGACTATGTAGATAACTGCTGCAGCAATAGAAATGGGACTTCTCCTGCAGTTTTATATAGAGTAAATACATTGTAAGAAGCTAATTAACAAAAACAAAACCTCAATCTCAAGCTAGTTGAAGTCGGCTATATGAATCCTTATTAAGCATGGAAGCTAGGAATTTGTATTCAGGTTAAATAATCATTTTGTAAACCTGTACTTCTAAAATCTTGACACAAGTTATACCAGGAATTCTTTTACTCAATACTTCAAGGTCAAATGTCATGATTCATTAAACCTGAAATAAGCATCGAATCAACATAAATACAAGCAAAGCTACCTTATGTCAAACTCTTCTGATTTTTTAACTGATTCTTGAGCGGCTTTAACTGCTTGATTTGTCATCCCAAGATTTGAACAAAAGCGTCGCTAGAGTTTAGAAGCATGTATCAGTAACCAAGTTATGAGAAACAGCAAAAGTTCTGAAAGAAATTCAATTTAGAAAAATAGTAGTTAGAAGGAGAATGGAGTCTTTCTCTCCTTTCAAAACAATAAACCTCACCATGAAATCCCCAGCATGTATAGTTCCCATTTCCACTGATTGACCCATCTCGAGCTCTAGTTGTTTCACTATGTATTCCTTTGCTCGGCCAATTTCCTTCTTTGTAGCTCCATTCGCAACAGAGCAAATTTCTATGTCCAATCCACAGTTTCAAGAAAGCTCATTCATATTGGAAGTCAAATCAGGACATCGAAATCACAAAAAGTCTTAGGCTGTACCCTTTACAGTTCGAGGCTTGTCTTCCTGTCGACAAGCAATATATAGGCAAGCAGCCAATATAGCATCCTGGTTCCTTCCTCTACTAGGTTTTTGATCTTCTACCTTCTTGTATATCTCATTAGCTCGGTCCTTTGGACAGAATGTTAATCAGCATAATGAAATACTGAACAAAAACTTTCTGTGACTTTTACTGTCAACTGTCAAATTACTTTACATGAAGTAACACAATATCTTCAAGTTCATCTTTTAAAAGAAACATAACATAGAGTATTCGGGATGTTCCTTATTCTTGTAGATTTTAACAGAGAAAATCCTAATAACGTTGAGAAAACAATACTGTGAACTACACTAACACAAATTGTCAAGTCCTACCATGAGAAGTCTGGCGGAATGTCAAATACAAGGTCACAGGACCAAAGACTGCACCAAGTTCTAGAAGAACATGCTACACCACTCAGGTCACAAGCCAAAAATTCAAAAGTACACAAACAGCTTCCAATATTTTATATCTCTGGCCAAATGAATCAGTTGCTAGTAAAAGGAGAACCCGCCATATATATTATCAATACAAAAAAAACTCTGCTTATCCAGCTGAGTGGCAAAATGAGCAAATGAATCAGGTGGCCATAGCTAAAAGGGAGAGCATGACTCTTCAGACACATTGAATGAAACTGGAAAGAAGAAGTATTTGGCCACTTCTCAACACATTTGCATATATCTGCATGTACTTCCTGACATCTCAATGTCATCTGATTGAAAATGAGTATCAAGACTTCCGGAGTAGAAACATACCTTTATGGTTGCCACAAGGCCCAACCTGAAATAGGTATAGTTGTATCAGCCATATATTTTGGAATTCCGCATTATAAGTTCAAGTCAAGTCAAAAATACTAAGGAGCCAGACCAGACACACTTTTTTTTTTATTTGCACCGGGTGTCCAAGTCTCTTTGAGCCCCGACTAATCCCAGGGGTGCACAGGCCCTAGGCAAGGAGTTTTCCGCAAGTGCACCATGGTTAATTCAGGACCAGACACACATTGATAACGAATAGGTTTCACATTACAAGTTCATTTTGTTCAAATAGGATAATGTTACAGAAAGAGACCGTAACAAACACATATATTAGAAAGAATATCAAAAGCAAGAACACTGTTAGAAGAATAAGTTGAAATATTTTACATATGATATATGAAGTGGTGGACAAACAGAACAAAAAAGAGAGGAAATTTTATTAATTAAGAATTCCCAACCTACACAATACCTGAGAGCAAATAGTGAATGTTGTAATTCATTATATCCACTAAGGTAATTGCCTTAAAGAACAGAAATGACTGGGAAAACAGAATTACAACAAAATGATGTACTCCATGGCTCCAGGATGACTATTCTGGGTGCATCAAGACAACTTTTCAGGTGAAAAGATGCACAATGTTTCCAGCCACTTAAGGCAATGCAACAATACATGAATGGAGATTTGCCCACCAGTGTCGGGCTAGAGACACTGCATGACTTGAGTCATGAGAGCCCTTGACAATTCCCAAACCAGCAAAAGACCTTCAGTCTTTTTTCCTTTTTGATAAGGTGAAAGATTCAAAGGCCTTCAATCTTTTAACCACAAAACTGTCTTAGCTAGACAAGTATTTTCTTTTCATAGTCTATAGGAAACACATGCATCTTGCCTTATAAGGGACATCTAACTAATTTCTCCTTACCATAAAAAGATTTAATTTTTCTGTCTAAAGGAGATGAATCTAAAACTTCCTTCCTTATTTTAATAGACCATGCCACTATTCTAGGCAATGCAATGACTTTGGACTAAACATTTGCAATACCTACACCATAAGGTGGCATCAAAAATATAAGACAGCGCATTTTAAAACAAAGGTACATATATTGCACAAGCATAAAGACCCAAGTCACTACAAAGCAAGGTCTAAGCCACTGCGATGCAATATTTGCTCTTCTATCACCACTATTTTGGAACCAAAATGTTGTGCTTATTATAAACTACATTCATTTTTTTCTCATCCAAATGTCATTATCTTTTCTATTGCTTTGCTTAAGTAAAATGCTCAACCATGTCCAGCCTGTTAACTAGTGCAAGTTTTTTCAAACCTTCATGTTTTTGCTAACTTGTCAATGGCAATCTTAGCTAACAACTATTGTCAACGTTAAGGTTTTTTCATGCAATCAAGAGACTGCACAAACCAATATGAGCATTCACCTCATAGTGTAACTCTTACAGAAAATTTAGTTAATTCGATTCAAATACACTGTCTGGACAAGTTTCTCCTTCATCCCTTATCCCACATTCCCCACGAAATAAGAGAAAACCCATACCAAAATTCACCCTTTACACCACCAGTGTAATCCAACAAGCAGCATCCGCGAGGCCAGCATGTACGATGATCTTACCTCTCGGTTATAGTAAAAGCAATACGAAAAAGGAAAACAACCAGAGAAAAGAAGCCAAAGCACAAATGCTCCACTCTTCACAGCCAAAAAAAAAAATGAATTGAAGAAAGAATGTGAGGTAGCAAAGTTGTTTCCCCTAGACCCTCGAAGGACAAGTATATCAAAGCAGTTCAGAAAAGAAACAACATAAGTAAAGTAAGTCACGACAAAATACTAAAGATAGCATGATTCCTTATCCCACATTCCCCACAAAAAACCGAAGAAGAAAAAAACATATCAAAATCCATCCAAACACCAATAACAACATACCCAGTTTGGATAAGTTTCTCCATCACCCCTTATCCCACATTCCCACAAAAATCAGAGAAAACCCATATCAAAATCCACCCTTTACACCACGACTAACAACAACAACAACATACGCAATGTAATCCCATAAGTAAGGTCTTGAGAGGATAGTGTGCATACACACCTTATCAAAATCCACCCTTTACACCACCACTTACAACAACAACATACACAATGTAATCCCATAAGTAAGGTCTAGAGAGGATAGTGTGTATACACACCTTACCCCTACACTTTGCAAAACAAAGAGATTGTTTCCGATAGAAACTTAGCTCAAGTAAAGAAGCCAAGACACAATGCTCCACCAAAAAAAATGAATTTGAGATTGTAAAGTACCTATCAGACATAACCCCAATAGCTTTAAACGCTACAATAAGGGATCGATCAGCATTGGACCCACGACTCTGCCATCGACCCAAAGAGGATGTCAAGAAATCACTAGTAGTTCCATTAGGCTTTGAGATCACTGTGGATAACCCACCATCAGAAAGCAGAGGATTCGTGGGTCCACCAACTCGAACCGGGTCATTATCACCCGCTTCATTAGCAAAAGTTCTCCACTCAGATGTTTCATCAATCGAATGAGATTCCAAAACTAATCCACATTCAGAACACACCATATCACCTGCTGAATGATCAAATACAACTTCTGTACTCTTTTTACAGTCCGAACAGTACGCATCCATTATTATCAAGAAAATGTGTATACACTGAGTAGTAATTCTTCTTTTTTATGTCAAAATGTGTAATTTTTTGTACAAATGTGATAGAAATTGGAAAAGATGAAATGGGTTAGTTGTGAATTTGGTTGTGAAGAAGAAAAACCATTAATTTGTTGTGAAGAAGAAGAAGAAGGATTTTATAGTTAGGCGGAGGAAGTGGCGGGGAAAGGGTGACAGAGTAGGAAAGTCATGTGGTTCTTGTGGTTTTTTTCGTTTTAATTTATTCTTCTTATTTTTTTTTAAATAAAAATACGTATTATATTAGGTATATTTAAAGTTTTAAGTTCTTAAAACTTTATATCTAATCAAAACATAATAAACAAGTTAAAACTGAGAATATATTGATGGCATCTCTCTTTTGTTTGGTTTTCTTTGTTGATAAAGAAGAGAAAAGTAAAAGACAAGTATGACCATGTTGTTTTCTTTTTTTTATATAATAGCGAAATACATTTTCGATACTTGTCATTAAGTTTAGAAACATTCGAATTATGATTTGTTTAGATGAAACACGTGATAACTATTCTTTTCTGACATTCTTTTGCTTATTATGAAAAAGTTTTTGTGGGCACTCGTTAGGTAGATAAGTTAATTATACCTAAATCTTATTATTACCTCCTTTAGTTATACATATAGTTGTCGATAAGCTGTAAAATCTCAAGCATATTGCAATTTAGGTTGATGTGTATATTTATGTAAAGTATGTGCAAATTGTTTTTGAAATTTTGAGTTATAAATGCTTAATATGAATACATAATGTGCTTGATTGTAACGTATCGTATTTCAAATATCTAAATTAAAATTAACTGATAAATTTGAGGACAATATATTCCTTTGTACTTTGTTTATCACACCATATATACTAATATACATGCATAACGTGTGTTTTTTTGTTCGATTTAAAAAGGAAATGAGTGTGACCATATCTGTTTGTTTAGTACAATTTATTCTTCAACATCTTAAGATACATTTAAAAACTCTGATAATATAATAAAGAGGTTACTTTAATTTGATTTAGACTAGCAGAAGGAATAAATTGATGATTGTATATGATATTCCACTTTTACTGCTAAAAAATAATTCTATTTCTTTTTAAATAGTAATCTTGAGATTTACGCTTGTATCATACAAGAATTTCAAGACATAACAAAAGAAGAATATGACACGTCTAATTATTAATAATAGATAGTAGAAATGAAATACAACAATAACAATATACATAGTAAAATTTCACAAGTGAGATCTAAAGAGTATAAAATGTACGCGGGCCTATTTCCGAAAAATCTTCGTCTCAATTTACATAGGACATTCTTTTTCATTTGTTATAATAAAATAATGTTGGAGCAAATCAACTGAAGCACATCCCAATTCAACAAGACAAAAATGGGAAGCCAAGAAAAGAATGATTGTATGGGCAGGAAAGGAAAAGTGAATTTGAAGAAACCAAAAAGAGATGGGCTATATATCCCATATGATGTGCCATAAGACGCAAGCAAATGGATAAGATATTAGAGACAAATCTTTGATCATAAAAAATGGAGATAAGGTACAATGGATAACATATTTGCAACACAGTAACTTATGGAAGATGAGAACATTTCATTTTCGCACGACAATGTTCAGCCATACAAAAATTGGACAATGGCCTATCGAATCTGTGATTGCTAAATAACATTAAAAGAAAAATGGAAATGCCTACTTGTTTGGGTGGGGGTGGGGGTGGGGGTAGGGGTAGGGAAAAGAAAATGAATATGGATTACTCTGGCCTACATGACCTACGGTGCGCCTATGTATGAATCCAGACACAGGGTAGCCAAAACTCCGATGTGTCTGGTGTTTTCTCAGTTCGACTTCTTACAGATTCATATAGCTCAATGGCTATAAGTCAGTCTTATGCCTTTGGACTGCACAGGTTCTTAAGGTCCTTATCTTTGGCATACCACTCTGGTATTATTTTGGTAGCATGAGGATAAAGATCCTTGTACGCGTTCTTGATAGTTCCTTCTGCAACTGTAGTTGCAATTGAGATATCTGCTGCAAGAACAAACTGTTCAGATGAATACACGGCACTATAGCATCTAACCCAAGATTTAAAAGCAGTTCCACATGAAGAAGTCACTTATGCAGTAATCAGTAGCAAATGCAGCATTGTGAACCAACTTGAGCAGTGATGAATGTGAAGGAAAATATTGCCTCTTTGGCTCAAGATTGTACAAAGAGGAAGGTAGGTGTTCTAACCTCGCAGAATGGGTTTCTTTGAATCTGAAAGTTGAGTTATCATGTATATTATTGCTGCAGCAATTGATATAGGACTCCTCCTGCAAAAAGGGGAATAACTATTAAGGATCTAATCCACCAACCTGACGTCCATAATAAACATAGTTGCTTGTGATCTGAGTGATTCCGATCAAGTCCCTCTTCTGATCCCTTTTAGCAATTCATTTATTGGTTAGAACTCTATTGGAGAAACTAAAATCTAGTAGTGAAATGTCCACGAAAATCTCTTCAGCAAGACACGCATATATTAGTCAATAAAATCAAACCAGTGTCGCCTGTCCAACCTTTGTTCTTAAAGGGTGGAGTAGGGAAGACGTTCAAGCAAGAAGGTAACTCAGCTGACAAAGATCTTCACTCACTATTACCCATCGACTCAAAGTTGTGTCGCTTTTTTTCCCAAAGATACAGGACTTCTCTAAAGTTCCAGAACAGAAAAATTGCCAAAATCAAATTTATGGAAGGTCCATTCAATTTGAAAGAAGAGCATTTGAGCGACTGCAAAAATCAAATGGTTCCCTCAAAAGAGTTTTGACTGCAAAAATCAAATGGTTCCCTCAAAAGAGTTTACACGCACATCCTCCAACAAATGACTTTACCAGCCTCTGGATTATCCTGTGGCTAATGTATGGGCGCACCATATTAAGAACACAAACATACACTAAAACAAAAATATGTACCTTATATCAAACTCTTCTGCCTTCTGAACAGTTTCTTGGACAACCTTAATTTCTTCATGGTTCATACCAAGGTTAGAGCAAAAACGTCTCTGAAAATTGAGAAGTACATCTCAGCATAGCATAAAGGCATAAATCTGATCACATTTATGCTCCCCACAAAGAGGTGAAACCTACAAATTTAGTTCACTCACCAGATAGTCCCCAGCATGTATAGTTCCCATCTCCATTGATTCACCCATTTCCACCTTCAATTGTTTCACAATGAACTCTTTTGCTCGGCCAATTTCCTTCTTACTAGCTCCATTGGCAATTGAGCATATTTCTAATCAAAACCCAAAGGTTTAGATTTCACAAAGAGGACTAAACTGTTAATCTACATGATCAGAAAACATAGCCACACCTTTTACAGTGCGGGGTTTGCCTTCTTGGCGGCAAGCAATGTAGATACAAGCAGCAACCAGAGCATCAAGATTCCTGCCTCTTGTACACTTCTGGTCTTCAAGCCTCTTGTATATCTCACTAGCTCGATCCTGCATAAGATCAAAGAAGACATAATCTCAAAAAAACAAAAACAGATAGGAAGACTTGATGTAACCAATTAGTGCAAAAAGCTTTCAGCAGGGACAATCAGACTAATCCCAATAAGAAAAGAAAATGAGGAGAGGAAGGCTATATCAAAATACTCGCTGCAGTATTTCAAGATAAGTAAGGTGGACAAAAAGCGGTCATAAACTGCAATCTACATATCAACTTATGAAATAGACAAAAGCACTAAGCAGAAGACGACAAAAAAGAGAACTTCAAAGATGTAAACACATGTACAAATGAAGCGATGAAGATGTCAACGGAAAGGAAGTTGCATTGTCATATGCTTCAAGTGAAAAGGTACACGAGAAGACGACAAGAAAGAAGTCAGACAATTATGTGATGCCGAATTAATTTAAAAGAATATTAGCGAACATACCCTTATAGTAGAAACAAGGCTCAACCTGTAAAACATAGAGAGAGAAACTCAGCTTCATCAATGCATATAAAATTTCCAAGCTTTCTAAAAATTAAAATTAATGATACAACTCCCTTAAACCAGTATGATCACGTCAAAGAATGTTGTAACAAAAAGCTAACTCAAATATCATCTCAAGGCAGGGGCAGGGCGAACTTGTAGTCAGGGGGTTCAAACCCCTTTCAGCGGAAAATTATACTATTTACATTGTTAAATGTTAAAAAGAATTTATCTTTTATGTACATATATAGTAGGCTTTACACCCCCTTGAACGAGTTAGTGTGTTCACTTCTTCAAATTTTAAACTCCCTTACTAAATCCTAGATCTGTCACTGTCTCAAGAAGCATGGGAATGACAAAGAAGACGGACTAATTTTACGTAATTACAGCACCAAACCAATCAAAATGTGAATCCAAATATCATCCCACAAATGTCTACCCTGCAAAAAGCTTAATGAAGGAAGAAAACTGATACAGTTTTACTCTTCAAATCAGCCATCTTACATATTCAGTTTCATTACCAGATTCTATAAGATATAACCTACTTGATCCCAATGATCAATGTCAAACAAGCCTGAAATTCGATCAGTGATCATAAAATAAGCTCATTTTTCTGCTAACCCCTCCTCCTACTAATACTTCTACACTTCAATCGGAAGCTATACAAATCATCCATATCCAATCGGATCCATTTGAGCACCATTCATTTCAATGCCCAATTGTACAGATTATCTAAATTTCACACATCTAAATATCTAAAGAAACTAAAACGCGAATTCATAACCTAACGTAAATACCACATACAACCAAGTCTTCATATACAACAAAACTCAGTAGGGTTCATCGTAAACGAAACGAAAGAAAAGCAACAGGCAACCGACCTATCAGCCATGGTAGCAATGGCTTTAAAAGCCAAAACAATGGCGCGGTCAGGATCACCGCCACGATTCTGCAACCTAGCAAGAGAACCATCCCCATTACTCCCATTCGGCCCTTTAGAAATCACTGTAGAAAGAGCCGCATCACCAAGCAACGGGTTAACGGGTCCTCCAACACGATTCGGGTCATCACCACCCGACTCATCAGCAAAAGTACGCCACTCAGATGTCTCATCGATTGAACGAGATTCCAACACCAACCCACACTCGGAACAAACCGTATCGCCGGCGGCGTGGTCAAAAACCACCTCCGTGTTCCTCTTACAGTCCGAACAGAACGTATCCATTTTCCGACCGGATTCGATCGTTGATGCCGGAAACCTACAGAATTATAATTCCGGCGACGATGATCGGCGTAAAGGGTGTTTTGGGGTTTTCTCTCGCTCTCCAAAATTGTGCTTAGTTATGGAGAGGAGTAAGAGAAGAATGGAAGGGTCAAACGGGTATTTATAGACCGAAAATTCTGAATGCGGGTCGGTAGAAGTGTATTCGGTAGGGCCGATTACTGTATTTTTTTTTTCCTTAAAAAAGAATGAAGAAAGAAAAAGGAAGAGTTTTTACATTGCTAATGTATTTTTAGGTAAAAATATTAAATTTTTTAGGAATGCTTATGAGGTAGATGTGGTTGTGGATTAACTTGATATAATATGATAACAATACTAATAAACTCATCCGTGGCATTTAAAAAGATGATGTGTACACGTGAAGTTTTGTTCCTATCTTGCAAAAATAGAATGATTGTTTCTGATAGATTCATATATTAAACTTAAGTATAAAAAAAGATATAATAAATAAAATTTATGCTAATAATTAAATGGAAGAATAGTAGTAAAACTGCAAATAGGATGTATTAAAGCAAATAAAATTGATGAATAAGATAATAGTAGAAAAGACTAGACAACACTAAAATACCTACTAATCTTTTATCTTAAGTTGTGTTATAGAACAAATTATACCGAATAGTTTAGGTTTTTGGATGGACGCTTCAGAAGAAGATGTCGTGCTATTCTGGATCTTGTTCTCGATCTGAAATATAGAATTCAATTGGCACGAGACTTACACGACCCTTCTCATTCAAAACTCTGCCACAAAATAAGATCGACTCATTCAATCGTTCATACATTTATTTCCTTTGTGCTTTACTTGCCTTATACATTCGGTAGTATAGGTTTATCTATGTGATTCGCTATGTTCGCCTGCATCTATTGACTGATTCTATTATTTGTCGGTTAGCGAAACTATTTTGGTAAGTATGAATCGATATG
The DNA here is from genome assembly GCA_026153255.1 of Solanum medicagineum. Taxonomy (NCBI): domain Eukaryota; kingdom Viridiplantae; phylum Streptophyta; class Magnoliopsida; order Solanales; family Solanaceae; genus Solanum; species Solanum medicagineum. The sequence goes on from JAPFFP010000002.1 coordinate 15,396,185, forward strand.
CAGGTGAACAATGTTATTCATCTGCGCGCCTCTCTTATCCCAAAACTCTACCACAAAATAAGAACGACTCTTCTAACTGCTCAATTTCCTTTGCGCTTTACTCGCCTTATCCATTCGGCAGTACGATTGATGCTATTATATGTTGGTTAGCGAAACGTGTTTGATAAGTACGAATATATACGCAGATGAACAATGTAATTCATCCGCACGACCTCTTATCAAAAAATTCTATCAGAAAATAACCGATTCCTTTAACTACTCAAATATTTATTCCCTTTGCGCTTCACTCGCTTTATCCATTTGACAACATAGGCTTATATATGTGATTCGATACGTTTGTTTACGTCTATCGACCAATTCTATTATTTGACGGTTAGCGAAACTTTTTTTGATCAGCACGTATTGATATGTAGGTGAACAACATTATTCAATATATAAATATATATAATAGTAAAAACAAACGCATAAATTAATTTGATTATTCGTGCAAAATTCCAAGCTAAGAATTTATCGGAAATAAGCTCTTTGTTTTTATAGGAATAAAATATGTGTTCTCTATCCTTCTCACACCCCACATAAATATTATATTGAATATATTATTGATGTATTATTACACAAAGTTTGAGTAATCATCGATACCACTAGATTTTAGATTTAATAGTTTACTATTTGGTTTAAAGCAAGAAAAATGGATCTTTTCTTATGTTTATTGGACATACAAAACTATTATTAGTATTTTTTCTATTTCTATTTACCTGTCTACTTTTAATTTGGTTTACCATCTTTACACTAATAGAATAAATATTAATTTGTTTCTCTTTGATATTTTTTCTTCAAAGATGGAAAGGTTATTGCTCCATTAACTTTCTTAAATTGACAAATATAGTAAAATTATCAATTTTTGATTAATGAACCAAATCATGAAATGTTGTTGCTTGATTATTTTTCAAAAATTGACAATTATAGTAAAATTTTAAAATTGGATTGATGAATCAAATCATAAAATGTTGTTGTTGATTAATTTTCATAAATTGACAAATATAGTAAAATTTTAAAATTGGGTTGATGAATCAAATCATAAAACATTGTTGCTTGATTAATTAATTTTCATAAATTGGTAAATATAGTAAAATTTTAAAATTTAGTTGATGAATCAAATCATAAAATGTTGTTGCTTTATTATTTCTCAACAATTGACAACACATAGTAAAAATATCAAAATTTGATAATTTCAATATTTGAAACGTGCCATAAAACCGGAAAAATATTTAAAATAAATGAAAAGTCCTAGCAAAATTATAATTAAAGCCTTAAATTCGTCCATCTCATATCCATTTTATTTTTCAAAAATTAAATTGTTTTTTCACCATTAAAAAAAAAAGAAATTGTTTTTCAAGGAAAAAATAAAAACTCTATAGTTAATACTATGTACAAAAAGAAACTTCATGGCAGTTTCCCTTGTCAAACAAGAGAATAATAAATTAAAGAAAAGGTGTAATTTGAGGTTGTAACAAATAATTGGTTTTTATATAAGTGGCAATAAGAGAAGGAATATTCTTTGTCATAATTTGATTTATTTTATTATAATTATTTTGCTTTATTTATGCTTTTCTTGAGTCGAGAAGCTATCAAAAATGATTTTTTTATTTTCAAAAAATATAAATAAAATTGTGTACATCCTAATTCCTCTAAACTTACGAGATTTCAATGATATGTTATTATATTTTTTCTGCATTTTGCATATATTAACTTAATGTTTAACATTAAAAATTAAAATTATTAGAAATGTACAATTTTGAAACTTATGATAATTATGTAATTGTAACATATAACTTAATCAATTGTCAACACAAGTTGTAACTTCCTTTTTTAAATAACACAAGTTGTAACTTATTCAATTGAAACATAGTTTGGTGTTACACATAATAATTTCATGTGATTTGTAAAATATAGATATTAAAAGAATAAAAAGGAATAAATAAATAAAGAAAATGAACAAAGACCAACACGGGACGTTGGGGTGGAGTAGTACGTACTCTTTCACTCTTAACCAATTATCAAGGTCTCGGATTTGAACTTGGGTATGTGGGCGCCTTTGTTAAGGAGCACTTATCCCAGGGTGAAACTTTCCAACATGAATCTAAATTAATCAGACTCTAATATGGTTATTCAGGAAGTGTTCTATTTTTATCGTTCCATGTAATTAGAACCTACTCTGTATTTTATTTTGCAAGAATAATCAATAAATTCAAGCAATTTATATATACTTGTTTTCTCTAATCCTGCATTCAAACATATATGGCTAAAATTTCAACCAATTTTAATATGTATTTGAGTCATATATGATTAAACGTAAATATACCTAAAAAATTAAATAGGTGCTATTGAGTTTTAGATTTATTATTGTTTAAGTATAATAACGACTGGAGTTTGATCTTTATAAATATTGAATTTATGTTTCAACTTTTGAGTTTATTTCAATGTTGAATTGTTGAAATTATAAGAATAATTTATTTATTTATTAGCAAAAAAAATTCAAATACACATGACTATACTTTAAGATAATTTTATATGTAGATCAGAAACGACATTCAACCTTAGTCACATACATTTGAGTTATTTTTCATATGGCAAAACTTATCGAAGATATTAAACGAACCTAAATTAAATGACGATTTCAAAAATAAATATTTGTGCCTTTCGCCCGACAAGGAAGGAGTAGTTCATGTGGGCCGTAGGGTTGGTAACGTTAGCCGCCAGCCCTATTTGACCTGGGCTTGCTATATATTTAGGCCCACCAGAGTTATTAGATTAATTATTTTATGAAATTTATCTAAATATATCATATTTAGAAAATTTTTATGACTTATAGCTATATAATTTTAATATATATATATATATATATATATTAATTATATGTATAATTTTATTTTGATACAGAG
>JAPFFP010000002.1:15421674-15432794 GCA_026153255.1 Solanum medicagineum
GACTTTTTTTCCCTTGTAATGTTTGTTTTTCCCATTTTCTTGGATCATACTCCATAATTTATATCCATGCAATTATCATCACATCAATCAAGCTTCTTTTATTTGGATTCCTCAATCTAAGTCTTGAGTTTTTTTTGCCCCTTCTTTTTATAGGTTCGGTTATCGGACCAGCTTGTGTCCACCTCGATTCAATTTAGGTACCTCAAATAAAAAAATCATTATTTCTTTATTTTTTTTTAATTACATTATTTCTTTATCCTTTTTTAGATTACTAAAATTTCTTAACATCTTGTGAATTTCGGATACATTACTGGAACCTGCATCATTTAATGATGCAGATACAGGTGATAAAAGCCTTCAGCAAGCGCATCGTTGAAGTCCAGTTTCTTGTTCACGAGACTTGGTGAGCCAGCTCCTGCTATTTGGAGGAGGAGCCTTTTTCATCTTTATTTGAGTGGTATTATTTCCTTTGAGGTAGCCTGGGACTTGTCTTGGCATCTTCTAGACTTACATTAGACGCTTCATAGATATTGATTTGTGATAGTTGATTGATGTTTATTTTCCAACTTTGTTCATTGGAAACTTTTAATGATGAAGAGATTGGGTTAATTGGTCAATCCTCAGCTCTTACTTGAGTATCTTCTACGCTGTAGAGTGTGATGTAACGACGAGGCCAGGTGGTTCTCCTGGGAAATTAACAATGCTTTAACAATGGTTCTTCAAGTGTCGGCTACGCCAAGAGTACCCTTCCGAGGCGTGACATTAATTTAGCTAAGTAACTTTTTTAGTTAATATTTTCTTAATATTATGCCCAAAAAAAAACATAATAAGTAAAATGTATCGGTTAAAATAATATTATTGTATGGTATAAACAAGACGCATGATTTTATGTGTATCTTTAGAGAGTTGTGGTAAACAACGCATGACATTTTCAGAGACAACTAATGCTTGCTTAAATGATTGTGGGTTCGAGTCATATATTGAAGGGTAAGTGAGAATATTATTGATATTTTTGACGAGATATGTTTTAAAAAAATTGAAGAAATTAATATTATTGTTTGGTATAAAGATGACAAGGTTTTATATGTGCATGCATCTTTAGAGAGTTGTAGTAATAAACATCACATGATATTATTGGCCAAAAAAGTTATTGGAAATTGAACATGCCATAAGTCATCGACCTAAAATTTTAGGAAACTGCACATGTGCAGTGGCTCAAATTGTTTTTATAAAAACGATAAAAGTAATAAATATAAGATGGACAATAACAACACAAGATATAAAGACACAACTAATCATACTAACCTACTATAGCACAAGGTCAGACATAATTCTACCCCTACTAGCCTATTAACCTTCTATCCTAATAATACGTGACCTCCACTCCTTTCCTACCTCTACCCCTCCGCGTAACCCCTAAATACAACCTCTCACGCACCTCCTAACAGGAGCATCAACACTTCTTCTCTGCACATGCCCAAATGATCGCAGTCTCACTTCCCTTATCTTGTTTGCCACAGAGAACATCTCTAACTTCTCCCGAATAGGCTTATTCCTAATCTTATCACCCCTGGTATGTCTACACATCCATCTCAAATATCCTCAGCTCCGCAACCTACACCTTCTGGATATATGAGTTTTTGACTGGCAAGCATTCCATCCTATATAGCAACGACGGTCTAACCACCATTCTGTAAAACTTACCTTTAAGTTTAGGTGGTATCTTCTTATCACGCAATACTCGTGAGGCAAGCCTCCACTTCATTCATGCTGCCCCAATACAATCTGTGACATCATCATCAATATCACCACATTATCCTGGATGATCAACCCGAGATATTTAAAGCTTTCTCTCTTGGGAATAGGTTGGATGGCCGTCTATGAAACTAACCTTGCCAACCCCATTAGGTAAACATTATAACTAACTAGTTACTAGTCTATATAAGTTGAGTTGTATGCCGTGGACAAGATAATTGAATTTAGCCATGGCAATTAAATCCAGATTGTCTATTATCTTTGCTTTCCTTATTGTTGTTTCCTTTTGCTTTGCTAGCTTTCAGCCCTGTGAATCTTTATCTAATGATGATAAACCTGGTCATTTGAAGACGGATATTAACATGGAAAATGAATCTTCATTTGCGCAGGTTAGTGGTGAAGTCAATAATTTCACTAAATATATTCGAGATTTAATATCTATGTATAAAAAAGTATGCAATTTTTTATTTAGTTATTTTTATTTATTTATTTATTTATTTATTTGCATTCTATGTGGCTATGTTAGGTTGAGGAGTATTCTCCATGGAACAAGAAGACAATTAGTCCAAGTAGAAAAATGATGCCTTGACACGTTAAAAATGTAACTCTTTTCATCTTACTAATGTTGAATAAGACATGAAATTGTTCTATCTATGGTAAAAATTAATCTTTTATATTCTATGAGATGAGATCGTCCAATATTATATAAGGAAATAACAACTTATTTTCTCGATCAATAACACTTTTTTCAAGAATTTGTCATATGATTGGTTGCAACTAACAAGCAGTATTTTAAGGGTGGACTTGGTCTAATCATCTTTCATTTCATTGCCTTCTTTTTCTGAAACATTTTTCAATCCACATAATTAATTTTGTGTTTCATGCACTTCCAAAGAATTTCTTCTATATGAATTTAGCCAATGAAAAGATGTTACATAAATGAAAAAAAGTACTCATCTATACATATATCATCACAAGGATAAATCCAAGAATTTTATCAAAATCAAGAAATCATTGACATGGCCAAAAGTAGAAAGGACAAAGATGATAATATTATCCTTTTGCTAAATCTGTAACAAACTATGGGAATTGTTGAATAGTTTTTTTTTTTTTTTAATTGGATCCAACTAAATTCGAATTCATGTCAGAAAGATCAATATTTCCTGACAAAAGTGATTCCTTACCGATAAAATTTGAACACAACGTGTTTAGATTAAAGATGAATGTATACTTACTATGGCGGTGCGTCAAACTTCAACTTATTGTTGAATAATAAAATATTACTTAGTATAAAAATTGGTTTCAAGTTCCAAAATAGTAGTGTCTATCCAATTTCCAGTAGCTGCATAGAGACCCATATCTTTATCTAACTCAAAGTTATGGACTTTCTTACCATTCCCAATCCCAATTATTTGTTGAATAAACCCATACAACATGCCACTGCACTGTCCATTTATTGTTCTTTTTTTTTTCTTTTTTGGTCATTTTTTGTTGTTGTTTCAAGGACCCTTTTGGACATTTATTTGGTTGGTATGATAAAAATTGAATCTTGTAGTGAAATTCTCCATCTATCTGTCTCTTTATACTTTCAAGTGTGACCTTAGTACCCAAGAGAAATGTTTGAAATCTTTTATTTTTTCGTGTTGTTTCCTAGGACCCTTTTGGACATAGATTTGGTTGGTATGATAAAAATTGGATCTTGAAGTGAAATAATTTGGTACGTTAATTTTTTTTTTTCCTGTTGTTTCCTAGGACCCTTTGGACATTGATTTGGTTGGTATGATAAAAATTGAATCTTGAAGTGAAACTTTTTTATTTTCCTGTTGTTTCTGAGTACCCTTTTGGACATTGATTTGGTTGGTATAATAAAAATTGAATCTTGAAGTGAAATTTTGAATCTTTTTTCTTCTCTTTGAGGTATTTAGTTTGAATTAGTCACTATTTGAACTCTACTTGCACTTGTTTTAGTGTTAAATTCTTGATTCCATCCGATTTTACCTAAATCTTTGTGAATAATTTTCTTAATCTTAGTAGTTGTTTACAGTCTGTAGTGTATTGGTTTCATAGAGCAAAGCTTATAGGATTAGTTCCTAGCTCATTTAAGTTATGGACATAAGTAGTGAGGCTAGAGTTGATTTCTTTTCAATTGGACCTTCTTCAATTGTGGGAAGAACAATAGCCTTTCGAGTGTTGTTTTGCAAATCAATCTCGCGGTTGAGGCACAAAGTTTTTCATTTCTTGGTATACTATTTGTACAAGATCAAGAAATGTGTGTCAAGATACTTGACACCTTTGATCAAATGGTTTCACCCTCGTAATCCACAAGGGATATTAGTGTTAGTAACACTTCTAGCCTTCTTGTTGAGGCGATATACGAATGTAAGGATCAGGGCTGATATGGCTTATAAGAGGAAATTTTGGAGGAATATGATGAGATCTGCCTTGACTTATGAGGAATGGGCTCATGCTGCGAAAATGTTGGAGAAAGAGACCCCTAAAATGAATGAGGCGGAGTTTTATGATGAAGAATTAGTTTTATATAAACTCCAAGAACTTCAACATCGTCGCCATGAAGGATCTTTAAGAGACATTATGTTCTTTATGAGGGCTGATCTGGTGAGAAATCTTGGAAATATGTGTAATCCACAACTTCATAAGGGTAGGCTTCATGTGCCAAAACTTATTAAGGAGTATATTGATGAGGTTTCAACTCAGTTGAAAATGGTATGTGACTATGATTCCGATGAGATTTTATTGGAAGAGAAGCTAGCTTTCATGCATGAAACAAGACACGCTTTTGGTAGGACGGCATTGCTTTTAAGCGGGGGAGCGTCTTTGGGAGCTTTTCATGTTGGTGTGGTGAAGACATTGGTAGAGCACAAGCTCATGCCAAGGATAATTGCTGGTTCGAGTGTTGGATCAATTATGTGTTCTGTAGTTGCAACTCGGTCTTGGCCTGAGCTGCAGAGTTTTTTCGAGGATTCTTGGCACTTGTTGCAACCGTTTGAACAGATGGGTGGAATTCTTACTGTCTTCAGGAGGATCATGAGACAAGGTGCTGTACATGAGATTAGGCAGTTGCAGGTGATGTTACGCCATCTCACGAATAATCTTACTTTCCAAGAAGCCTACGACATGACTGGTCGAGTTTTAGGGATTACTGTTTGCTCCCCTAGAAAACATGAACCTCCTAGGTGTTTGAACTACTTGACTTCACCTCATGTTGTTATATGGAGTGCTGTGACTGCTTCTTGCGCGTTTCCTGGTCTGTTTGAAGCTCAAGAACTGATGGCAAAGGATAGAAGTGGAAATCTTGTTCCTTATCATCCACCATTTCATTTGGAACCTGATCAGGCTGCAGCTTCTGGTTCATCTGCTCGTCGATGGAGAGATGGTAGCTTGGAGATTGATTTGCCTATGATGCAGCTAAAAGAACTCTTCAATGTAAACCACTTTATCGTGAGCCAGGCGAATCCACATATCGCTCCTTTACTCAGGATCAAAGAGTTTGTAAGAGCTTATGGAGGCAACTTTGCTGCCAAGGTATGGTTAATCGTCTTAATTTGCATGTTCTTGGTTTTGGCTAGCTGATGTGAATTGTATGACTCTTTCCTACATAGTATAGCGATACAGAAAATTTCCGCGGACAAATGTAACAGGAAGTATTTGGTTTATGCAGCTTGCTCATCTTACTGAGATGGAAGTGAAGCACAGATGCAATCAGATACTGGAACTTGGTTTTCCCTTGAGGGGATTAGCCAAGCTATTTGCTCAAGATTGGGAAGGTGATGTCACCATTGTAATGCCCGCCACTATTGCTCAGGTATGTCCACGAGAGTCCAGTGGGCGAAGCCAGGAATTTCACTAAAAAATTTTGACCTGTATATGCAGTGCCATTTTCTATATAATTTTCCGACGAAGGATAGTTACTGTAATAATTCCTTATGAAGGGTGTTTTATTTGGAATTCGGCTTCATAACTAACCATTTCTCCAAATGTTTGTTTATGATCCAGTACTTGAAAATCATACAGAACCCCTCTACTTTGGAGGTTCAAAAAGCAGCAAATCAAGGGAGGAGATGCACTTGGGAGAAACTATCAGCCATTAAGGCAAATTGTGGAATTGAACTTGCTCTTGATGAGTGTGTAGCGATACTCAACCACATGCGTAGACTAAAAAGGAGCTCGGAAAGAGCAGCTGCTGCTTCTTCACATGGCTTGTCAAGCATCAGCACTGGCAAGCTCAATGCTTCTCGACGTATTCCTTCTTGGAATTGCATTGCGCGAGAGAATTCAACAGGCTCCCTTGAAGAAGACCTTCACTTGGATTCTCCTTCCTCTCTTCATCATCAGAATGCTGCACGAATTTGGCGTTCTATTAATAGAAATGCACATGATCATCATGGAAGTGACAGTGAGTCTGAAAGCGCGGATAATAATAATTCTTGGACAAGATCAGGTGGTCCTTTGATGAGGACAACATCAGCTGATAAGTTCATCGACTACGTCCAAAACTTAGAAACTAATGCTTCACAACGATCTAACTTAGGCTTGAGTATTGACATCAGCTGTGTTGTAGGCAGAGAGTCTCTTTCTCCGAGTCCACGGGTGACAACACCAGATAGAAGATCAGATACAGAATTTGATCAAAGCCGAGACATCAGAATTATCGTCGCTGAAGGTGATTTACTACAGACTGAAAGGACTAACAATGGGATTGTATTCAATGTGGTAAGGAGAGGAGACTTGACTCCATCAAACAGGAGTCTTGATTCAGAAAACAACACTTCCTTTCATAATCCAGTGGCCGAATCCGTGCAACTCGAAAGTCCTGAGAAGGATATGGATATAAGTTCAGTATCAGAAGATGGAGAAACAGCAAATGCAGCACTGGAGGAAGTAACAGCAAATCAGACCATATAAGATATGACATGTTGTGTAAAGAATCTCTATACTATCATTCCAGTTTAACCGGTTATAGTCTACGTCAGTTACATGTTATTGTGATTTCGTACCTAGTAAGGCTGGAGAATCCGATACTTTTGATTAAGGAAAAAGAAGTAGGTATTACTCCACCGCCATCCGAATTAAATCTATTGAGAAACTATATTGTCCACTTATTGTGATGTTCTGCATATACTTTGACTGGTGTGTATATTGTCTGCCATTCTAAGTGTTTTGTGACCACTCTTTAAATCATGGCCATAAGATTTTTAAAAGAAGTGCATTTTTAGAAGATTCAAAACAAATATAACAGTATTTCCAAGAGTTAATTTATTTTTTTAAGAAAAAAAACAACTATGTTATATAAAGATGATTGCACTCCAAAGTATGAAAAGAGAAAAATTATTGTGAAAAAAATAATGAATTTTTCAATACTTAGTGCATCCAAAATGGACTATCTAATTAATAAGCAATTTAAATAAAGTTGAATTCCAACAAAAGCAAAGGGAAAAAATTGTGATTTATTTAAGAAAGGAAAAATCCAACATCCTCAGCACACAAAACAGGAATCTCCACATTAATGTTGGTTAATTGCTCCCTCCATTCCAAAATAATTGAATTTGTGAAGTAATACACACATATTAAAAAAATATTCAAAGACAAAATTTACATCATATTTTTCACTATTGTCCTCTGTAAAATCATAAATATATAGTGTAATTGATATCCTTGAAAATATAAAAGCTCAATAAATGAAATGACAAATATGAAAAAAATTTAAAACGCTTACCTTCAACCTTAAACTTTGAACAATTCAAATATTTTGAATCTTGAAAAAAAACCTCAAAAATTTAAGTAACATCAGACGGATGGAGTATCTTATTAATGTCTTATAAACATAAGGAGTAGTACTTAATTTTATTAATCAACATGAACTCTAGTGGGATATTTGACCTTCTATATACCTTTGAACTTCTGAAAATATAGTAGAGGTGGTATTTGATTACTATATTTTTTATAAATAATTAAATGTGCCTCTTAATACCAAAAATAAAATAATTAATTTTTTCTTCAATATCTAAACCAACAATTATTTTAGAAAACAACTTATTAATATTTGACCTGCTACACATTTGTAGGTTAAATCTGACAACTAGTCAAAGCACAGTTTTCTATTACAATATAAAAAATTAATTAATCATAAACAGTAATTAGTTACAAAACCTCGAAGGAATAAAACTGCAACACCAGTCTATACAGAGTATCTCGTATTTATATAAAATTCAAAGAAATATGATGTAAATAATATACAAACAAATTAGTTCCCTTTCTACGAATTAACAGATGGCAGTTGATTTGCGTTTCTATTTTTTATTTAGATTCAACCACCAAAGATCGATCTTAGTATTTTCAACATACAACAGATTATTATTTTCGTTAACCCGAGGCTCCCCTTAAATGGTCTCCGTTCGTTATAATAAAAGTAAAATTATATCGTAAAAACTATAGAAAAAGGTAGAAATTAAATATTTTTTATTTTTTTAATTCTACTGAATTTATATTTTCAATTTCATTCTAGGACCACATAATTACTTTATCAAAAGAATACTTTTCAGTCTCACATCTTTCTATAAATATTTATCTCAGACTGATTAATTACTTTCACATTTAAAGAATAAATTCTTTCTATATTTTATGTATTTTTTAAAATTAATTTAATATACATTGATATCAACTAAAATGATAAAATTTATTAATAATTTTTTAATCATCATATAAAAGTAAAAATATCTATATAATATGAGATAAAGACAACAGTGTCTTTTTATAGCACGTTAATATATAGGTCCAAATTTTTTTGAAACAGTGAGCTAAAAGCCTTTTTGTCTGTGTGCCAATTTTTATCTGTTGGCCAAAAATTAACAAAGAAAAAAATATAATAAATGAAACTGCATGTGATTACAAAACTTGCACTAATTATTATTTAATATTTCACACATGCACTCTTCTTTTCCAAATTAAATAATGTAAAATTTAGAAAGGAAACTCAAAAGGGGTTGTGAACACTTAATCTAGATATTTAAAAAAATTGTTGTTGGTTGATTGTCTTGATGAACACTATAATGTAGAGAATTAAGTTGGTGCAATGTACCTAGAAAAAAAGTAATTCTAAAATATTTGTGTGATGGTAAATCATATCAGAAAAATTTTAAAATTAAATTATTTTTAATCAGTGACAGAGCGAGAATTTTCTTAAAGAGGGTTTAAAATTTTAAGAAGTAAATATAGGACTAATCAAAAGAGGTTTGACATCTATTATATATACATATAAAATTAATTTTACTACATATATATCGTATAATTTTTTACCAAACTCCTTATTATATGACTTCGCTATTATTTTTAATTACACTAAAGTAATATTCATTTTTAGATAGATTAAAAAAGAAAAAGTGTCACGGTCCCGAACCCCAAAAGTCTACCTTCACTAAACCAGATGTTAGATTTAGACTTTTTTGAAACATTTACACATTAGTCATTAGAGTTCATCCAATTTAAGATGGAGTTTCTTTGACAAAGACAAATAATACACGAATACATGTTGATTTTCTCTTTAAAACAATAAAAAATCAACATATTAATAATAGACTAAAGAAATATCCATAAGAATCACGGTGGAGTCTCATTCATCTTTAATTAAACATCTCAAATTCAAGTACTAATATATATAACAATCACCTTTGTTAGAAAACACTTTACCTTCAATATAAAATCTTTTAACGTGAATAACATATAATTGAACCCTAATATCAATGCCAAAGGACGAAAACAGAAAAACCAACGTACTTCTTTCATTTACTTTTAGTTTTCAAAAAAGTTTAAAATTTGATTTTCACTTTATTTGTCATTTTTGATCAAGATAAGACAAAAAAAAATTTCTATTATATCCTTAATTTGTTATTATTGAGTAATGACTTTGAAAAATACAGTGAGCCAATCCTAACAATTAATAAGGATAAAATGATGACTTACTATATCAATAATTATTTTCTTTAAAATTTAATAATTAAAAATAAACGAAGAAAATAAATAGAATAGATGAGAGTGTGATAAAAGTATCAAATCATCCTTAATTATCCAAAGGTTTTGAATTAAAAATTTACTTTACCTAATAATATAAAATATTTCATATTTAATTAAGCTTCAATGCGATATCGAGAGGAGGTAAACCAAAGGAATCAAATAAATACTAGTGTCTTACCTTTCTCCTAATCATCAGTGTAGGAAATTTCCTGGAAGCTCACTATGGATTGCTACTTCCTTCCGCCATTTAACCACCTCTCCTTCCTCTCTCCTTCTTCATTATTCTCCTTTTCTCTTCCTTTTTACTCTCCAAATTCATAGCCATGAAGCTCAACCCCAAAAAACTCTTCAAGTCCAAAAAAACCCGATCCATTTCCAGATCCGAAAACACATCATTCGGCTCCGTAACAACCACCTCCTCCACCGGGTCCGTGACCACGCCGACCAGCGTACTAACCACTACTAAATGGCCGTCTGAGATTTCCGCCGAAGTTTACTCTGAACTCGTACAAGCCTTCCACATGATTGACGGAGACGGCGATGGGAAGATACAGAAGGAGGAACTCTCCGCTATTTTAACCCGAGTTGGATCGGAGCCGCCGAGCGAGGAGGAACTCGAATTGTTGCTTAATGAAGTAGATGTAAACGGAGATGGATCTATTAGTTTAGAGGAATTTGGAGCTATAAGCTCGGCCTTCGGTCCGCCGGCGTGTGATTCCGAGATGAGAGGTACGTTTGACTTCTTCGACGCCGATCACGACGGGAAGATAACGGCGGAGGAGCTGTTTAATGTGTTTAGGACTATCGGAGATGGACAGTGCACGTTAGAGGATTGCCGGCGTATGATTAGAGGTGTGGATAAAAATGGAGATGGATTCGTATGCTTCGAGGACTTTTGTCTTATGATGGAACAACAGAGATGATTGATCAAAACTATATTGATCATCCTGGCTGTGTTTCCTGAAAAAATAAAGTCCTTTTATTATTATTATTATATTTGGAAAAAATTGTGATTATTCAATAATTTGGATTAATTTGAAGTTGGTGTATAAAAACTTTGGAAGACTAAGCCAATATCCTTTGAAGCTTACATCCATATATCCCTATGCTCTCTAATTAATTACAATTAATATTTCTTAATTTGTCTATTATAAAAATATCAGAACATTAATAGAGTATATGGCAAAGTATCACAAAAGATTAAATTTAGCCCTATATAATGTTAATATATAGATAGAGCATCACACATAATATATTTTCTACTAATTTAAATTTTAACAAATAAAATTGTGACTTAATAATAATTTCTTAATTATTTTTTATTTATTTCTTAAAAA
>JAPFFP010000002.1:15432943-15449829 GCA_026153255.1 Solanum medicagineum
AATTTAAATTTTAACAAATAAAATTGTGACTTAATAATGATTTCTTAATTATTTTTTATTTATTTCTTAAAAAAGAATTCAATCATATTTGATATCGATATTATCACAAAATTAAGCTCAGTATTATATGATATCAATATACGGATGGAATATAAAAAATCATGCAGTACCAGACACGAGATGGAATATAAAAAATCATGCAGTACCAGACACGAGATAGATCTTCCAAAGAACAAAAAAATATATTTTCTATTAATTTAGAATTTAATAATTTTCTTTTAATTATTTCTTATTTCTTGGAAAAGAATCCAATTATATATAACACTTGTATGACATTAATATATCGACAAAGTATCACAAAGAATTAAAGTTAGTTATATATGATATAGTTATGAAATCAATATATCGACAAAGTATCTATTAATTCACATGAATTGTGTTGATGACAACACATTATGATGTCATGTTTAGTAAGTAATCAAGTAATCATCTAAAATGGCACGAAGAAAGTCCAAATTTATGGGTATGTTTAGTAATTTTTAGAATTTATGAATATAAATCATACTTTTAAAAAAAAATATTTCTTTCAAAATTCATGACTAAATGCATGATAAAACTTCACTCAAAAATAATTTATCAAAAATATTTAAATATTTATGACAAAATGCTAGCTTAAGTTATATTATTGAGTCACGGAATTAGCACTTCCAAAACTCTTGAAAAATTGTCGTGTGCCATGCACAATTTTTCTGTGTTCATACATCCATAGAAAAATCAATACAATTATATTGATTGTTATTACAAGTTGACAACTAACCTATAAATGTCCTTTTCCTCTAAAAACGACAATAATGTGGGAAAAAGAAAATATAATGCAAATGGAAATTAAAAACGATTGCTTTAATTTGTATTTATATTTTCATTAACATTTAGATATTGACACACCAACTTATTCCTTGCTATAGATCAAAATTTCATCTGAACTTTCCTTGATAAAAAATTATATCATATATATAAGATTCACATTATATTTAACTATTTATATCTACAAGTATAACTATTCCAAGATAAGCATTTCAACCAAGTCAGTATAGCTATAAATTATGAGTCTTATAAGCTCATTGCATATGTAGATTTTACGCCGATCTGGTAGAGTTGTTGGCACGTGATCTCCAGGTCACGAGTTTAATTCTTGAAAATAGCCTCCGACAAGAAATACAAGGTAATACTATGTATAATAAACTCAATCTTGTGATCGAACTCTTCTCTAAATCCTGTGCATAATGAAAACTTTAGTGTATCAGACTTTTTACCGGTGTGTATACAGAAAGTGTTTGGTAAAAAGGGGTTTTCATTTTTCTTGATTCAACAAAAAAAAGTTTTCAAAATTATATTTTTTTGCAGGAAAAGTGGTTTTTCTTTCAAGGTGTGTTGTCGTTTTGCTGGAAAATTGACAACTTTTTAGGGAAAAGCACCAAGCTTCTTCCTTTATCTTCCATGAAACTTCTTGGAAAGTTGGTACTACATCAACATATTATTGTACAAAACAAAGACAGAAAGGATGTAACTTTTTGGACTTCTCTTTAATCCATCACTTCAAATTAAATATATATAGGATTAATAGGAAGGGACAAGGGAGTACTATGAAAAAAAGACACAATTAAGTGTGGTCTTTAGTTCACATGTTAGTAACTTTGATGATTATTATAAGATTACCAAGATTATAAGTGTCATACAAGTTTTATAGTTTCGTTACGATAAATTTATCGGTCAAATGATGTATATGTGACATTATGTAACAATTAAGAAAGATGATCTATTATGACACAATATATAACAAGGTATTCAAACAAAGTGTAAGTGGACTGACTCTATTTTGAAATAGCACTAGGGAAGCATTTGGCCATAAATTTTTTTTACCTTTTTTAAGAATTGAACTCTGAAAAACAAGCTTAACAAAAAATTATTGAAATTCAACTTGAGAAATTTCAAAAATTGTACAAAACAACAATCTTAACTCTAAATTACTCACAAAAAGTCAAATGCCCACTTTAAACAATTTAGTGTGGATTGGGTTTATTTGACTGAAATACCCTTGGGCCAAATACTAAGCCCATTACCTCAGTAGCCCAATTTCTAATCCTTGTTCTTCTTCCTCCTGTTTGTTTACCCTAATTTTAGGGTTTCTCTTCTGGGAAAAAGGGGAATTTTTTTGAAGAAACATTCATTGTTGTTGAATTAATCAATTGCAAAATGTCATCGTTCAAGAATGCAATTCCTAGACGAGCTCATAAGGAGCGAGCTCAACCGTAAGTGATTTTGCAATTGCTTTCACAGATTATATGTGATTTTGAGTTGATTTTGTTTGATGTTGTTGAATTTTTTTTTATCAGACAAGCAAGGAAAAAGTTTGGGTTGCTCGAGAAACACAAAGATTATGTGGTACGGGCGACAGCATTCCACAAAAAGGAGCAGACTTTACAGGTGAATTTTTCTGTTTTTGTTTTGTTCTACAAGGAATTGAAAGGTTGAGAAGTTAGAAGGAAATGTAGATACAGAATTAGTTGAATCTGAAGTATTCTATAGCTCGATAAGCTAGCTTACAGAGGCACCTAAGGGTGTGGCCTAGAAATTTCAGTAAAGACAATAAAATACTAGGTGAATCTTCTCTTCTGTACTAGCCTTGATGGATTGAGTTACGTGGTGGTATGGTATGTTGTTGAGAGGGGGTAGATATCCCGTGAAATTAGTCCAGGTGTAAGAAAGCTGACCTGGATATTACAATCATCCATAAAAAAATATTTTAGTTCACAAAGGACATGATCCTTGATAGGAAGATATAGATACTGAATTAGTTGCATTCAAAGGATTCGGTAGCTTGATACGCCATATCTTTTACAGAGGATATCTAGATAAGAAGGGTTGGAAGTGGAGGGTTAGGGTAGAAGATTAATAGGCAATTGTGTGTTGGAGTGCTTTTACAATGACGAGTTCGGAGCTAGTCTCATCATCTCCTTTTTAAGTAGTCTTACCTAGCATTCACATCGTACCCTGATCTTCAAAATTATTTTTATATGCTATTCTTTTGACTTTTGGAGAATATACACGCACCCATTGACATTTTTGATGAGTCCGAGCAACATAGATTTTTTTTATTACACTTCTTTTGAGCTGAGTGTCTACCGGAAAAGCCTATCTACCCCACAAAAGTAGGGGTAAAGTTTGTATATATCCTACACTCCCCAGATCTCACATTGTGGGATTACGCTGGCTATGTTGTTGGTTCTATAGTTTGATACGTTATTGAGACATGAATAAGTTTAGGGTTGTGTGATATTTGCTGCAAGGCCCAACTTTGTTCTTCCACTAGAAAAAGAAAGAAAGAATGGAAGGAGGAAAGATGCCACAATGGCGATTATACAGTTCATTTGTATTAAAGATCAAAACCCTCGAATCCTCGGGATTAGCTCAATTGGCAAAGGCTGAGAACCTGTTATTTGGTCACAAGTTTGAGAAAAAGTTGAGTATTTAATTTAATTTTAGAAGGGTAGAGGGGCGGGCCCACCATTCCCAGTTTTGAAGATGCAGTTGGCTGATTTCTCGGTAATTAGAGAATAGAGTAAAACCGTTGTTTGTATTTTGCAAGTAGTCCTTTTGAAGGGATTCTTGCATGTTCTTTTGGTTTTTTAATTTAACGTGGTACCTTTATCTTGCCCTTAATGATCATTTACATTTTTTTGTATGATTAGATATGTGAATGATGTTTGTTATTTGCCTCACAGAAACTCAAGGAAAAAGCAGCATTTCGAAATCCAGATGAGTTCTACTTCAAGATGATTAAAACAAAAACTGTTGATGGAGTGCACAAATTGGAGTAAGATCCGAATATTCGTATCTTTTGGTTGAGCAAATTTCTTCCTCAGTCGTGGTTGACCTGACTTGTTGGAAACTGTTACCAGGAGCCAAGCAAATAAATACACTCAAGAGGAACTCATGTTAATGAAGACTCAAGATATAGGCTATATTTTACAGAAAATTCAGAGTGAGAAAAAGGTTTGCTGTTACTTATTGTGGTTCATGTTGTAATTACTTCTTTTTCTTTCTCTCTTTCTTGATCCTTAGAATTGAGAAGTTTCTTCTGCTTCCTTCTTATCAACAACTCTTATTTTATGCAGAAAATTATGAAGTTAACTGCCATGCTGCACTCACTTGATAATCAGCCATCAAATAGACGTGTCCTCTATGCCGAAGACAGGTTAGAAATACCTTTTTAATTCTTTGCCCATTCTTACAAATTCAGCACACAGGACTGAAATAACTTACATTCTTGTGTTAACTTGCACATGCAGTCAAATGACAATCACATTTGGGAACGTTCAATATTTAATTGTCCTCATGGATTTTTGATATATCGTTCAACTTCAGAAAATCGTTCACTGTTACCACACAACTAATGACTCATTTGGAGCCATATACTTGATAGTCATTCATTGGCTCGACAAATTGCATCCAATATTTAGTTGAAACCTCATCACTTGATCTCGGTTGACTTTTACCATATGATTTAATCAGAAGGAACCAACAATTCACTCTTGAATGGTAGCATTATCGCTGATAGATGCCCAAGTTTTGTTCACAATTTATCTCAAAATTTTACCTAACTCTCGTTTCATTGGTCCAAATGAAATAGCCAAGCAGGCAGCTTCCCAATTAAATTTAGTGTCACTCAAGACTGTACCTACTGAATTTTTGAAATTAACTGAAATTGGACTCCTTGGAAAAAATAGACAAAGAAATAAGAAAATGCTGAATCATCGAAACTGTGTGAGCTTGAATTTGGCAGTGGGATTTCAGCTTCTCAGGACTTCGTCTTTTTCAGTATCTTTTCCTTGTTTCCTGTATTTAAGCTAGCTTTATTTAGGCCTCAAAACATTCAGGCAATGCCATTTTCTTTTTTCATTCTTTTGGTTCTCTCCCCTCTATATCCCACATATCTTGAGATGATCTTTGTGTTGCAGTGCCATATTCAAAGTCCTTACTTTCTCTATTTTGTTTATTTTCAGGGAGGAAGCAGAAGTGCTAGCGTCTAAAGCCTCAGAACGTAGTAATCTTGTGGCTTCTGAGAACTTGCCTAGCAGTATTAGAAGGTAATCACAACTTTTTCTTATTTATGTTGTCTAGTAGATGATATCATGTTTTGAACTTGTATAAGATTCTACCTTAATCTATTTGAAATCCGTCAAACATTTTCCTTGTGAGTTATGTCAACATTGTTATAATATGATGATTTTGACACTGGATCCTAGTTCCTTATGAGAGACAAACTAGTGATCTAGTCTGTGATTAGAGATATATGGTTCCATGGGTCTTCCATCTCGAGGTAAAAGTGCGACATGTTAAGTGGATAAGGGTAAAGGGGCGAGGCGTATTGCACCAGAGTTTCAGAACATTCACTAGCTGTTTTGTGAATTTTCAGTTATCAAAAAAATAAATTAGAAAAAGAAGAATACATCAATTGCGTTCCAAACTTACATATCTTTTTATCCATATAGCTGATAAATAGTTTGAAATGGTTGGTCCTTTTATACAAAGGATGGTCTTCTACATTTTATTGAATCATGTTCCAATACCTTGTTTTTCTGTTAAACATTGGAGGCATTTATTTATTGAAGCTGAGGGTAGTTTCTTCCATATTTGATCCTTCACTGCAACCCCAACAAAAACAGTATCCACTGTGGATATGCCTGAAAAGAACCTTAATCTGTTCATTTTGCTTGATGTTATTAAGTGTTGTCGTATTGAAGCTTCTGCAAATCGTTCTTCAAAATCTGCTTTTACAAATGCCTTCAACGCTCCATGCAGAAGTGTGAGATCCAATCTAGTTATGGGAATTGCATTAATCCTTTTTTTTAAATTTCTTTATGCTGGGTCGTGGCAGATTTTTGTACTTTCATATATGTGTATACTTTCCTTTAGTTTCAAAGCAAAGTTTGTCATCTTCTTTACATTATTGGAATCTCCTGCACAGGAAGACGGCTACATCTTACAGAGAGTTGGAAGCAAGAAAGAGCAGAGTTAGAGATTTAGAGAAAGTATACATGGATATGGCAATGCAGAAAGAATTACAGGTATATTTAAGGTTATACCTGTTCCGTATTCAAGGACTGTAAACGGTGATCTTAGAATGATTCTTTTTATGTTAACCAGAAACCAGGAAGGAAACGCAAACTTCGTGAAGAAGAGCTTGTTAACCCTACAACCAAACCTGTCTACAAGTGGAAACAAGAACGGAAACGATGAGAATTTCTATGTTATAATACAAGCACGGTTAAGTTTTTTGGATGGTCATATCAAGGACTCAGGTGAAAGTTGGTGGAACAGCTGCCTCGTTGGCTTCATCGCCTGTTCCCTTGGAGGACCAGAGATGGCTGTTTTTATCATGAACCATATTGTTGAACATGTTAAACATTTCTATAGAATGTAAAGATTATTTGGAGTCCCATATGCAGTTGCACCAATACACAGCAATTGAAACAGTGAAAGGACAACAATGCATAGTACTTGACTATTTAAGTTTCTTGTTTTGGATACAAACAGAATTCAGTTGCCCATAACTCTCTTTTTACATGGCGAAATTTCAATGATTTTACATTTCTCTGACCATAAAGAGTTATCCGACTTAACCTCTGAGACTTCTTGCAAGATTAAAAATGTCACTTCAGCGCGAGCTGAAGAATCTCATATCATTTCAGTAGTTTAGCAGCAACATGTTCTGCAATAGCCATACTGGAAGTAAGGCCTGGTGATTCAATCCCAAACAGGTTAACTAAACCAGATATGCCGTGAATGTCCTCTCCCTGCAAAACGTGTGTTTTATAGACTGTAAGATTAAGCAGACGGAACTCAGTTGAAATATAATTGAAAACAAGAAACATGAAAGGTAACTAAAAATGTCTCCGCATCAGGTGATTCCAACAGTTCTTTTCTGAAAAACTCAGGTTAAAGATCCCATCGGACTGCTTTCTATAACTTGTTCATAGGGAAAACAACTGAACCGATAGTGCTCTGTCCGTTGGGCCAGCTGTGCGTAATTTTGGCAAACTTAAAGATTGCATGTGATCACAGTAGTATAATACAGGGATGAAATAGATCTACTAATGAACCTAAGGGATCATTTGGGTTAAAAACTCAGAATAAGTTTGATATTACCTGAACTACAAAATCGGTAGGACCCTCTTCTGGACCAGAAAGCTTTGGTCTGATGCCTGCATAACCTGGCTCCAAAGATCCATCCTTCAGACCAGGGTAGTATTTTCTTATCACAGGATAGAATTGATTTGCACGGTCTTCACACACAGAGTAATCGAACCTAGAATATCATAAGCACATCATATTGGTTATTAGAATTCTTCTGCTCCTATAAGTTTTGTAATGCAAAAAGAGTAAACATTTCCAACGTTAAACAATGTTTCAACTGTTCTGCAGTTCTATTTCCAGTTTATAAGTGTAAAGAATGCAGCAGGCTGAAGTACTCAAAAGGAGAAGATGCTTTCCTACTTTCCAATATGCAAAAATTTACGTTATCCGTCTAAACATTCATCATTACAAGTTCTAGAAACAGTAAGCTTTTTGCTAGTAGAATTTGTAGTTTAAGAACCATCACTATCAAATTCATCCACATAAAAACTGTTAAGAAGAACGCATATGAGTTGTTATTGTGTGTGCTCAATGAGAACTTACATGTTGAGGAAGCTCGGGATATCATCAATTCCTTTTATCCATTCGACATCAGGACCAAACTTGACTTGGCCATTCAAATCCAAGGTAACATGCACTCCAAGGCCACCAACCTCAGGTATAGGATAAATCAAGTGCTTGAAAGGGGATTTAGTGTTTGAAAGCGTGAAGTAGCAACCACGAGCATAATGAGAAGCAGGTATAACACCATCCGGTAGGCCTTTTATTCGTTTTGCAATGGCTGGAGCGCTTAAGCCTGCAGAATTCACTACAAGCTTCGGAATAAGCATTAGTTCAGAGTCCAATTCAGAGCTCCCATTCCAGTTTGCAATGGCATTGCTCCCAGAAACATGAATTTGAATTTGATTTCCTTCAATATGACCACCAATAACAGCAGTATTGTAAGAGAAAGTCGTCCCATGACTTTCAGCTTCGCCCTAAACCCATGGTATGGTCATAGTCCTGTCAATATTACATCAATGATTCTAAAAAGGTAAACAAACGATGATAAATTGAGCTCTTCTAAGTAAATAAGAGTTTTTCCCCTTAAGTTCTAAAGGATGAGCTCTTTGGATGTTGATTCGCAAGCAATCAATACGACAAAATATATTTGGAGACTTAATGATGAGAAGCATTACCGCCAATGATAGCATCAAGGAATGACTATCCACTATTCCCGAGGAAGGTGACCATAAAGCTTTAACACATTGCAGTTCGGGCTCCAGTGCAATAGCTTCATACCCCTCCATCATTCTCAGACCCTCAACTCCATTTTGAATTCCTCGACTCATGAGAGAGCTCAACCTTGGAACCTCTGATAATCCAGTAGCAACTATTAGCTTGCCTATCTGCTTGTGTGGAACTCCATGGTCTTTGCAATATTTGTAGAGCAATTCTTTCCCTCTAACGCAGAACAATGCCTGCAATATGATTTGAAAGTTAAAGCTAATGTGTGGGAACTCCTTGCAGTAGAACTG
Organism: Solanum medicagineum; assembly: GCA_026153255.1. NCBI lineage: Eukaryota > Viridiplantae > Streptophyta > Magnoliopsida > Solanales > Solanaceae > Solanum > Solanum medicagineum. The sequence goes on from JAPFFP010000002.1 coordinate 15,441,658, forward strand.
CTTATGATAGTTTTTGAAACTTCACAACTATTACATACTACATCCCAATAATGGCACTTCTTTATAATTTCAAGAAAAGAGATCCATACGTGTAAGATAAGAGTTTGCATTGAACTAAGCAAAGATAAGAATGACTACTGCCAAGCCAGCTATCGCTAATTTGCATAGTATAACACATTTTAATATCTCTAGAGCATATGCGGCTGAATGCATAGGATTGTAAATCAAGGTTTTCAAATTTGAATTCAGCTTAAACTCAAAGTTTAGCACTCAAATTGTAGTCATGATAATCAGCTCAAGATCGTACTTGGACTCGACTTGAAATTCAAACATCAGGTAAATGTACTCTTCAAACTTAGACAATTAGTTTCTCCATGCTGCATCCAAAATTATTCCCGGTTGTAGACGTAAGGACCAGGAGCATAACCAGCTGCGTCCAAAATTATTCCCGGTTGTAGACGTAAGGAGGAGGAGTATAACCAGACTGTTAGACACTCAGCTTTCACCACCAAAGCACAAGAGATATCCTCTATTTTTTCCTCTTCCCAATAGCAGGGAACGCTCACTTGATTTATTTGTTGTATCAGAATACAGTATGGTGATAATAATACAGTAGAAAAGAACATAATAAACTGATTTCTTCCTATCTGTTCAAGCGTTGGTGAACAAAGTTAACCTAGTACCTGCGCTTATGGAAGGTGGCATATATAGTCAAGTGCCCGCAAGCTAGCTCGAGCACCATGGTCATTAAAAGGCAAAAAAGAGAACAAACTGGATTGACTAGCAGTATAAAAATTCAAACCTCCAGTTACGCTTAATAAGGAATCCTTATCAGCTAAAAGAAACAAGAAACTCAATTAATAAGCGGTATCAAAATTCAAATTTTAAGCAAATATTTAATGGGGCATTTATAAAAATATCACATGATAGATAAACAAACCCTCAAACTTAGCCTCACCTTCCCCAGCCATATCTGGAAGCTCGCTGACAGAACTTCCGTAAAACGTGCACAACTTATTACTCTGATGTCGTATTGATGAGCAGTTTGTTTTACCATGAACTAGACCCATAAACCTTTGCATGTAAGCACTCGAACCCTAAGAGTGCACATTTAGACACCACAACTTAATCTCAATCAGCAACTAAACACTTCAACTCGTCCTCAGTGTGCCTCGTGGACACCCGATGCTAATGTGACACACATAAATCATGGAGGTGTCTAGATGATGATCATTGGAATCTTTAGCTGACACAATGGAGATAAGTGAGGTAACTAAACACTTCAACTTGTCCTCTCGCAAACACCAAATATTAACATGACACATAAATTTTAGAGGTGTCTAGATGAACATAATGTAAGTCAGAATGTTCAATTGATACAACGGAGACAAGACGATGTAACTAACCAGTTCATCTTGTCCTCTCATGGACACCCGATTCCAACATGACATAATCTTAGAGGTGTCTAGACGATCATTTCGTAAATTAGATTATTCTAACTAACCCAATAGAAACGAGTTTAAGCATTTTGTAAGTTGGAGTGTTAACTAACACAATAGAGACTAATTAAGGTATCTAGATGTGCACTCTCAAAGTCGAAGTGATGACTTAGCTACCTGAGGTCAAGTTCAAAGTGTTTGTTTACCTGTTATGCCTAAATTAAGATCCAGACTTCCAGTAACACTTAATAAGGAATCAATATCCGCTAAAAAAGGCAAAGCTCAACCTTTCAGCTACCCAAAGATTCCATTTTTAACTAAATCATATCATGGGGTATGCCCAAAAAACAAGATTCACAGTAGAAATTAGAGAAAAAAAAGACAAGAAAGATTCCATTTTTAACTAAATCCTTACATGGGGTATGCCTAAAAAACAAGATTCACAGTAGAAATTAGAGAAAAAAAAGACAAGACTGAACCTTGAGAGAATTGGGAGGGTAATAGATGCCAGCATGAATAACTTCACTATTACGAGAACTTATACCAGTCCCAAAAGTTGGGGCAGAATCCACAACCAAAACTTCTCTGCCATGATTTACACTAAGCTCTTTAGCCACTGCTATGCCCACTATACCTGCCCCAATCACCAAACAATCCACTTCCACCCTTGGAATTGATGATGAAGAAAATGGGGTTCTTCTGATATTCTTGAATTTTTGGAATATTGTTTTTGTTATTGAGCTTCTGGGCTTCATCATCTCGAAAAAACAAAAATGGATCTAACTGAGGGATCTATCTGGGATGATAATAAAAAGATAGCTGGGTACACTAAAATTGATATTTTTCTCTTATATTTTACAAAAGATTGTTTTTATGATTTAATTTATAGTCTCTGACAATATCTTTATAAGTTATGTTAAAATTTTATTTCTTAGAATGATAAATTTTTAAGGACGATTTATGTTGGAAATAATATTTATATTACAATAATTTAATATAAAATATTTTAATATTTCATAAGTGAATTTTGAGAAATGTGTACATTTTATACCTATCTAAATAGAAAGATAAAAGCAGACAATTATTAGACGATATGTCTACTTCAGCTACTTACTTATATACGTATAAACATTCTTAGCTACTTGCTTATATATATAAATATCTTGTTTTATATTTTTATATAAGATTCACTATTAAGTATAATATTTCTCTCGAATATAATATTGTGTGATATTACATATGGACTACGTAGCATAATATTTACAAAAGCAATTGAAGCAGACAGCTGTTGGACGACATGCCTGCTTCAGCTGCATGCTTATATACATATAAACATCTTTTGTATGTTGTTTTATATTTGTATATAAGATTCACCTATTAAGTATAATATTTCTCTCGAATATAATATTATGTGACATTAAATACGGTAAAATTACATTTAAAATATTCATATTTTTTTTATTTCCATACTTGAACTATTATACGAGTAAATTTTCAACCTGATATATTACTAATTATTTATCAAATTACACATCCAAATCATTAGTTGTTCTCTTAAACTCGTCATAATTCGAATGGAAAGAGGAAACATTTGATAGTTGAAATGTGTTTTGATAGTTGGTGATAGTTCATGTAGGAAATTTATACTACTCATAGTTTACATAGTAAACTCAAAGGATTAAAATATTTTAAATGTATTTTGACCCTTCACTAATATGAGATTATATATATATATATATATGACTCGGGACAAATACAACAAACTCTAAGAAGTACTCTCCAAGGCGATACAACCAACGACAATAACATTTATCTACATAAATATGAGTACTTTATATTGAACACAAAATTAATTAGGAAGGAAAAACTGGTATTATTGCATATTTATAAAATACTTTTATATATGAGGTAATTATAAAAAATTTTTTCTATGTTTGATTCTATAACACTAATATTCTATCACGCCCGGAGTTTATATTCTGGACGTGGCCGACACGTGAAAACTATTTTTTGCTCCCAAATAAATCACTTCGTCTAGCTACTTTACTCGGCCTGGCTACTTGACTCAGTCAAAGACTTAAGCAATAAATGATAGGCTAGAATAAGCACAACCACTAAATCAAAGTCTCAAATCATAATAAGTAAATTAACGCAGAAGTTAACAATCTTAAAGAAATACTGAAATATAGACTACTAGTGTATGAATCCTCTACAAGTCATAATTAAAGAATGAGTGCTGCAACAGGCCATGGATAACTCAAACTAAAGGAGAATAAGTGAAAATGAAAGGAACAACATCAAGGAGCCTTTGACTGCAAAGAAGTCTCACTACTAGTTAAGTAGAAATGCAAGATTGTCTGGTAATACGCCTACTAAGGGGCTTGCCACCTGTGTTTGGATCGTAAAATGATATAAGCCAAAGGACGTTAATATGTGAAATATACAAATATATAAAATAGCAAAAATAAAAAAAAAATTGAGGATACAATATTCATATCCTAAGTTCAATGTAGAAAATAATTCAGTAACATACATATATAAGGAATGCAATATAGTAATATATTTTATTTAATACATAAATAAGTGCAACTCAGTCTATATCTGAAAATAGTATATACTTCAGCTTGGGGAGTTTTTCTAACTGACAACCATCATGATGGCTATCATGATGATACAATGTCTTGCCCACATTACCAGAGCCGTTCAATACATTGTCAGGGTAAAGAATGAAACTTAACTCACGTATCCATCTAAACTAGGTCATCTCAGTGGTATATAAGGAATCGTACATTATTGGTACGATCCTATGCTACGTTGGTAATGTAATTTGTGAGTTCGAGTGATTATTACTTTTGACCATATTGGTGATCAATATTACTCCCAAAATATTATTCATATGCTCATAACTGTAAGAGTATTATTGTTATTCAACTTTTTTGGGACTTAACGTTTCTCAATTTACTACTTCTCATTTAGGACTATAAGTTTCATTCAAAAATGTATAAAACTTGTATATTTTCCTCAACTCAATCTCAAGATAAATATTTAATACATTTACTCAGTCTTAAGATAAACATTTAATACATATGCTCTGTCTCAAATTCATTTGATTCAAATTATGCTCAAACTCTCAGTAAACACAGTACCATAAGAAAATAATCATTCTTCAATTCAAGTAAAACATAATAGGGAAGATAATTCTCAACTCAATTTAGGTTCTTGAAATTATAGTAATCCTTCCAGAATTTAAAGAGAGGTACTTAATAATAAAGTACTTAGCATAATAATAATAAAATAATAAGAATTTCACGATAAGATTCTAGAATTTCTCCATAAGATCATAGGATTGAAATTGATTTGACTCTTAGCTAGAAATTTTAACAAGAAATATAGATTAGGGCAGGAAAATAGAATTTTAGATGTACTTACATATCTAGACACAAAGTTTTTTTTGTAGAATTCACAGATTTTTTCAAGCTCTAACTCTTTTCTTTCCTCCCTAATTGCTTTTCTCTAAATATAGTGCATGAAAGTGAAAGAGCATGAGCATAAGTTATTGATTTTAGGGGAGAAAAAACGATCTTAAAACGATGGGTTTCTAATCTAGGATGTATGGGGAAAAGACTGGAATACTTTTTCTTTTAAAACTGAATGTCGAATACTATAATACAGCAAGTCCGCAACGTGAACTTGTTTCATTGTAGTTCATTTTTTGACGAAACACATAAAACGCGCTCAGAATATGTGTTTTTATAAAATAAGGCATAAATTGCACTCTTGAGTGTGTTTTATGTATCTTTATGTAAATCACACTTGTCTAACTATCAACAAAATGCAAACATAAATTATGATGGGCCAAGTCCACAACTCGGACCTGGCACGTAACCTTCTCCAATATCTTTTATATATATATATATATAATCCATCATAAAAAAAGATTATTTTCAGTGTATTTTTTCTTTAGATCACTTTCAAATTTTGTTCTCCCAAGTTTAGTGAATAAATTTTGCTATATTGGCTTTCAGTGTTATTATACCAAAGCTTGTTAGATACTTTAATTGATTTTTTTACTCTAATAAGGCATTAACAAAATGTTTGTCTTTGATTTTAATTTAATTTGAAGAAGAAATATGCTAGTTGTCCTTTTTTAATTTCCATTTCCGTTGTATGTATTTCTATCGTTTGACCTACTTTAATTTGCTTGTCTCAAATAAATTATATGTAGAACTTTTGTTGTTTCTTGAAAGTTTATTTGACTAATCTTTAATTTAACATCATCATCATACCCAGTAAAATCCCACAAATGGGGTCTTTAATTTAACGTTAAATAAAAAAATATTGTAAGTTGCAAAATTAATATGATAAAAAAAGTATTTTAAAATGTTGATCAAAAGTTACATAGTTTGTATAGCGAAATGCCAATAGTATCGTATATATTGAGATAAAAGAGATAGTATTTTATAAAAATTAAAGATTTGGGTATATTTTATTTGACTAAGTATTAGACGTGCTAATAAATTAAAGTCTTATACTTACAGTTGAAAGAATACAAAGAAGCTCTACATATAAAGTGTATAAAAAACTTCAATGGTGTAAGACTTATTAAAGAATTGTATGGTTGTAATTTGACTTATAAAAAATAATATAATATTATTATATTTTGTTAAGAATAATTTTTAAATTATTTTAGTTCAATAATTAATTTCACGTCTAACAGGTTGACAAGATGAATATGAAGGTTATGAAGTGATAATGTGCAGTCTATCTTATTATCTTAATCATGAGATCTTGTAACCTTGAATATGTCATTTGACAAATTAAAACTAAAATTTGTCAAAAAAAGAAAAAAAATATTTTTCTTTAAAAAACTGAAGAAAAAGAAAAATAGTACAAACAAATTAAAATAAATGGAGTAACATATTCAGTGTAATCGGACAAGTGAGACTTGATGGGGGATAATTGTGGTTCAATAAATTAGTTATGTGAACTTGCACTTTCTTGGTGAGGATTCGATTCCCGTACTTTGTTATCTCTTCCTTCATTTCTCTTTTTCCTAGCCCCAACTTTAAAAGAAATGAAATTTTGGAGCACGATAACGTATACTCGAATCTTACATCTACCTTAGTTTGTGAAGACAGTTAATAAAAAAAATGAAAAAATACATATACTTTGACATACACACATCACTTGGGTAAAGGATTTCCAATCAAGAAAAAATAAAATTTATTCTCTTGCTTCTATTACATTTTTTTTCTTCTCTAGAACAACGATGACTCAAAGATATCTACGATAAAAGGTGTTATACTTAGTCTCAAGTTCTTTTTCGAGTTCACTCTCTTTACTCAAAAAGACATGACGTCTTTTTATCATTGAATCAAACATTTCATTGTTGCCTTTTTCTCTAGCATCTTCTATCGCAGCATCAATATCTCTCAAAAAATGTCTCAAATTTTCCAACGCCGTACAGATCTCACGTCTTCTGTCACTGTTATGATCAGACGGCGACGTCATTTCCTCTTAAATTGATCGCTAAACAAAAAGAGTAAGAAAAAGATTAGTGATTATAGTTAAACAATCTCTCTATTACAACAATTCAAAAAAACAACAAAAAAAATTTAAAAAATTTGGGATTGATTTTTCATGTTTTGTATAACAAATAAATTAAAGAAAATTTCGTAGAAACAATATAGAGAGGTTTGACATGTTTAACAACAATAAAAATGAAAAAATATAATAAACAATAGGGAAAACAATATATTAACCTCAGTAAGGTGATAGATAAAATATGATGAAACTAAAATAATGCCTTAGGTATTTATAGGGGCTACGGTCCTTATACCATTAATTAAGAGAAAGAATATTTGTATCACATTAAATTTAAGAAGATCTATAAGTTATTCCTATTTATTAATGATATGATCACAAATTTAAATTTTTAAGGTAGTCAAAGTTAAAACTCAGTAAAGTTTGTTGACTACTTAGCCTTTGTGATCCTATATTAAGTGAATCTATAAGAATATTTGTATCACATTAAATTTAAAAAGATCTATATGTTATTTCTATTTATTAATGATATGGCTAGAAATTTATATTTTTAAATTAGTCAAAGTTAAAACTCAGTAAAGTTTATTGACTACTTAATCTTTGCGATCCTATATTAAGTGAATCTATTTTCAGACTATATTAGTCTGAACAAATACTTGAAAATCATCAATTTAGATATTTTCACTTTTTTTTTTTGCATTAATTATATAACAAATTTTATCTATTATTAATTCTTTCATTAACTTAATAGTGAAGAATCATAATATGCAAAGAGTAAATGGTCAAAAATGTATTTAGGGTGTGTTTGGTATAGAGGAAAATGTTTTCTCATTTTTTCATGTTTGGTTGGTTTAAATATTTGAAAAATGTGTTTCAAATTAACTCACTTTTTTCAAATTTGAGGAAAATGACTTCCTTCTAAAAATTAAGGAAAATATTTTTCAGAACTCTTATCCAATTTTAAATTATTTTTTTTGTATCTTATCCATACCATGATCTCCCTCCCTAAAAAAATTATTATTTTTTAAAATAAAATAAGATTAAAAAATTATTTTTCAAAAACAAAATCACATTTTGAAAATTTTATTTGTTCCTGTCATTCCTATTCTGATACACCCAAACTCGCCCCTGCCCCTCTTCAGTACCTCTCGGCTAATCAACATTCTTATGACCCCTGTCACTACACCCA
>JAPFFP010000002.1:15514986-15540618 GCA_026153255.1 Solanum medicagineum
GTAGCGGCAAGGTCTGCGTACAATCTACCCTCCCCAGACCCCACTTGTGGAAATATACTGGGTATGTTGTTGTTGTTTATATCGAGATACAACTCAAAACTAATTAAGTCAATTATCAATCGTTTAGTTTTTTAAATGAACTATCACCATCTACTTAACTGTGTGCAATGATAGTTTATGTAAAGAAAAATAATAAATAAACAACTAATAACGATTGAGATTTGAAAAATATAATAGTTCAAATATGTTTTGATCATTAACTCATTTTAATCAAGTATAAAATGTTGTATATAGTTTATTGTGATCATGAATAGTATGAATTCAGTAAAATTTGATAACTTAAATGTATTTTAAAAAATTATTAAATATTTCAAAACATTAAATACATAACTCAATTGTTAATGTTTGAAGATCTCATCATAAAATTCAGAATTTATAAAATTTAAATTTTGTATTTGGCTTAAGAAGGATTAATTAAAGAGAGAATCATAGCAAAAGGCCAAGGAAGAGTGTAGATGAGAAGTTTGGTTGGTTTGTTCCTTTCTTGGAAGTTAAGTGTGGAGAAAATGAAGTGAAAAGAACTCCATTTGTCACTTTTTTTAATCAAAGGGTTAGGTATTAAGTCACTTTTGATGATGGTTATTTAAGGTTCAATTTTGACCAAATTTCCCACCTAATGTTGTAATGAAGTCAATCACTTTCTCCTCCTCCTCTCATTTTTACTTATAATTATTTTATTTATCGAGATCAATTTATATGAATTTTCATCACATTTTAAAATGTATTTTTTTATCATATTAATTTGAGAAAGGATTGTAGCTTATAACATTTTTTATATAATTTTTCAATCATCTAAAGATTTCAAATCTTAAATTTAATTTTAAAATTTAATTAAATTGACGTCAAAAAATAAAATAATGATGAGTAAAAGTGAACAACAGATTATTTTGTTGTTATTGAATTGCAAGCTTATGATTACTAGAGTCATGAGTCCATATTTTTCTTAATTTTGAAAAAAAAATCAAAATATGATGACTAAAATATTGGATTTGATATTAATTTAATTATAAGCACTTCAATTTCTAAATATAAATTATATATATTTAAATTATATAAAAAATATTATATAAAACAGAACTAATTGTTGATTATGAATAATAATTAGGCAACTGTTATCACTTCACTTATATCAGTTGAATTCACCTGGAAATTCAGTTGACAAGCAAAACCCTAAACCCTTTGCCGCCGTCATCGCCGCCGCCATGAATGACGACGGATTTTCAGCGGAGAAGTTGTTCAACCAAGGCTACTCGTACACCTACGACGATGTCATCTTCCTCCCTGGCTTCATCGACTTCCCTACCGACGCCGTCAACCTCTCCACTAAGCTCAGCCGGAACATTCCTCTCTCCATCCCTTGCGTAGCTTCTCCGATGGATACCGTCACCGAGGCCTCCATGGCCATCGGAATGGCGGCGCTCGGTGGTATAGGTATCGTTCACTACAATAACACACCTTCTCAACAAGCTTCTATCATCCGTGCAGCCAAGTCTCATCGAATCCCTTTTTTATCGGATTTGATTTTCGCTTCTCCTTCTGCTTCAATCCATTCTGCTGATGAATTTGGTAACTCTCCTTGTATTTTCGTTACAGAGTCAGGAACCAAGGAATCCAAAGTTTTAGGGGTAGTGTCTAAGTCTACTTGGGAGGGTTTGAGTGATAAGGAAGCTAGAATTTCCGATTACATGAACAGTTCTCCGGTTACTCTGCCGTCAAGCTTTATTTTTGAGGATGTAGCAGGCTACATAGCATCTAAAAAGCTGGACTTTGTACCATTGGTGAACAATAAGGACGGGCAAGTGGTCAATTTGGTCACAGCTACTGACTTGGAGAGAATAAATTCGCTTCCCAAATTGGGTTTACCGTCTTTAGGGACAGATGGGAAGTTCTTGGTGGGGGCAGCAGTAGGGACGAGGGAATCAGATAAAGAGAGGCTGGAGCATTTGGTGAAAGCTGGGATTAATGCTCTCGTGATTGATAGCTCGCAAGGAAACTCGGAATATCAGATTAATATGATCAAGCATGTGAAACATACTTATCCTCACTTGGATGTGATTGGTGGGAATGTAGTTACCAAGTACCAAGCAGAGAACTTGATTAAGCATGGTGTAGATGGACTGAGAGTCGGGATGGGATCTGGGTCAATCTGTACCACTCAAGAAGTTTGTGCTGTGGGACGCGGACAGGTGAAATATTGGATGGAAATGTTTTTTGTTTTGTTGATTGTTGTTGTTTGTTTTTCTCACATTTGATTTATTTTGTTAACTTTTATCTCTGTATAACTGAATATGAAGATAGTCCCTATCAATATAGGCATGGGCATAAATAAATTATTGGGAAGGAATGTAGTATGAAAGCATCGAGAGAGCATGCTGGCTGGACAACTGAACTTATACTTGTTTTCTTTCTTCCTCTATTTCATATTTCAAAAGTATCCATGAAACCTATTTTGATAAGTAAAAGTATCCGTGGAACTTATGTTCTCTGTCAATTTTTGTAGGCGACTGCTGTTTATAAGGTGTCATCAATTGCTGAGCAGCATGGTGTCCCTGTCATTGCTGATGGTGGAATTTCTAATTCTGGCCATATCGTAAAGGCATTGTCGCTTGGAGCATCAACTGTCATGATGGGGAGCTTCTTGGCTGGAAGCAATGAAGCTCCAGGCACATATGAATATAAGGTACAACAGGATTCTCAATTGCTTTATACTGTCTGCAAAACTTACTTCCAGGATACATGTACAATGCTTTAGCTGTACCCGAAGAACTTTATTTTGACATTATGTTGCCTGGCAAGTTTCCTCTCCATTTTCAGTAAATATCTGCATGCAATGTGACTTGGGCTCATAGGAGGTTTCTCTTTAAAACATAGTTATTTGTTAGTATTAAATTTTACGCGACAATTTGGCTGTGTCCTGCTTAATCCATTTCTTTTGCTGGTGGATGGACTTTTTTTTTTTACATATGCAGGCTTAGTATGTGCAGCTTCCGTCAATTGAAAATTCTCCATTGGAGGGATGAGAACTCAGGGAATAACCCTCAGGGGTTGGCCTGGTGGTAATAAACTTGAGCCTTGGGGGTTGCTCCCTTTCAAGGTCTCAAGATCAAAACCCACTGGGTGCAAACAATTTCTGAGGTCCATCGGACTGGGTAAAACCTGAACGAACCGTGGTGCACTTGCGGGAAACTCCTTGCTGAGGGCCTGTGCACCCCTAGGATTAGTCGGGGCTCTAAGAGACTCAGACACCCGGTGCAAATCAAAAAAAAAAAAAAACTCAGGGCATTATCACCTAAAGTATGTATTGAAAAGTTAAATCAAGAATACATATCAAGACTGAAAAACAAAAAACCAGAAGCCTAAGGATCATTCTTTGTCGTTTAGTGTCACTATTATCCAAAAAATAAAAGAATATTTTGTCACAGCTCAAAATGAAACCAATCTGTGGGAAACAATTAGATGTTGAAGATAGAATGAAAACTAAGAAATGATTTTGATGGTTCTTAAGATAGCACTCTTCTCTAGCCTCTTTACTTTGACCTTGTTATACAGTTGTAAGGATAAGAAATCAGTATATTATTTGGAGTTTTTGTGGATGAGCTTGGTTATCAGTGATTACTTCACATCATGAAATTTGATGAATTTTATTCTTTAAAATTTGCAAGTGGTTCACACATTTATGCTCTTAGAAGTGTGTAAATATTTTGAACTGTCCCAAATTGAATTCTATGATTTCATTACCATGAGAGCAACTTCCATCGACACCTTGTCTGAAAAGAGAAACTATATTGGGAGGGAGCCTTCTTGTTTTGGACTCACTCATGTAGTTGATGGGGAAGTAAAAGTGTGAGCCAGCTGTTTCTCATTCTTCACTCACACACCTAAAATAGAAAAGAAAACATGTTTCTTTTCACTTGTTTTGCACTCCTTTTTAATTTCTTGTTCTCATTCCTTTCTTCTCTTCCCAAAAAAACTATGAATATTAGATGATGTGCTTGGTTTTTCACTTGATTGTTTTTAAGGCCAAATACATAGCCAAAAGTTGGCACAAAATGTCGGTCAGAAGCAAAAATTTAGTGTCTAACTAACTTGAGGGTCTATTGTTGCAAGTATTTTGCCTTATTTTAAAGATAGAGTATATTAAATTATTTTGGCACAAAATATATCCGACTTTTCTCTGACAAGAGTTTTGATTATCTCACCTTCAAAGCAGCTTGATTGCAAATTTTTGTAGTGTGAGACTAAATGAACCTTGGTTATCCTGTTCTATTTGTTAGTGTATTCTACTCAAATGTGCCCTTGTGCTATTGTTAACTTTGGTCAATTCTTTGGCGAGGATAGAATGGTCTCCGTGTGAAAAAGTATCGAGGTATGGGATCCCTGGAAGCAATGACAAAGGGGAGCGATGCAAGATACTTGGGTGATACCGCTAAACTAAAGATTGCTCAGGGTGTTGTTGGTTCAGTTGCTGATAAAGGTTCTGTTCTGAAGTTTGTTCCTTATACAATGCAAGCTGTAAAACAAGGATTCCAGGATCTAGGTGCTTCCTCCTTACTGTCTGCTCATCATCTCTTAAGATCAGGCGCGTTGAGGCTAGAGGTTTGTATCTTCTTCCTCAGCCATTGTTGTATTGTTGCATGTTTGTGCTTTTTCTATTCTGGGTGTGAAGAAACAAATTGAAAGAGCATAATCATCTCATCTCTTAGTTCATTGGGATCCGACTTTAACTCTCTTTCTGGTTCTTCAGGTCCGTACAGGAGCAGCTCAAGTTGAAGGAGGGGTTCATGGTCTCGTCGGTTATGAGAAAAAATACTTCTGATTTAGCTGTTGGGGTAGAGTAATGTAAGCGTTTGTTACTTGATCCGTGTTTCTTGTTAAACATTAAACTACAAATATCAGCAATCGATGGCCTTAATTTAACTCCTAAGATGGGACTTGGAAAAGTCTCTTTTCTAGCAACTCTATAAAAAGACATTTTGGTATATTCTATGTATTTTAACTTACAACAACATAAATCTCACAAGTGAGGTCTAAAAAGGATGCATGCAAATCTTATTACTATTTCATAGACATTTGTGTTTATAACAAGGTCAATAACCCCTACATTGCACTTTCAAGTGGGATATCAATATTTATAACAAGAGTAAAGGCCGGAAGAGCGAGGCTAATCCATAACATCAACTACAGGAAAATTAGGTCCGAGTTGATGAACAAGAAAAGGCCATAATACATCTCCATCACGAAAGGAATATCATCTATTACAAATTTCAATCATCTTGACCTCGATAAACAAGCCACGATAAGGCAATCCACATTAATCATCCACAAAAGCTTGCAATTAATTCTTTTACGTTAATAGTCGCTTTAAATTTTGTTTATACTAGTACTAATATTTAATGCACATACAATTTCTTGAAAAAAAACCAACGCCTTCAACATGATGTCTCATCTCTGCACAACTTCAATAAATTATGTAGGGCCTATCATCTGCATATCTGACAAATATGTACACTCTATTTCCTGTCAATATAAATGCAGAAACTGGAAGCTAATAATACACAAAAGTGAATATCTTGTATCGAACTGCATAAACAGTCCATATAGTAGGCAACTTGTGATCTCTCCTGCAAACTGTTGTCTTTATAATGTGATAGCATTTTTCAGAGAATCATCTACTTAGTGAACTCCCAAAATCATTCTGCAATCACCGTTGTGCAGTTGATGAGATGCTCTTCTTTGGTAAGCGCATCTGCATGATAAATTTATTAAATGAATATAGGTTAACAACATATCCAGTGTAGTCCCATAAAGTGGGATCTAGGGTGGGTGGAAGGTACCAAACCTTACCCCTACCTCAAAGGTTAGAAAGGTTGTTTCCAATAGACTATTAAGTTAACAATGTCCAATGTTAACTACATTCAAAAACATGTCCTAACCTTGGATTTTGTAGTTCTCCATCCTCCAAGCCCAATGTTCTGCTGCTGAGGAATAAATGTGAAACTCTCAATGGAATTAAGACCTCTATCAGAGTTTGAATTGTTGGATGGGGATAATTCCTAAATGGAGTTCATAAAGACAATTAACAACATCAGTAAGATGGAAAAAAAGGCACAAAATAAACAGGATAAAAAATCTACCGACTCGCTGAAACTTTTGGTGTTGTTTCATTTGTCAGAAAGTACCAAAAAGTAGCGTATCAACACATTAAAAAAGCACCAATGTCGGCAGTGGGATCATCCCATAGGAACCCTCTGACTATCTTACGAATGTTTAATTACTCATTAGCCCAGATCCAAAGTAACTAGGTGGGGATTAGCATCTCTAATCTATAAATTTTAAGCAGCAAATAATCAAGCATTCTTCTATCTAGAGCTTGCATACAGCCTAGAAACAATAGGTTAACTGGCAATTACAGAATTGAGTGTCATGTGCATGCAGAAACAGGATAAATCTGGGTAAAGAATGGATCAAATGATGTATGTGCAATGCAAGATCTTTAAGGACGTCACATAAATAGATCCATGTCAAAATTGAGATAACAGAAACTTGGATGGTCTATTTATCTGTCAAGAGGTTAATGACCCAGAATTACATTAGTTCATACTTCAGGCAACATCATGTCTTAGCCATTGATCTGCATGATCACTATCAAAGTCATGATGCGTTGACCTATCAATAAACATATTACATGATACTTGACTCTGCTTAGATATTTCCCATGCATATAAAATGCCTGAGCTATAACAATTTTACACATTCTAGGTCAATTGTACCCAAGGAATAAAGCAAAGGACTGGCTGACCTTTCTTGATGCTTCAGGCTCCTTTATCACCAGGCAATTGCAATAAAGCAGCACCTTCACAGAAAACAAATGGTGAAAATGGAAATTATTTTGCAACCAGTACTGTAGTGGCAGAAAGATAAATACCTTATTCAGCAACTGGACATTGGACGCATCAGAAGCCATGACCTGTACACCAAGACAATGTCTGGAATTTACACAAAAGGGACAGAAAATAGTTTTGAAAACACAGCCATCTTCTTTGCACCAAATCCCCTGAACAGATAAATTATCAGCGGTTCTTTCATAGATGCGTTGATCAACAGATGAAAAGTTGGCTATGAGAATAGGTATACTAGGATCAGGGGTTTCTGGTTGACCCTTCCAAAGAGATTGTAAGTGAGTTTTCGTTGACGAAGTTCGTGAGCACATAACAAATAAATTATTCTCAGGAAGCCCGAGTGGATTTCTGCAAAGAGAGCAAAATATCTGTAGTCTTTCGTACATAGCAAGATTAGACTGCACAACTGATGTTTCACAGTTATTCAGGACTGATGACCTAGGAAATTCGGACTTCTCCAGTTCCTCGTCCAACCGACTAAATCTGGAACTGGAATCAATCATCTCGTTTACATCTTTAATCTCCCTTGATCTACATGTAGAACTATCATGCATAGGAGCCTTGGTCATCTGAATATCAAATTCTTCTGCATGGAGATGAACTATGGATGACAAATCCAGACGTTTTGTCCTTTTCCCGAAATGAGAATTGACGCTTGAGTTAATTGATGATTCAACATCAGATGATGTCATGTTTGCTTTTGTATAAACATCTTTTCGAGGAGTAATCATCAAACAGGAAGACTTACACCCCAAGTCAGTATTTTGTTGAGTTATAGGATGATTTGCCAAGTGGTCTGAAAGGTCACTAGATGCTTGAATAATGGTGGAGGAAGAATATTCATCCTTGGAGAAGGACTGAGGACTAGAAATGTGAATAATGTCATCAGTAGCAGGAGTTTCTTTTACAATGGTTAATTGAGGGTCAACACCCTGTGGAACTGTCAATGGATCTCCAGTTAACCTGCAAATTAGAAATTCAGTTTTTTTAAAAAAAAACAATGCATGAGTAATGTTCAGTAGCGAGCTCAAGGTGCAGAACTTTTTGAAAGGAATGAAATTCACAGACATAACAGATTAAAGATTCATGGTTCACCTAGATAAGATTTCTGAATCACATTCCAAATCAATGAAACCTCTGTGACCATCGGAATCCTCATCATCACTTAACATCAAATGAGGGGCATCATTTTTCATTTCAGTGGAGGATGTATCATACATGGTATCAGTACATGAAGATTGACACAGGAGAGGAGCTTTTTGACAAATCAGTGCACCATTTTCTTCTTTCTTAAACCCCTTCACATCAGAAGTGCTCGACTTCTGATTTTTCTGCCTGGGTCTTATACTCTTAGTAACAAAAGCATTTTCTTCAATATCAATTACAGAACTTAGTAAAGAATGTGCTGCCTTCCCAACACGCTCCTGTTTAAAGTTAAAAAAAAAAGGTTTAAATTAAAAACTTAAAAGAATCAAAAAGTGAAACATATTGGGAAAACAACAAAGACCATGCACTGATGCAGAGAACAAGAGCTGCCATGATAATTAAAGGAAGTCAATGAGTACTTTGATATCTCTGAAAAAGGATTTCAGCTCTTCTATTGACTGGTCAAAGCTGCTGTAGTGTCTTATTGAATTTCGCAACCACTTTGATATATAAGCTCTATTCCTTGCCTCACAGAAACGCTCATCTACATGCAAGAAGATGAAATATAATGGATATAGAGATAACAAAATTGATGTAAGCAAGCTACAGAAAATCATCACATTATTCAAAACTGTAAAAGACATTGATCAATTCTTTCTCAAAATAATGCAAAGCTTAATCAATCAGAAGTACTCAAAAGAGTGGAAAAGAAGAGGGTGGAGAGGGAGAGAGAGTTCTAGTCAAGATTACCGACAAAAATATCTTATGATGAATGATTGAAATACTCAGCCTGAAAAAAAAATCAAGCCTTAAAATAGTCTTATCTCGAAAAGATGTATTTTAGAGCTTAGATAGGAAGTTATGAAGGTTGAGAACTAGGATACAAGGTTAGAAGTAGCTGGGTGATATCACATCCTATGGGGGAGATGTAATGGGCTACTCTCCTACTCATCTCTGGTCCTTTTAGTGGTGTTAGTACTATGTAGTTGTTTAGTATTATGTAGTTATCACATAGCTTCTTATTTTTTTCGATCTCTATTGCTGCATTTGTTTAGTATCTTGCTACTTCGTCGTCTTCTTTCTTACAAGCATGCACAGGATGCTTCAGTTTCGAGCTTAGGATCCATCAGAAACAACCTCTCTACCTTTGTGAGGTAGGGTAAGGTTTACATACATACTCCTCGAGTCCTCGCCCAAATTCTATGTGTGGGATTACACTAGATATGTTGTTGATCTATATGTTCCAACTTGAAGATGAGTGTTAAGTACAAAGTAAGAGCACTTAAAAGTTTTTACATGACATTAGGGAACCCGAAATTTTCTTCTTTTCTAGTAACAAGAACTTCAATATAAGGAACTCCATCTAAAAAGCATACTCACCAACTTGGCAAAACAAGTATTTCTCTTCTTTTTTTTTTAAACACAATCAAAGAAGGACTAATATAAGTACCTAAAAAGATCACAGCTCCATAGTCAAATTTATGGCGAATGCAACGACCTACAAAGCAAAGAGCAATGATATCATAACCAACATGTTAACATCATTAAGAGAATTTGGTGGATTATAAACTTATCATACAAAGATAAACTTTTCTGGGATGCCTTTGATAACTAAGATATATATGGCTATTGGAGACCTGAAAATGGGTGGAAGAAAGGCAAAGTTGAACACAAATTCCTCTCAATTTCAGTTAGTGACTAAGTGAATTATCTTTGTAGGAACTCTAGAATGTGATATTCCAAACTTGTTAATATCCATTCATTATATTTTGATCCATACTTGAATATCCCATAGGTAGTGTTTTAACATTTTTGAAATACACTGCAGGCATTAGTTCCTCTTGAAGCACTATGCATGATCTTATATGACATCACCACTGTTCTGAGTCTACATTGAATCTGAAACATCAATTATAGAGACAGTTTAATTTGAGTATAATTGATTACACCAAAAACATAATAACAAAATGCACTTAAGTTTAAATTTCTGCATGCTATTCTCTATGCTCTCAAAACACCTAGAATTCCTCTCTTTCCAAGTTGACCACCATATTGAAGCATGGATAATTCTCCATCTAATTCTGTCTTTAGCTAGCACACCTGCCTCCTCCCAAGTTCTTAGAGATTCAGTATAACAGGTAAATCTTTGTGGGTCATTTATGAATTGTTTGAGTTGATTCTTCAATCAGAGAAAGAGAATGGTGAGTTGTGCCTCCTTTGGATAATGATTTAAGAGGATCTTATTATCTAGTTAGTGAGGGCTCTTGGAATTGGAATATAGACAAGGCTTCTCCAATGCGCTCATGAGCATAAAAGATAGATATGGTAATAGTAGATGTTGATGGCTACCGTACAAACAGCAACCAAATCAATTTCATGTAAATGAGACTAGCATGATTCCCATATTTGGCACTTTCATATGATTATGACACCTATATATTAAGGACAACCGAAGCAAATTATGCTCACATAACAAGACTATACTTCCTAATTAGAG
The DNA here is from genome assembly GCA_026153255.1 of Solanum medicagineum. Taxonomy (NCBI): domain Eukaryota; kingdom Viridiplantae; phylum Streptophyta; class Magnoliopsida; order Solanales; family Solanaceae; genus Solanum; species Solanum medicagineum. The sequence continues at coordinate 15,525,589 of JAPFFP010000002.1, forward strand.
TAAGCTTGGCAGGGCTCCATGGATTACTGTACTTAAATTAGTAGTTATTGCTTAAATTATTATTTTTATTATGCATATTATATCAACTAGATGTAATGTCTTTCTAATAATACCAGAGCTTTTCAAATGTTCTTTTTTTAAGAATGCAGCACAATGAATACTAACGAACTTTGTAGCCCAGTGGAGGAGGATCCTCCAGCTGCAAGTTTGCAACTGCAACAACTATGGATTGTCACAAGGATAAATTTAGATATGATGGTCAATGACAAGCACCAAGTTGATGAATCTGTGATATATGTGTAACAATTTTGTTCGAGCCGAAGAGTATTCTCTTGCTAATTGAAATGTATGTGATAAAAAAAAGAACTCTCAACAGGGAGACGTTTAGAAGGTTACCAAAGGCATTGCCTACCTGTAGCCTGGTTAAGAGCTCTGAAGGCTTGAGTACAATACCACTCACTCCCACTCAGAAGATTTTTGGATGACTTATGAGTATTATTGAACTTCTTCTTAAGATCAACTTTAATATCATTTCTGATGGACAATAAGCCCCATATCAGTAAAACAAAAATAAATGAATAAATAGAAATTCGTATGAAAAGAGATTTCTTACATGTTTGGAAAGGGAATGCCAACAATTACCTAATTTCGTTAAGAAAATAATCACAACTACCGAAAACTATGGAACTAAAATCCCATGCAAATATAATTGCAATATAAAAAAGTATTGCCACTAAAAAGATTTCGCATAAGAATATGAGGATTTGCTTCCATACTTTCTCTTGTCCTTTGTCAGATTCCAGGAATGAGGAGACAAATAGTAACATAATTTAAAGAGAGAAAAAAGGATACGACTACTCGAGCCTTCTCGTCAGAAAAGTCTATGCCTTCAGAAACCTGCAGAAACCACTTGCATATTCAGTTATGTAATCTTTTCTAGCTTCAATAGTCTTACAGAAAAAAGTGAGTAGCCAAAGTTCCACTTTCTTTGCTTTCCAATGTGGAGAAAGGGATACAATGAAGATGGATTTTGAAGCTAATACGATGCACGACACAAAGTGCCTAACACGCCTGTGACCATCTCACTAAAAGCTTAAGTTGATAGAAGCCTATGACCATCTCAATAAACGCTTAAGTTGATAGAGAGAGTAGACATTTATTTACCTAATATCTCTAACACACGTTTCGCGATCAGGCTTGAATCTCTTTCATGAGCCAAGCACATGAAAGGTCATTCTGGTGATGGGTGACAGTGAGATTTGAATCCACGGCCTTTGCGTTCTCTGAGACTATATTATAGTATGTGACTATCTCATCTAAAAACTTAAGTTGCTCGATAGAACATACTTTTATTTACTTAATTATATCTCTAACAATTAACAAATCCTTTTTTGTTAGTCCTAATTCTTTTCTTAGTCTCTTACAAAGTGTTTTAACTTTTTTAAATCAGTTGTTTTCAAGTCATAGTGGAATTTTGTGAGTCATGTCAAATGCAAAAGACTAATTTCCTTTAATAAGATTGTAAGTTGAACACTCTAAATTAGACAATTACATATTGCAACAACTTGGAGCATAGAAGAGCAGGATGAGTTGTGATCAGATCGATGTGCCAACTGGCCATGTGGGCAGTTGGACCGGACACTGTAGTGGGACTGAACTTCCACAAGATAGACATATGTGATGATTCAAATACTAGAAAAATCATACAACTTGACAGGTGGAATTAACCCTGATTTACCTTTCCTCGACAAACAGCAAGAAAAGCAGCTCCCTCTTTCTTGTTTTCATCTAAAACTTCATGTGGAATACTGTCATTAAGAGCTGACCCTTTTGCCTTTTTCTTTCTTCCCATCACTAGTTTCTCCCTTTTGTTAATAGAGCTGTAGTAACCATTCAATACTAACTCAAATTCTTCTTGACCCCCTCTCGGCTCTAAGCAAAAACAAAGCCATCAAAAAAAGAATTAATTGCACCAGTAAAGATCAACAATTGGCAAGCATGATCAATTTCTAATGTATCATTAAAAAAAGCATGCAACGAATAGTCTGGATAATCTTTACTATCGCAGCCTGTTTATGGGCAAATATCATACCGATGTTCAAAGAATGGAAATGTTTCTTACCAATGAAAATGGGCTTTCGAGCATTAAGTCGGGCCCATTGACCTGTTTCTTTCCAGCGACTGCTGAGTTTCTCCATCAGCTTATAGCTAGGAAAAAACACTAGACAACCACCTGGAACAATCTTGCATATTTCATCTAAAGATGTGCCAAGTGCATCCTTCACGATGAATGCTGCAATGTTAGACAAGGAGGGAAATACAAATTGACAAACGAAAACTTAGCATAAGTATCACACAAAACCTGAAAAGCATATGAATCAGCTGTTTTGAAACTTGCATTCAATGGATAATTTCTTGGTCCTTTTGAGATTACAGCAGCCCATAACTGCAATTCATGGACTGGCATTGAGTTAATCTATAAACTAAAATTGAACTCCAGATCCCAAAAGAGTGACAAACTTAAAATACCTGTGATTCAACATCTATAACATGTGGAGCTTCCAGGGAAGTACCAAAAGTAACACCAAGTTCAGAGGAAAATGAATCCATTGGTGATAACGTCCTGTAAAAAAATAAGTAATGATGCACAACAGCAAAGAAGAAACCAGAACTTCAACAGCAGAAGGTTTTCAAAATTGTCTTTCAGAAGTATCACAAGTACAGGGGCAGGAGAAAACAAAAATAAAGATGCACAGGGATAGATCATAAACAAACAAAATAAACAGAGACACGAAAACATTTGTAATATGTTACATATTCCTGAAACTGAACCATACACCATTTGCTTGAAAGTTTTGCTGGACGGTTTGTTAAGTTTGCTTCAAATTAAGGAAAAAAGAAATGTCTAAATTGTTCAAAACCCCACCGAGTATTAGTGCTTGAATGAAGTAGCCATGGGCTGTATGCTATTGCACATACCCGGATGTTAGGATCACTGATAGACAAGAATCAGCAATTTCTCTGAACACAACGGATGGATTTAAGCACCACAAGCTAAAAGTTAGTGTCCAGCCACCAACAGCAGTTCCTGCGGCGGATTAGTAGCATAAACAAATCAACTATCAACAAAAGAATAAGATTCTCTAGCCCAAGGATGAAAGCATTATGATTATACTCGTTAAAATTTCATCGGTGTTGGTAGCCATGTCAAAAGCAAATAAAAACATCCTTCTCTTCCCTTTTACTCTTTGCATGGTGGATGAAACCTGAGGTGCTTCACATAGGCATGTCTGAAGCATAAAAATGTTTATCTAATTTCCTTCTCATCTGTTACTAGGATGGAGTTAAAGGGATTTCACCTCCTTTAACTAAACAGAACCAGAACAAATCACCAAGTATCTCTACTTGTTTTAGTGATTAAGAAATTTTTCAATAAACCCTCAAATCCTTTATACGCTGCAAAAGCATTTAGGATACCAAGTTCTAGAAGAAAGAACACTTCAACATGCTTGTTACAAAAACCCATCGTTGCAGGCAAAGCATTTCTTGTTACAATTCATAACGAATATCTGTAACAGACTGATTAATTTTTGTCACAAAATATGTTAAATGATCGATGTAATTTGGTCTAAAAGATCAAACGAGACCTTGTGTACCTGAAGACAAACAATAACCAGCATCTTCCTCACAAATATAAATACTTACCAGGACTTTTCTTGACATAACGTTGTAAAGCTAGCTGATAATCAGACACATGAAGCCCATCTTTCGAGAAGAAGTAATTAAGTGAGGAGATTAGTCCTGAATGATACGCATAGTCAATATATTATGTAAACTTCCTTCAAAAAATAAGTGTAGCATTTAAAATTAGAGATAAGGTACAGTGCCTTCTAATACAGACGCTGCCATGCCACTCAAATGATCTTTCTCGGGCTCAGCTTCAGAGGCAGCTCTGATGGCCTTCAGGCAAAGAAAAAATGATAAGATTAGCGTGAGAGCAAGAGCAATGATTAGGATAATTATACATATCCTCATATATCACTCCACTATGAAGAAATGGACCTTAGGCCTAACTCAATCTTAAAAGCAAGCCGCGCATGATTGGTCAACTTCAAAATCTAGTTCATGGGGAAGGATTGCCAAGACCACATAAGGAGGTCACAACACATACCCTCACACAACATGAAACTTTATCAACCACACATCCACATTCAATATTTCAAAACTAAACAGACCAGAATCAGCAAGAATTTACCTTCGAGGCACATTCCTGTAAAATTGGAAAGCACTGCTTTGTCACATTGGCTTCTTGTAGCTCTTTCAAGGCCTTGTCCCCAGTCCAACTACAAGTTAAGTTGGACCAATGAGATACATAGGTGAATATATAGTGCTCAAACTACTATACACGCACAACATGCACAGGTATATGGGGAAAAATAGTTACAACCAGCAGCATTGTTGCCTGAACTAATGTTTGTTCATGAAACACCTTGAATCAGAGAATTCAAGTTAATTAAGTATTTGGTTTAGCTTTCATCTTGTTTGAAAATATGATTAGATCTAATTTGTCATCGAACTGTAGAACTTGTAGTACTCTTCTTTGCATATACAAATATGGTTGAAGGACAACTTTGAAGGCATTACACCATATACAATTGTGATTTATGATTCAGCTTCAGTAGCTATAAATGTTAAAAGAATGCCAAACTACAAGCTTTAGTAGTCACTGAACAATTAGAATATTTGGCATACCCAGGCAAAACATTTAAAACAATGTCCTATAACATGACATAACCAAAGTCGGGCAAGAAATGAAAACCTGAACACTGATAAAGTCTTGCTATTCAAAATCAAGGTTAGTAACAGATTCTAAGTCCCCTTTTTTTCAATGTCCTAATACTGCACTGTACATTAAGTTATGCGAAATGTAGTTTCTACAAATCAAGGTACAGTATCACTTAAAATGAAAATAATATTTTCCTATGCAAGATGATAAGTGGAGTTAATGATGAAGTCCTTCAACATCCTAAACCATCGCATAAAATCATATGCGTCAAGTTTACATAACAAATTTACCAGCCAAATACAAGGGAAATGCAAGATATTAATTCTCATATACTCACTTTACCTTTTTGCAATAATTCAAAAGAGCCTATCATAAGAAGTAATGGATACTCATGTTTCTATCTAATGTTCCAACATATGATAATGATGACAACAAACTTGATCTGTTCACATTACAGGCTTACTTTTGCCTGTCTTCTTCAAATCTGAAGCAGGAACAGTAACCAAACCATTACTCACCATGAGGCGTAGTGTTGGAAGCCATGCTTTTCTAAAGTATTCTTCTTCCTACCAATCCAACTCCTTATGTCCTGCAAAAACCACGAATACAAACTGATGAAAAACCTCTATAAGCTGTCCACAGAACTTTAAATTTGCAGCAATTACCTGTGTCATATCTGCCAAAGGTTGATAAATCATAGTATCAGTTTGTATGAGTTGCTCCAGTTCCATCTGCAACTCTTCCAGAAAACAAGAACTGGTAAGGGATGAACTAAAATGGATGATGAACAGTGTTCTTTCAATTTGACCCAAAGAAAAGATTTACTACAAGGCCCAAAAAAAAAAAAAAAAACTAGTGCATGCTTACGAAGCAAAATATCCTCCTCAACATCAACACTACCAGCATCACGACAAATGTCTTCTATATTGCTGCACATAGCACACCAACCAAAACAAATATGCAAAGAAATAGTCAAAACAATGATATGTATAGACTTCACTTCAATTTACGATACATGAATTTTTCAATACTTCTCATGAAGCATTATCACTTCTATCTGATACTTAAAAATGTTTTTAGGCATAACGTATTGAAATAATTCTCCTATTTCACTTCTGGTTGATAAAAATGATCAGAAAGTAAAACTTTTAACACTTGTCTTCGTCATGTTGAACTGGAACAAATCATCACTTGAACCAGTTCTTCAAGTGTTTCTCAGTAGCTGAAATTTATCTTCAAAAGATTAGACAGTGTATGCAACTTTGAAAATTTGATCAAACTGAAAATAGTTAAGTAAAATAGATCTAACAACTAAAGAGTATTATATAGGATGTACAAGATGACCATTTCCAAGACCTAAAGATGAATTAATATAGTTTTCCATTTCATAGCAGGCAAAATTCCATGACCATCTACAAGTGGTTTACACCTATACATACTGGGCTTCATCGAGAATGATGATGGCTCCTGTTATAACTACTTCCATTGCTCTTCTAACAACTGGATTGATGATATAGCTGTATGGGCAGAACACTAACTCTGCATCATCAGCCATGGAACGTGCTCCAAAGTATGAGCAGCCTGAAAATTGAATAACAATTTGCTGATAAGTTCACTCTCACATGGAAAATAATGGGGAAACCGTACACAGAGACACTGTCACCTTTGACAATTTGACCAACTTTAACAAGATCTTCAATATCATGAACCTCATGGCACCCTCCTTTTTGAATGGATGGATGACCTTTGACTTTATGAGCATTTCTGTTCAGAAATTAGATGATTAACATCTCAATTTTCAATCTAGAGAAGAACAGATAATATAAATAGTTGAAAGTCAAACGAACTTGAATTCTGAGCATCCAACTTCCCGATCCTTTAATAACAACTTGCTGCAATTTCAGTCATAACATTATAACATTGGACAAAAGACATAGGAAAGCATAATGAATATATGAAAAAATCACCATTTCTCATCAATGTTGTCTTGACCTCGTACATTCACATTTGTACAGTAGTGTTTTCGTGAAGCCTGAAAGGTGATGAACAGTAAACAAGCAAGTAAAATTTCAAACTGAAAGAAATATACAACTAGTGGTGACAATTGAGTGGACTAGATTGGAGTTGGGAAGATGGAAAATGGGTTGAGCTAAATGGATTGAACTGCAACCCGCCCATATATATGCGTAGAAATTAGATTATACTAACCCACTTTAATTTCCTAAAGCCAAAAAGCTTTCTTTCTTCTCTTTTTCACAGGTAAGTTTCATTTTTTTTCTTTCTTCTCTTTTGTCACAAGTAACTTTCATTCTTTATATCTTTCTTTCCTTTTCATGTTTTATATTAATGAGTATTTTGTTGTCATTACTTGATAGAACTAAAATCACTAATTACATACCAGACAGTTTTAAATTATTATTTTGCTTCACATTGTTAATTTTGAAACTCTACTAGTTTCATTGCAAATATGGGTTCTTCTGTTGTATGAAAATTCTTTCATAATGAAGTATATTTTACGTTATGGAAGGGTACTGTATCACCTTATATAAGCAAACAACTTTTGAGTTGGCTTTCTAGTAAAATATGGATAGCCATTCTTACCCATATTTGTCCATATTTTATGGCTTAAAAATATACTGAAGCCCCTATTTACCCAATTAAATATAAGTGATCCCACTCTTTAAATGGACTAATTTTCTAAATACGGGCTGAAATTGCTAACTCTAAACAACTAAAACCTAGCAGATTGTGGTCAGCTATATGAATCTCCACAAAGATTACATGAAGAGTAGGATTGGAAAGGAATATAATAACTTATTGAAAGCAAACAGGCAACCTACCAGTATAGCCATTTCCACCCGATAAGTTGTCTTTCTGTATTCCCGAATCACTTGCGAAATTTGTGAATGTGTCCTCCTAAGAATAATTTCCAATTGCAGAAAGAGTCACAATGGTCCAAAATTATGATAGGCCACGTGATTCAACATATGAAATAATAATGTGGGTAATGCCAAGGACATTAAAATGTTAGTAGCATGGAGAGGATGCAATGTGGATAGAATGAAGAAACATTGGGGAATCATACCTATGTGCTTAACATGACTAATGAAAGTCAAAGATATTTTAAAGATAAATACATTGCACAACACAAATTAACAAATGGTTATTTACACGTAGCTCTATTTGGTGCAAGCAAAACATACAAGTATATTGTGTCAACATTGTATCCTTCTTGGAGATGCAATGCTTTGTGAAGCTTTTTGAAACACCTACTTGGTGCTGGTGTGTGTGATGGAGAATTTACATTTGAAAAAAAATATAAGATAACCTGATTTTTTTTTTAATTTTTATTTGCACCGGGTGTCCGAGTCTCTTAGAGCCCCGACTAATCACGGGGGTGCACAGGCCCTCGGAAAGGAGTTAACCTGATTTTCAATACACAAATTCCCTTGCCTAGAGTTTGTTGCTTCCCAAAAGCTTTTAAATTCACATGCTAATGCCATGGTTTACAGCTTATGATCTCTCTAAGCCTCTAAGGATTCAATGTTATAAAGGGTCCAGTAAGATTGATCTATAAACGTTTTCAACAATATGAATCTTACGAGGCATAAAAGATAGTAGGTGCTGCTTGTTTTTTTTTCGTCCCATTACTTGCAACAGGTGGCGCTGTATCCGGATTGCCTGAAAAATACAGGAAGAAATATCTAGTAATTGATAATCTGCAACAGTTTAAATGCAGAACAGGCTCATGGCCTTTGATGTATACACTTCAAAGGGACAATGGCTTTAGCTAAAACTTTGTAATATTATTTTAATAACTCATTAAACATATACAAACAATTTATTCATAAACTAAAAATTTAAGCTCCACCTCGCACCTTCAGGTCCTACATTTCAACTGTTGATCATCACACAAATCAGTAACAGCGTGACGGAAATGAAGTACCTGAGGGCTGCGTTTCAGGAATAAATCCGCCGCCGTGACCGATAGGATCAGCTAGGGCTTGCGGATCGGGCTTGGAGTGAGTGAAATTGGAATAACGATTCTTCGACTTGAAGTTCTGTTGCCAAGCAAGAGTCGAGCAAAGAAGGGAAAGCGACTTTCCGGTACCGGTAGGAGACTCGAGCAACGCGTGAGCATGTCCATCCCTCTGTGCTCGATCAAGCGTTACAATGACTCGATTCATGAAAGCTAGTTGTGTGCCGTAGGGTTGGTATGGGAACTCCACCGGAATACCGCCTATATGCACCACATGCTTTGACGGTTTAGGACCTTGTGTCGGCGCCGACGACGATGACGGTGGCGGCAGCGGCGGTGATCGTTTAGAATTCTTCTTCATTACTTCCACTGGAACTGATGGTTTCTACGGCGGCGAGAAGATTGTAAATTTTCGTATGTTTTTGTGAGTTTTTGCTTTTAGCGGGAATTCTCTTTTTTCATTTTTATTATTGGCGGGGACTTCCTCAGTACGCTTCGCGGTGAATTGCATAAATAGCCTCTTTTATAAATTCTATCAGTTTTAGCCATTAATTTAAATATTATCCATTCTCTTAAAAACTACTCCATCCATCTCTTTGATTTGATACATAGTTTAAAGATAATACTTGTAAGTTAGAACTATTCAGCATTGAAGAAAACCAATCAATCATATTCCAAATATTAACAACAAATTTTGGATCGCATATGATTCATCCAATTACGATCAACACAACAAATTCCTACTATCCCTCCTGCCACGAACTATTCACTTTTGATGCTGCATTCGTGTAGAAAATATTCTACTTTCGGAGAATTTGACATGCATCCGCTAATATTTGTTAAGAGTCCAAGCAACGACCCTAGTACAACAACGTAATCCCTTGAACGAATGACGAATTCCAGAACTAAAAGCAGGATCAGCACAAGTCTCCATTGTTGATGATCCATCACTATATAAAAAGAATGGATCTTTCAGTAACTCTTCCGCAGACAGCCTAACAGACGCTGGAAGCATACACTTGTCAATGATCTCTTTTAGTCTCAAGTTGTTCACCTTCCTGAGTGAGAGACGCAGGTTTTACACCAGTGTACACTTTCTTAAATATGTGGACCTGAGTTTCACATTCTACATATGGATATTCACAGTAATCATCTCGAGAAGACACATCCCAAACGGATATACATCTACCAACTCATTGTATTTTCCATCGTAGCACTCTGGAGCCATGAATTCAGGGGTACCTTTAGCCTCTTTCGCAAAATCACCCTCTGAAACACGAGCAGCCAGACCGAAATCTCCAAGCTTAACTTTCTTTCCATCATCATCAATAAACACATTATCACACTTGATGTCACGATGGATGATCTTCGGGCTCTGGCTATGGAGAAAATTCAAACCTTCAAGAATCTGTCTGCCCCAATTCCTGATACTACCCAAATCAACGCGATCATCCATGTACTTCTTCAAGCTACCCGAGGGGAATAACTCCGTGATCATGTTCATAGTTTTGGATTCGTCATCAAACCAATAAGAGAAACACTTCATAACTTTTTCATGATTTAAAGACTTCAACAGAGTAGCTTCATCCGTGAACAATTTCTCATCTTCACGGCGAAAAACTATCTTGTTCCATGCCAAGTCGAGTTTTTCAACACGATCCCATCCAATGTAGACTTGTATCGAAGCGCCATCACCCAACATGTGATTGTATCTAATGTATACCACAAGGACATTTCTCTACAACTCTATACGACTCGTAATTCATCGCAAATCAATAGCTAAAATTCAAGGTTGAAGTAAAAAAAATTGTGTGATGAAAGTAATTGATGAAGATATATATACACACATACATACGTTAGTAATTAATCCTAGTTAGAATAGGTTTGGATAAACTAAATGGTAATAGGATTGCAGTTTCTGGAAACTATGTCAAAAACGATTGATAGAAATTGGCGGCAATTTTCACTAAAAATGATGTGAAATTAACATAATTTTAACACATTTACAAGGCATAATTGGTGATAAATTAAGACAAAGAATTGGTTTTCGACTATATTTATTAGTAATTTAAGAATAATTTGGTAAATGCGTAAAGAAATTATTATTAATCTAAGTAGGACTAAATTCACCAGGTTTAAATTTACTACATACGCAGAATGATTTGAATCATAGCCTAATGTATCATAATGTATATTCAATTGATAACTTTTGCGTAAGTAATCTATATTGTATAGTCACTATATATTTTCTATGATTTTTTGTGTAAATAAATTATAACTATATTTATTGTAAGTTAAACGCCCTTAAGAAAATATTAACTTGACTAAACTAGTCTTCTTTATTCTTTGATCTTCATTTAAATACTATTTTTTTATGACAAGGGGTACCCGTTGTCATTATCCTTTGGGTGCGCACAAGGTAGCCCCTTGCTTCTATGCAATAGCTCACAAACTACGAGGTAATCTGCACTAGGCGAGTCCGGTGCGATGAGCTTAACCCGAAAGGCAACCCCCTTGCTTTTGCTGGCAAGTGGTTTTAAACTTGAGATGAAAGTCCCAAATCCAAACTACACTATTCTCTTTTTCACCAAACTAATCTCTCTCCAAATTTTTTGAGTAAGGATTAAGGTGTAAACTAACAGTTAATTACATTTATAAAATGGCAATTATTTTAGTTAGGACGACAAGTTAAAGAGACCAGAGGAAGTCATTAATTGCTAAATAATTTCTGACGCATATTCAAATTTAATCGTACTCCAATGCGGTAAACTATCACACCCTAGAACTTAAAGACAATTAGAGATGGGACATCTTGATTTATTTATTGGTAATCCTTGCCCTTTTTCCCTTTTTGTCATGATTAATGTTTCTTGTCAGGCAGGTAAAGAATTAAACTAAATGCTTTTTCTCTTTATCTAATACTTTTTCTTTTTAAGAAGAAAGCTGGTTATAAATAAGAATGTGGAAAAAACCTGACTTGAGAATGAAGAAAAGTCACCTGGCCCAAAGTAAAAGTATTATCTTAAAATACTAGTCTAATTTTTCAGTTTAAATGTATATAAAATGTTGAAGCAATTTCAATTAGTATCAAGATTGTGTTCCATAATTTGAGGAAGTTACTAAAGATGGACAAACAATCTTCTAAAAGAACAATGGTTACTAAAGAAGGAGGTAGAAGCATACGCGGCGATGAAATATTTCCTGATGAATATCTCATCACAATTCATCATGAAATCAGTGAAAATGAGAGCCAATGGCTACATTCATTGGACAAGTTCAGCGGAGAGGACTTTGGCTCATTGCAGAAGCCAAAAATCCAAATGGTCCCAAAAATGCATCGCGAGATTGAGTCAAATGTAAGGTGCTACGAGCCCCTTGTGGTTCCTATCGGTCCATTTCACCGCAGGAAACCAGAACTTCAACTCATGGAGAAGCACAAGAGCCTGCTTGCAATTAAGTTTGTCCATGAGCCAGAAAAACGTGAAGGGGTCTTACCATGGCTTCCGACAAATTCAGTATCCCTTGATGAGCTTTACAGAAAGGTCAAGGACATTATGCCTAGTGTCAGGGAGTGTTATGCTGAGGACGCGATCATAGATTACAGCGATGAGCAGTTTGCACAGATGATGTTCCTGGATGGTTGCTTCATCCTTCAATACCTGCATTGCATTGTGACAGGGAATTATAAAGAGTTGAAAATGAAGAGCCACGATATAGCTTTCATTCGTCGTGATCTTTTCTTACTTGAAAATCAGTTGCCATTTGAAGTCCTGGATGTGTTAATGAGCAGTAAGTTCAAGAATAATGAAGGAATGAAGATGATACACACGTTCATCTCGAGTGCACATACAAAACCTCCTCAAAAGAACGGATTCATTCAAAGTATCAAGGATTTCCTTCTTGATTTCTTAAGGGAAGGCGATCCCCATCCTGAAAGATACACATGTACTCAAAAAGCTATGAACTTTCTTGGATGCGGAGTAGAAAGTTCTTCCTTTACCAAAGAAGAAAGCATGAAAAATCGCCTTCCTGCTCATCTCCTCGAGCTATTAAAATTAAATCTCATAAACCCAAAGGCTTTCTTAGAAGGCGGATGCTATCTAAGGGGTGAGTGGTGCTCGTATCGTTCAGCTATGGAGCTGAAGAGAGCAGGAATCCATTTCAGGCCTGGAAAGAGTCGTCTCCTCTCAGACGTTAAGTTCAACTCATTTCACTGCTCAGCTCTTTTAACACTTCCACCTATAACCATAGATGATTCAACCAAGTCACAGTTTTTAAACTTAGTTGCGTATGAAGCATGTCCTGATACACCAGATGACTTTGGAATTACGTCTTATGTTAGTTTCATGGATTCACTTATTGATCATGCTGAAGATGTGAAGTTGCTGAGATCAAAAGGTATACTACTTAACTTTCTTGGAAGTGATCAAGAAGTGGCAGATTTGTTCAATGAGATAGCAAAAGATTTGGTGCCTAATCCAAATGCCTTTGTTGGTGTGAAAGATAAAATGGAGAAACACTACAATAGCAAAGGGAAATTATGGATTGCTGAATGGAAGAACACTCATTTTAATAGCCCATGGACTCTTTTTGCATTCATTGCAGCACTTTTTGTCATTTGTTTGCAAGTTGCTGATACATCTCTAGCAGGCATCCAGACCTATTTTGCAGCCCATCAAAATGGCAACAACTAATGATAGGAATCAAAGCTTCCCCTCTATGAATTCTTGAAGGTCATGTTTTTAAAATTCATCGTTTATTTTTTGTACCTTGTCGCTATGAGAGTGGTTGATCTTTGTACTCTTGTTTCTGCATAAACTATTACTAATTTTGTTTTTTAAATGTTTTACTTGTGTGTAAATTTACTACTTTGAAGTATATGAATGGTATTGAATCACAGTTCCTTTAAATATTTCAACTCCCTGTCACCATGTCTCCTGGACTCCCTCTTGCTGATATAACATATAAATTTTGGAAGTGTTTAGCTGATCATTTTATAAGTTGGAGTGTTCAACTGAGATGGTAAAGACGAGTTTGAGGTGTCTAGATGTGCATAATCAAAGTTGGAGTGTTTACTTGCTAGCTTAGGCCAAGTTTCAGCGCCTTACTGGGACCTTTAAATTAGTATTCAGATAAATAATATAATGCTCAAGACTACAATGATCATTTGACCAGTTAACAATATTCTTCTAACTAATCAGTCTCATTTCTCAGAGTAGTGTTCTAAGTGAGCTCGTTTGGTACGGGGATGGGATAAACAAAGTTATCTCACTATATATATGGAATAACTTATCACATCACTACTGTATAAATGATCCCGAGACTAACTTGGAGAAAATAATCCTGCATTTTATGCTGAAAATGTTATCCCTCATCCCTCGTACCCAATGACTCCCTGACTGATACTTCCGAATAAGGAGCACAAAGAAAGCATCACGAGTTTTCTCAAGTATACAACAGGAAAAAAATTGCAGATAACAGAATATACAAGACTTGATATCAGAGAAAACTTTATAGAGAAGTATAATATAAAGGATCTATGATACCTACCACTATTTTCACTCCAAGTATCCGGAAAACCAGCTAGAAAACAATGTGGATTCAACATGGATGCAACAGCATTTTTAAAGGGTCCGACCAACATATTTTGTAGTTTTATTTAGAGGACAAATATGCCTTGTTTGGAGCAGAAGATGCTACTGTGCTTCCCTATTGTTTATTTGTATTTAAAATCATTGCAATATTCTCTTCATTATTATGAAAGCAGTCAAAGTCACTAGCATGAAATGATAAATATTTAAACTGTGTTAGGCATTCATGAGAAGAATATTTATTTTACCCTTATGGCTTTGGCATTTGGTTCAACATTATCATAAAATATACGGGCCATCCAGCAACCTGCAAGAACCTTATTTTGAAGCAATCTCAAATCTACACTACATTTTATATAACAAGTAATTTTAAAGTGAGTCTTTAAACAAACGAGCAATCAATTTGGCCTGTCATTACTCTACGGAACATTCAGTCATTCACTAACTCAGCGAGTCGAAGAGAAGAAGGCAGGGGAAATGGAAGAGAAACGAACAAATATGGTTTGTTCAACAACAACAACAACATTACCCCAATGCCTCAAAGGCTCCCGCCCATTGCGGGGTAAAAGGGGGGTCGGATGTACGGAGCCTGACCCATATGTTTAAAAACATAGCGCGACTGTTTCCGGATGACCCATGATGAGCGTCGAAAGTTGCATTGACTAACTGCTACT
>JAPFFP010000002.1:15548830-15559521 GCA_026153255.1 Solanum medicagineum
TCTCGCAGCCCTATCAATATGCATAGGCACATAAGACTAAGCACCAAAGGCAACACAGTACAATTATCGCTTCATTTTTTGCTTCTCAGTGCAAGTCATTTCTTTCAACTTCTCTCTGGTAATTTGTCTTGTGAGACAAAAATTAGACCAAATATGTTTTATATGTTGTTGCAAATAATGTTCAGGGCTTCATAAGAACTACAAAGTAAGGCCACTAAAGCATACGGATATAAAAGAACACCACTTCATCTTTATAAGTAACACGATTAAAATGGCTCACACATAGTATCTCCAATGCAAAACTTTAAATTCACTAACAAGATTACAAGAATGAGATCAATCAATAGACTCTTCCTTATCGACAATAACACAACTTTCTACTGTTGGTTAAAAAACAGATCTTTCTTCAAAATTCCTGCAACCTAAAGCAACACATTTTTATCAACTCTTGATTCTCAATAAAAATCAAAACTTTCTTCATAGTTCCTGCAACCCAAAGCAAGAGTTTTCTTATTCAAATGATCAAATCATAGCAAAAGACAAAATAAGGCATGACCAACTGCCAATTACTCCCGCCATTTTAATTTGCTCGTCCTACTTTCCTTTTTATTTTAAAAACACCTCTTTTCTTTTTTGACAATTCTTTAGTTATAACTTTCCACATATCATGTTTAAAACCACAAAATAAAGAACATTTGATACATTCTACTTGTCTTTAAGTTTAGCCCACAAGATTCAAAATTCTTCTTTTTACTTTCTTAAACTCCGCATCAAATCAAAAGCAGACAAACAAATTGAAACGGAGTGAGTAATTGGCAAAGAACCTCCACAATGCCCAAATCAAAGCTCTTTTAAATAAAAAGTAAGATAAGAGGCCTAGCTACAACTTCAGCCCAACCCAATTGCTTTTGCTATAACAGTATACTTGTGTTAAAAAAAGTTTTAAATATGTACAACTACAACATATTAAAATTCAATTATTAGCCCTTGAAGTCTGTCATTCCAAATTCCAAACCCTAAATTTGAAATCTTGGCTCCAACCACAATCACCCATTTATCAGCAAATACAATGATAAATATACATGATTACCTCAAATTACTCGAACCCCAAAATCCCAAAACATTAAAAACATCAAATATCAATGTAAAGATCCAAGCTTTCATGAAAAAATTCATAATAGTGGGTCATTCAAGAATGCTTACAACAACAATGTCAGGGGAGGTCCAAGGTAGCTGGTCCCCTCCATTGATGAATGTAACGATTGGCCCAAAGAATCTGTTGATTTTTGCCTCCATCTTCGATTCTGGGGCTTGAAATCCACCAAGTAGCGTAATGGTGGAGCTCAAATTTTATAGGTTTTGCCTTTCTTCAGAGGAAAAATGGAACTGATATTTGGTGAAGAATATGATAATTTGCAAAATTTTTGGGTTTATATAGTTTAGTTTAGTATTAGTTATAATAATTAATAATTAATAATTTTAAGCATAATGAAGGTAAAAGTGTTGATATTTGTTTAACAAATTATTTCAGATAATTTGGAGTATAAATATTTTTTTAGATTTATTGCATATTATTCTATCAACTCCATTAAACCATAAGAATGTTGTGGTGCTAGTGTATTACATTTTTCTTTTTGGGGTCTTCCACTCTCTACACTTATATTGGGTGTGCTATCTAATTTTAGAGAAGGAATCAAATTTTGATACTTTAAAATTTAATATGTATTTAGAATTTAAAATATCTGATGTATTTCATTAGTTATATCACACAATAACAAATTCTAACATAATTTCAAGAAGAGGTATAACTTACGAAGCACCCTCTATCTTAAATTTTAAGAAAAAAAAGAAAAATTGAAACTTTTTGGAAGGGAGTGGTAAAGAACAACATAACATCACGAAAGTATAAGTTCAAATTGCTCCGCATAAGACTCCCTCATATTAAGACTTTGATAATTTTGACTCGCGTTACATAAAGTTCATTTAAAAATAAAACGCTTCCTAATATGATTTTTATTTTTGATGCTCAAAACTCAAATTTAAAACACATGATTGGTGTGTATTTTATTAGTTATATCACACAATAACTAACATAACATCAAGAAAGCATAGAACATTCTCTATAAAATTAAGAAATAGTACTCCATTTGGCTCAATTTATGTGGACACCATCTAAATGACGAAGTTTAAAAAAAAATTAAAATTTTGAAATTTGTATTCCAAAATAAGACTTAAGTAATTGTATAATTATAAATTATCTCATTTTTAAAGTAAAATACACATTTTAAGCTAAATTGTTTTCAAATATAAAATTGTGACATTCTATCTGAAACAGATTATAGTGTATTTTGATTCATTATTGATTAATTATTTTCATTAATCTCACCTTGTTAAAGAATCATCATATAGAGGGAATTTTAACTGTTTAAATTAAAGTTGAAGCATTTTAGCAAAAAATCAACAAAATTTAAAAGAAAGTTAATTTTTGGGGCTCAGAAAAATTGCATGCCTTTTTATAGACAGGTTGAGATAAAGCATATTTCTAAATTCTAATAAAGTACCCTTTTTTTTCCTTTGCTTTCATTTTATTTTATAAAGTGCCCTTTTTATTAGAGAAAGTACAATTGTTCTTCATTGGAATTGTTACTGTCTAAAAGAATTCAAATAAGTTTATATTGTCTTGGCTCATTCCATCTATTACTTTAAAGTTTGAATGCTCAGATTCTGATTCTGTGGGTGCCGAAGCTCCGGCTAATTTTTCTTCAAAAATGACATCTATTCATCCATGACGAGTCTGCTAAGAATCCCAATAGATCTGGTGGCATCGAATGACACCTATGAACATTTTATGGGCTCCCAAAAAGAAATCAAACCATTTCGGCAAATTTTCGTGGGAGTTAATCTACGGATTCCGGGGGTGTCAAGGCTCCGACCCTATTTTTCTCGAAAAATTCCTCATATCCGTCTTTAACGAATCCGCTAAGAGCCCTAGTAGGCCTGGTAGCACCGAAGGAAAACACTGCACTAGATTAAATGATGCCTCATAAAATAAGAGGGAGGGAGTAGATTCTTTTGGCCTACAAGTTAGGTGTAAAGCTTGTCCAAAAATTATACTAGCCAAACAATTAGCTTCCGGTACAATAATGAGGTTGTGGCCTTTGTGGCCCAGACATAATGATAGATTTCCAATGTATTGCCACCATCCCTAGGATGTCTTTATGCACCTCTCTTTTTCACCTTTTTCTTCTTTGTCCAGAATGATGGTTACTGTTCAGCATCTTCTCAGTTCTCAATTTGAAAATCCATAATTTGACATTGCTAAGTGTAAGGTGTAAGGAATAAGCAATGGGGTGTTACTAAAATATCTACAAAAACTATAGGATATATCAACAACCCTTTAAATTTGACAGAGTAGAGTGAGAGGTTGGGTCCTTGAGACATAACGGGGTTAAGTTGAAGTGTTTACTTGCTAGTTGAGACCAAATTGAGTATCTCTTTGTGATGTCTACGTCAACTTGGGTACCTGTCTGCTGCTTTTTACCATCACAAGTACTGCTTAATTGACGAACAACAACATATCAAGTGGAATCCCAACACCAACATGCTGATATTTACTACCAGCTTACATACACCCCACAAAAATATGAGAAAGCTCCAATGCGACTCATCAAACAAGTTCATTATTTTCATAAAGAAGGTTTTGGACTTGTCTATGTGCACCTTGACTATTTCACCAGGTATGTGCTACAACATCCCGCTAGCACATTTATCAAATAACTCATCCCGCCCAAGGCTTAGGCAAATGTAAAGGACACACATGTTGTTATTATACAGCGCTCGAGCATCAATCTATGAAAGCAAAGGATGGTGGATAAAAGCATTTACTATCTTAATACCAAACAAAACATGGAAATATCTGCACTATGAAAAGAGAAGATCATACAGAGGCAGAACGAAGTCGCCTAGCCCTGAATATTATGGTATAATAGCTTTACAGTCATCTTGTTAGAAGTATGTATCCTCAAAATCATAAGAGAACTTCCAATTCAGTTCAGTCTGAGAAAGGGACATTACCTTCCAGCAAATGTTATCAGGACTTCACCACCCCTTGAGGTTGCCACGCGGTTTGACAATGCAAGATAGAGTGCATGGAAAAGAGAATGACTAATAAGTCTACTCAAAGAGGCAAATCACTCTATCATAAAAAGAATTCTACAGATATCAGTCATTCCAAACTGATGAAGTTGCACCATGTACAGAGAAATATTTCTCCACCGTTATGAATATTATATTGTTATTCAATTTCAGTCCAAGTCTGCCTGAACTAACTCAAGACCTAATCGGAAAAGCCATTCATCTTCCTAGTCTTAAGACTGCAGATTGGTGTTGATACTTTCACACTAACAAGCAGTTTATCAAGTTAATATGTTGTAAGCCATAAAATACGATATCGACCATGCAAAGTTACTAGCATCTAAATAGAGGTGGTGAACCAAGGAAGGACTTTCTGAACATGAATCCATAAGCTCAAAACAATTGACACTAGCTGCGTGCTGCAGAGAGAAAACAAATGTATCGACATTTGATAATGTAGCTTACCGAAGGTAAAATCTCTAAAAGTCCCACGAATACTTGCACTCAAAATAGAGGAATTGGGCAAGCAAAGGACATACTGCTGGGGTTTATTACTTTGCGAGTTGTTCAAAAAGAAAATCAACACGAAATTTTCCAGGGCTAGAGAATATGGACACTTGAAATCAGTCTACAAGAGGACACTGCACATTTCAATATCAATACATTAATTAGTACCATAAATTCATAGAGCTTGAATAAAAAAGTGAAGCATGTACATGACAAATGCAAATCAATATTCACGGGCAACAGCCAGGGCAACGAATCAATCCATTTTCGTTACAACTGGGGCACCTCCTCAACTTCCCTTCCTCCTCTTCAAATACTTTTCGACTCCCGTTGCAATTAGGGCAGGGTACAAACCTTGCATCACCACAGCTTTGACAGACAAAACTAGAATGCTTAACTGCAAAGCCTTCCACAAGCTTAGCCAGCTCTCCAGCTTCATGAAGTTGCTTAATCTCTTCCGCACCACCAACATACTTTCCTCCAATAAATACCTGAGGCAAGCTAACCGCTTTTCCTTCAAAAACGCTTTGCAATTCTTTTCTATATGATGAATCCATAGATACATCTCTTTCATCCACACATACCCGAAAACCACTAAAGATCGTTCGTACCGTGCAGCATTCTTCATAAGTCTTCCTGATTCCTCTTAATGTAGTAAAATAGAGAACAATCTTATCCTCTGTACCCTTTAAATGGATATCATTACTGGGCAACAATGAGCTCAATAAACTTGCATTACTCGACTCTAACTCTATCGTACTGACAATTTCAGTCGATCGTTTATCCTCCTTACCCCTTAAATGGAAATCACTTCCATCCAGCAAACTTGTGTTACTTGACTCTAACTGTATCGAACTAACAATTTTGGGCTTTGGACAATCATCTGACTCTTTGTACACAAATCTTTTGGAAGACAATGCTTTTCTGTAGCTTGAAGCTACATTAGGATCCATTTTAGCAAGCAATTGTTCCTCAGACAAATGCTTCCATAACGGCTTTGAATCCGAGTGCTCAACAAACTCATAGGTTTTCTCCAACTCACTTGTATCAAATTCAAGACTCTTAGACTTAACCTTCCTAGGAGACTCAATCTTGGACTGTATCATATGGAAATCAAAGTCATCAAGTCCTTCCATGAGCTCCCAAGTGTTGATTACTGAATCAGGAGATGAAGGGTCTGGTGGGTCAGTCCCATTTAGGGATTTTATCATTTGGGTAGCTGGATTCTTGACATTTCCACCATGGACATTAGGGTTAGGGTTAGGGTTAGAGTTTGGAATTTGGTGGTCAATTAACACAAGGGAACCATAAGTGGTGGAAGTAAGAGAAACCAAATGATTTGTGTCTCCTTTGCACATAGGAGGATGATGAACCAAAGGAGTAGGAAGAGAAAGGGTTCTTGAAACTGGAGTTGAAGATGAATCTGAGTAGGCATATGGAGATTGTGAATGTGAAGAAGATGAAGAATTCCATGGATTTTGTGGATCTGTTGTAACAAAGTCATAGGAACGAGAAGCAGAACAACCCATTAATGGATTAATCAATAAAAATTGAACCTTTTGAACTAAATCCAAGCAACACAGAAATAAAAATGAAGTCTTTGAACAGAAAACAAGAACACCACAGAAAAAAATTGATACTTTTCAGCACAAAACAACAACTTCACAGAAGAAAAATGAAATCTTTAAAAAGTAAACAAGAACCCCACAGAAAAAACTGAATGTTTTCAGCAGAAAACAACAACTTAACAGAAAAAATAAAACCTTTGAATAGAAAACAAGAACCCCACAAGAAAAAATTGAATCTTTTTAGCACAAAACAGCAATTTAACTGAGAAAAATGAAATCTTTGAGCAGAAAACAAGAACTTAATGGACAAAAACGAGGTCGTTTAGCTGGAACAAGAAAACAATTGCAACCAGAAACCAGGAAACTAACAGAAACATTAAAATCTTTTGGTAGAAAATACTGAGGTGAAAAGACAAAAAAAAATGAAGATCTTTTGGCAGAAAGCAGGAGATTTTACAAGGGGAAAAACATATGATATTTTTGACAAAAAGAAGAAATTCTTTTTTGGGCTAAAAGGGGCTAGTTGTCACAGTACAGTTGGGAAGATGATGAATTGAATAACAGAAAAGATTGGAAATAAATACAAGCTATGGTAGCTTTGGGAAGTTAACATACTAACAGCCAACTTTCAAACTTTATTTAAATACTAAGGAGTAATTTCAGAATAAAATATGAAATTATTTTATCATATATTTGGTCGACAGTATTAGGTAGTCATAGAATTATTTATTTCATTATTTATACCTTCTTGGTGAGATAATTGTTAGGTTCAAATGTAATGGGTGAATGTTAGTGTATTGAAAATTATGAAAGTTGCAATTATAAATGAATTTATTTTATTCATGAACATTCATGCAACCTTTCGTCCACTATACATGAATTATTATATTATTCTATTGGCTATAAGTATCTGAATTCTTCTCAGATATTGGTACAACTTTACAACTTAAGAACATTGGGAACTTAAAAAGAACTTTTGGTAGAAAAGCTTAAGACAAGTTTCAAGAAGGAAAAGTTTTGTTTCGAAACATTCAAGTGTGATTACAAGCCATTGAGTGGTTCGCTGGATAACAAATTTGAGGTACCGTTATTTATTTGTCGTGAGTCATTTTATCCTGCGAGGATATATTCCATAACCTCGAATACTTGAATGGAATAATTTCCTTAAAGAAACTCTCTGATTCAGAGGACTTGACTCTTCTCTTCTTTCATCTAGTTTAATGTTCTTGAAATTGATTTAGCTTCATATTGAATATTACATTAATTATATGAAATTTGTATGAAGTTATTTCATTGGAACAAAATTAACAATTGCACTACATAATTATCTTTATTACTTATAGTAACGACAATAAGTTATCTCGTATACATAATGAGATGACTTATGTTATCATGGGATAACATAGACAACAAAGTCCCGACCAAACGACCCCTAAATGCTTGATGGAATAGTAAATATATTATTACTGTTATAATCATATATATTTAAAATGTACAAAAATAAAATATAGTCAAATTTTTGTACAACACTCATTTTTTATAATAACATTTAATCGTATTTATTAAAAAACAAGTTTATCTTAGAATTGAATTTTTCATGTCATGTTCATTATGCGTTCTCAATTTATAATAATATTGCTAGAACGATACAAAAATATCCAAAAAATGAACAATGGTGTAAAAATATTTAACTATATTATAAAAACACGAACAACAATTGCGGTAGCATTCATAAGTACTAATTTTTCCTTAATAAGGAACCTTAGATCAAAGCATTTTATTCTCTCATATGGAATTTTTCTAACGTAAATTTAAATTTAATCGAAGAAATTTCGATTTCATACCTAGTAGA
Organism: Solanum medicagineum; assembly: GCA_026153255.1. NCBI lineage: Eukaryota > Viridiplantae > Streptophyta > Magnoliopsida > Solanales > Solanaceae > Solanum > Solanum medicagineum. The sequence continues at coordinate 15,556,892 of JAPFFP010000002.1, forward strand.
AACCAAAATACTACTTTATTATAAAGATGGTAAATTTATAGAGTATCAACATTTCTTTATAAAGGTAGAATCGTATTTTTCAAAAAGGAAGAAGATAATTATGAGTATTAAAAGAATATCTTCCTGTTTCAACTACTCAAGCAATCTATATATGACTAATTCAAATGCACAATTTATTCTTCTTTCCTTTTTGAAAAAATCCAATTAATTCAAGATTTAATGAAGGGTAGACACTTATTTTAAGAAAAAAGTCGTAGGAAATATAATCATAATATATGATAAAAATCAAGTGTTGTATGTTGAGAATATTGACAAAATTACAGATTTGTAGAATCCGTATTTTTTGCAAAATATGCTAATTTAATGCTTTCAACAAAAAACAAAAAATGTGTCAAATCTATAAAATAAGGGTTAACAACATTTGTTATTAAATATTAATAAATTTCAATAGTATTTTAATCATCTTATTAACTACATTAAACCATTAACTAATTGAATTGATGGACTTTTGATTCCTTTGATAGTGATTATTTATAATTATTAAGTGCTCTACCATTGATTTATTAATGTATTATGTTAAATTTATATTGTTATTTTATATTGATTATTAACAATAATATGTTTATATAAAAAAGGTCAAACATAACATATTTTCTACACAAAGTATGCAAAATACATAATTTAATTAATTAAAAATATGATTAAGTCATATATCCCAAGAATCAAACACATAATTTATCAATAACTTTCGTGCTACTCCTGTTATCCATATAATATAATTTAATAATGGCTGTGGGGTTTATAACCACGTTTTGTTTTATATTAATTATTACTAAATCCTTAATTAACATGGTCCAACTAAACAACTGTCAGAAGAAAAAGTAAGCATTGATTAATGATTAAGCAAACACCATGTGAACTCAATGGTCTAACATATTATAAGCACACGATTTCATTAATTATTTTAATTTTATCACAAATAAAAATAAAATAAAATTGCTCGTTACAAATTTATATTTTTGAAGCCAAAGAATTTCTCACAGGCACATGTCAATTCCAAAATTTATCACATGGAATAGACCCACATGTCAATTCCCAAATAAATAGGTTAGTCACTGCGAGAGTAAAACATCGACGTTTGGGTTAAAAATTAAAATTGAGTGATTTTTTAAGAATAAAATTTATAACTGAGTGACTTTCTGTTGAAAAAAGTCCATAATAGAGTGATCATCTAGGATATTAACTCCTTTAATATGTGGGGAGTACGTTCGCAAGAATGAAACTCAAAAGGAATTGACTGAAACCCGCACAAGCGGTGGAGCATGTGATTTAATTTGACGCAAAGGAAGAACCTTACCATGCTGTGAATCCTCTTGAAAGAGAGGGATGCCTTTGGAAACGCGGACACAGGTAATGCATGGTTGTTATCAGCTCATATCATAAAGTGTTGGGTTAAATCCCGTAATGAGCACAACCTTCGTGTTTAATTATCACATATGTCTCACATTCTTGAAAAATCACTTTGTAAAGTTCTTTCATTTTACTATCCTTATGCTGGAAGGTTGAACAAGGATGATGGCAATTATGTTGAGTTATCATACGTTCATGTACATTGTCCCATTTCACAAATTTTTAGACAACCATACACCAATGCTGAACATGTTGTCTTTCCTGTTGAGCAACCTTATGGCTACAATGAAGGAAATTTAGCTACAATTCAGGTAAATTTATTTGATTTTTGTTTTGTTTAACCAAATTGTATAGATATTCAACTTCTAAGATCACCATACTTGCGGTGCTTAAAACTTTGCAAGTCTATTTACTTCAGAATAACTTTAGATATACAGTGCTTGGAGTTTCATATGTAACTAAAGTTCGAACAGATATAAATGAAGTTCAGCTATTTTTAACTGAACTTCAGCCACATATATGGTTGATTCAGTCATTTTTACTAAAGTTCACGTACTTTTATTTGAAGCTTATATACATGCGGTTGAAGTTGAGCCATTTTCGTCTTAATTTTAGATATGTCTAAATTTCTACAAACATTTTGTTTCATTGCTTAATTTCAACAACAACAACAACAACAACATCCCCACCCAGTGAAATCCACAAGTGGGGTCTGGGGAGGGTAGAATGTACGCAGACCTTACCGCTGCCTCATTAAAGTAGAGAGGTTGTTTCCTGGGAACCCTCATCTCAAAATCCATAAGCAGAAAGAACTATATATGACAAAATGGAAAGGGAAGGGAACAGAAAGCACGACTTATAATGAATAGCACATGGCAGTATGTAAATATGATAAAACTAACACACAATACGACAGATAATGCGAACACATGAGTAACCCTACCAATTAACCCTACTATACCTCAAGGCTATGCATCCACCTAACCCTACCAGTTAGCCTGCTACTCTAATTCGCAACCTCCACTTCTTTCTATCTAAGGTCATGTCCTCAGTGAGATCAAGTTCCGCCATATCTTGTCTAATCACCTCCCCCCAGTACTTCTTCGATCTACCTCTACCCCTCCGTGTAGCTCCCAAAACCAACATCTCGCACCTCCTAACAGGAGCATCGGTACTCCTTCTCTGCACATGTCCAAACCATCGCAGTCTCGCTTCCCTCA
>JAPFFP010000002.1:15586097-15607582 GCA_026153255.1 Solanum medicagineum
TGGCAAAGTACTTGTCAGCACTTCACAAGTGCACATAGCACTTAAGCCATTAAGAGAAAAGAAATGCAATCATTACACATAAATACCTTTTTAGTAGGGATTACACAAATCTCATACTCTTAAGAATTTATTAATTTCATTTCTATTTTTTTAATTACATAAATCTCTTAAATTTGGTGAAATTCAGATACATCACATACAATACATCACATACAGTGATGTATATATTCGACACATCGCATTCAATTATGTATCAAAAGTAGAAAAGAGTAAGAATTTTTGTAATTTTATCAAATGATAAGGTACTTTAAAGAATGTGATAAAATAAGTTGTGTATTTCGATAATTTTTCTGACTTTTTTATTGATATACAGGGGCGAAGCTAGGAGCTTGTATATACAATAACAACACATGCAGTAAACTCGTATAAGTGAGGTCTGGGGAGGGTAAAATGTACGCAGACCTCACCACTACCTCATAAAGATAGAGATGATAGTTTTCGAATGACCCTCATCTCAAAAATATCATCCCCAAAAGTAGAAAATACGAGATATGAAACTAAACTACTAGAATGAAAAACAATTAATATTTTTTAAAGACAATAAAAGTAACAACATAAATGATGAACAATAACAATATAATATATAAAGACATGACTATCTCTACTAACCTAATATATCACAAAATCAAACACCATCATACTCTTACTAATTATCTAACTTTTTTACCCTAATACATGACCTCCACTAACTTAAAACTTATATATAGTATATAATTAATATTAAAATTTTATATTTTAAATCTCTTTAATAAAATTTTTACTCTATCACATATGATATAACTTCATTTTGCTATCATTTGTTCAAATGGTAGTAATTGGATAGAGAATAAAAGAGACGAGACTTTTTGACCATAGAAAAGGAAAAAAAAGGGATTTGGTCATGCAAAAAGATTTTTCAATAGAAAAAAATATACATAACATCATATAAGGACCCACATAAGATTTTTCAAAATATGAATACCCATAACTGTCAATTTTTACTTCTATTAGTATAATAATAAATTTAAAAAAATTAACATGCTATGAAGACTTATTTATCTTAATTAATTGTTAATTATTTTTTCTCATGCCTCTCTGTCTTGTGAAATAATAGTGAGGTCTGAGCACATTCTACTTTCTCCAAACCCCAGTTATAAAATTCCACAGAATATGTTCTTATTATTATAATTGTTAATTATTTTTTAGTTCATTTTAAATCATTTTTTAATCTAAATTTGTATATAATTTAGTTTAACTTTTTGATTTGTTCTTAATGAGAAGTTTTATATTTATTTAATGTTATAATAATGTTAGAATTATTAGTTATGCTAATATTATATTTTATTGACAATTTAATTTATTATATTAAAAATAAAATATATTATATAATTTTTAAAAGAATTATTTATCTATAAAAATACCTTCTGCCTTATTTACTGGGAGGAAAAAGGTGGAGGAAGCTCAAGGTACTTTTTGTTATTTTTATTATTTTATTTTGATATAATTAAATTCAGTATAACTTCACTTCAAAGTAATTAAGTCTTTCTTATTAAAAATAAAATTTGACTCTACCAACAATTAATTTAATATGCTCCATTTATTTTAATTTTTTTTTAGTCAATCTCAGAAAAATTATTTTTTTCTTTTTTGACAGTTCTATCATTGTAAATTTTCCATATACCATGTTTATATTTATTAAAAAGCATTTTAATGTATTTTACACATCTTTAATTTAAAATCATATCATTATATAATTTTATTTACTTTTTAAAATTTCTTATTACGTAAAAATTAGACACGATATCCTAGAAAACTCACATGAAAAATGTACAGCATGTATTGATGAGATTGTAAATAGTATACAAATGAAGAAAAGATTCCCAAACTCACCATATATTGTCTGGTACAACCTGTCTCACTTAATCCACACTCCTAAGATCATAAATAGCAGATCCTGTCTTGGCTTGGCTCCAAAAATTATTTATTATATAGTTTTTTTCAAAAAGAAATTACAAATATTTAACAATATAGCTCCTCCACTCATATGATATCACAAAAAAATAAATAAAAGATTAATATTTCTTCTTCTTCTTCATTTTTTTGGAAATTTGAAGAAAAAACTCAAAAGGATTGTTTTTAGAATTTTCACTTTAAATTCACGTGATCTTTCGAAAATAGCCTCTATTTCTATGAGGTAAAAGTAAAGTCTGCGTATGTTTTAACCAACCAAGTTACCAACAAAAATGTACTCTTTATATCCATGCTTTGAAGATAAATTATCTACTCAAATCCCCAAAAAGAAAGAAAATAATTATATTATGACTGGACAAAAGCCAAACAACTAGGGCAATGTGAAGATTAACAAGTGCTCTTCCATAACTTAAAGATGAAATGGACATGTACAAAATATTTTAAATTTCTAGCACTTTTATCTATATGAAGTGGGGTTATAAGGTTGGGTGATGGGGAATGATGAATGGATTTAATTAAATTTCTTTTGTCGAAAAATTATAGGATGTATATATCATAATGGAATTATAATTTTGATTTTAAGTTCGACAAAACTTAACTAATAACTTAATTTAGTTCATATCCTATATCTATATTTATAGTAGTAATAATTTATCCAAATTAAAGGTAATAATAAGTTACACATTTAAGATTAAGAATTATTTATGAACTCATGAAAATTCTAGTGTTACAACTGTATATATAGATTATACAAAACCTAGTGTATATTGGTTACTTATTGAATCTCCTTTAAATGTGCATATAAAGAAACTTTTAATTAACATATAACGTTTTAAAATGAAATCTTGAAGTTACAGTAAAATCATTTTCATGTGATCTATAAATTACAAGTTCGAATTCTGAAATCAACTACTGATACTTGTATCACGATATATTATCTACATTATGCTCCTCAAAGTGTGGTCGCAACTTGAATACTGCATGGACGCTAAATATTTCATGCAATCGAGTATCTTTTTGAATTCCCTTATTAAAAATTCTGACTTTTGGCGGGGTTTGGGTTGAGGGCGGGGGGATTGGCCCTTTCTAGGCCACTAGCCCTCCATGTTTAGGACAAGGAGAGTATTATGAATAATGCAAACAAATAGATTCTAGCAGATTGTGTCCACCCCTTGAGGAACCTTGCATGTTTTCACTTCCTATTTTACATCATCACTTTTGACCCTACCAATGTTTCATGGGCATTTCCATGTTTTGTGGATCCACAAAAACCCAACTCATGGTCTTTTTCCCTTATCTAAGTGTATTATTGCTCTACAAATGAACGTAATAAAGCTTTATATGTTTAGTATTTATATCAGAGCTTCAATTAATTTAATTTCGTGCAATGTAAAATTCGTGAAAAGAAATTTTCTCTTCATCAGAATTGTTTCATAGTTAATAGTGGAACTCGATAATTTGATTGATCTAATCAAACTTTTAAGTAAGACTAGATATTTTGGCTCATGATTTTAAGATTTGACATTGATTCGATGATACAAGGTTGATGTCAACTAATTTGACATTGTTGTTTTGCCTAATTTTGTTTGATTTGATAAACATTGCACATGATTGGACTGGTTAAGAACACAAAATATGATTAATATAGTGATTAAAAAATTAAATCTTGTCGCTAAATGCATTATATACATGCACGCAGACTATTAAAAAAAAGTAATTACTTTTATAATAATAGCCATGCATACATATAAAATTAAAAAAAATAAATTAATTTGTCTGTAATTATATAAAATAAAGATATCTTATGATAGTTATAATTAAACTGCTTTGAATTTTAATTAATGAGCATATCAAATCTAGTTTGATTATAAAGCGAATTGACTTAGTATAAATACAAGATATGAATAAGTATATATTTACCCAATCAAAATTTCTAAAACACGTATGTTTCAACTTAATAAAATTCTATATTATTTAAAATATGATCGTCATCGTTGTAACTGAATCATCACTATCAATCAACTCCACGTTATACACCACACGGCCACACACCATACCATCAACCTCCATCGTAGTTGTATCACAATCAACCATATCATTAGCAATTAATACGACTATCAATCTTCGTACATGACATAATTATTATTATTGATCACCATTAATATAAATAATTTTTATCGTCATTCATTGCCACCAACCACACGCACCATTGTCTCTAATTACCAAATTAGTACATCTACCAATCACGATCATTATCCACATATAACATTAGTTTTAAAATAAGATTTATTACACACATTTAAATATTAAAAAAAGTTAAGCGAATATTGTAATTAATTATCTAAATGTTCTAATCTAAAGATAAACATCTTAGTGTTAAAAAAAATATACTACAAAATTTCCCTATTAAAAAAGATATACTAGTAAAATTCACTAGAATTATCGCTAAGTTATTCATAGTTAACAGTTTATTTTTCAATAATTTATGGCTAATTCGTTTAAATTTTATTGTCTCTAGCTACAAATTTTATTTTTTACGCTATAAAAATTAACTAGAATCCGCTACATACGAATTTCATCACTAAATTATTTATAGTTAACAATTTATTTAATAATTTATGACTGAGTTATCGTTAAATAAAATTAACAATAAATTTTTATGGTCTCTAGCTACAAATTTTGCCCGTCGCCAATTTAAGTTTATGTAGTTGACGGCCGTAGATAATTAATTAAAGTGTTTTTGATGTAATTTGAACTATTAAAAATTAACATATTTGTTTTATCACAAAAAAGAGAATCTATATCTCTTCAACTTTAGTCTATAATAAATAATATATTTCGTGTGCTTATGCCTTTAACTAATTTAGTGTTTTCTTAATCTTAATTCCTTGTTAAAGGTACACTGCACAAAGCACTAGTTAATAAAAATATTACTCCTAATTAAGTAAAATGATCCTCTTAATTTGGAGATTATCCAAATCAAGCAAAATGCCACACTGGTTTAATTATTTAAATTATTTTGGGGTTAGGTACATAATGGACAGATAATGTAGACTAATTGGCTAGTTAACAAAAAAATAAAAAAGGGAATTTTTATAAATAGGAATTTTTTTAAAAAAAAATATGAAAATGTGCTACTAGATAGCTAATGTAAATATTTTATTGTTTGGCAAAAGATAAGCTCAAAATAGTGACATATATAGGGATTTGGGAGGCTTTTTTTGTTTAATAATTAATGGATTTTCCACATACGGTTTATATCTAAAAAATATTCTAAATTTGTGTTTGGGTTCATTTTTAAATTAGTTCGAAATTCAAATTAAACAAGTTCTCTTTATTATGGAGAAAAGTTAAAAAGTACTACCAATTATTCCATTTGGATAAGCAGTATAATGCAATAATAATTTACTTTTATTTTATACCTATTTTTGGCTATAATAATCCATTATAATTATATTGAATAGATATCCTATTTCAACTTCATATATGGTGTGTTTGGTATGGAAGAAAATTTTTTTCATCAAAAATATTTATTGAAAATTCTATTTTTATAAAAAATAAGTTAATTCTTTTCTTTTTTTTATAATCGACAATATATAAGCGAAAAATTATTATTTTAAAAGTATTTATATATTATTTAGATAAATATCATGGAAGGTGAGAATAGAGACACGGATGTAGGGAGGAATGAGGATTCCGGGAGTGGAAATGAATATTAGGTATGTTGGAACGTGAGAAAGATACAAGTTTAAATAAATACTGAATGTCACTTCTGTGACTTATTTTTCTTTACTTTCAATAGAAAAAATTTTAAAAATATTTTCCTCATTTTAAAGAAACTTGTTTTCGTTGAAAAAAATTCTTTTCAAAAAATTAGACCATCCAAACATTAAAAAAAATAAAATTTAGATATTTGTCTCTTTGATATATTTCCACCTTTAGAAATTAATTTCAAAGATAAAAATGATTGAAAATCATATCACTAATATTAGAGTACATACAAACATAATATTCACATGTGATAAATATAGATGCTATACATATATATGTCTTTCGTATATAAAGTTAAATTATTTAGTTTGATGTAGATATGATTATGCCTAATGTGATAAGAAAGTATTTCTTTTAATTAATTAAAACAACGCATGCATAATGATGTATTATTCATCAACTAACCATAATTTTCATATTATAATGAAATTAAATCCGAGTATCCAGAATTCAATTGCAATCATTTCATCAAAACTTGAATAATCGTAAAATATTATGTACTTTCTTCGTCTCAAATTAATTATCTATTATTTTTTATGTGTCCCTTTTTAAAAATATTAATTATGAGGAACGATTAATTATTTTATCATCATTTACGTCTGAAGATATAATCTCTTTTCATCAAATATTTTAAAAATTATGACAGATAATTTAAGACGAAAAAAATAACTAATACTTTTTACTTATGTGAAGTATTTGAAAATTAATTTCAACACATTTGTCGAAAAGGTAAAAGAAACAAAAAGGTAGTATATAATATATATTTATATAATCAATAGAATCGTCAAATTTTACAATGATTATTAGGGGATTATGGTAAGCAAATCTCCATGGTCTTCAAAGACTATATTGTATAATCTCTTAGGAAAATGACCTATTAAATCTTTCTAATTTTTTACCACTAACCGTACCATAGTCAACAAAAGAAAAATTAAAATAACATAACATTAATAATAGTAAATATATTCAAGTCTTTTTATAATTATCATCTTCTATGCTAACATATTATTATAGGTTACATTATGTTATATATTTTTTATATTACAAAATTATATTATAATAATTTAAAAGATATTCGACAAAACGATATCGCCGGCGTGGAAATTTGTTGAATTGAAACTTCAAAGGGACAAGAGATGGTCCCCAAGTTCCAAATCTCTAATTCCAAAGAAGGATTTGGTCTTTTTAAAAAATGATTCTTTTGATTTTTGTTGGGGAAGGTTTTTTCAAAGATTCTTGCCAGATATTGTGGGTCACTTATGCTTATTTCTTAAGAAAAATAATAAAAAAAATATTTATTTACACCCGATATTTATATTAAATTAAATTAATAATTTTAATCGTAAAAAATATAGAAGTAGAACTTCTATGACTTTTTATGGTTAAGTGATGTGTATGTGTGGTTATATATATAGTGGTCGAGTCAGAAAATTTTGTAAGGAGTTCAAAATTTTAAGAAGTAGACACACAAACTAATCGAAGAGGATTCAGTATTTATTATATCTACATAAAAAAGTTATTTTTTATCATATATAAGTAATATAAATTCTTCGTCTAAAGGGATTTGAATGAATTCCTTAATACCTATGTGGCTCCGCTACTGTAAACTAATATTAATTTGACATAAATATCGCGTATTGATAAACATTTATTCAACATTTTTATTATGACGTTGTGGTGTCCATGTCTCACTTATTTCAAAAAAACTCGAGCAAGATTTTACCCTTTCATTGTGGGGCTTGTGGCGTGAGTAGGTTTTTATTATTGTCTTATTTTGACATTACATTAGTTGTCATGTTTTATTTATTGAGAGTTAAACTTGATACATTTATATATTTTCGTCATTTTATATTAGCTGTCATATTTTTATTGAGAGTTAAATTATATTATGTATCAATTTTCGTAACATAGGAAAAGTTGCAAGTTGAAGTATTTCTTGTGTAGTTTTTTGAGTATCTAAATTCATTAAATTAATTTTTGAAAAATGAAGCATGATACTAATATTATTTCTAACTTTTATCTCAATTTATCATTTAATTATGATATTTCAATATGGTTTGACATAACCATTCATCCTGAGTAAATAAACGTTTCGTTACTGGTTAGAGTTATGCAGGTTAAAATAATATAAAAAATAGTTAGTACTATATAATATAAAAAGTATATTTATTTTTCTGAACAAAAAGTTTCTACTAGTACAAACATACCCTTAATTATTCTTCGTACTGTTGGGCCACAAGGTCTACTCAAGTTTTTCTTATCTCTTTTTATTTTTATTTAGACTTCAAATTTTTCCTTTGTTATTTTAGAATTAAAAATTTTCTATAAGGTCTTTTCTTGTTATTTTTATGTCACCACAAAGTTAAAATCAAATTATAAGAAAAAAGATATTATTTTTTTCATATTTTTTGATAAAATCTTCTCATAAAAGTACCTTAAGTACAATATCTTCGATGATATTAGCAGACGTTATTGTAATCAGTACCCTTTTCTGATCCATATCATTATTTCATGAGGAATTATTATCTCAACAAAATTGTAATTGGATTTGAACCCCTCGACATTGTGATTTGTAGTCATGTGCTCTAATCCTCTGAACTACAGGCCTCACTCCATCTCCACTGGATCTGTTCCCGGGATTTCTTCATATTTATAAATAAATATAATATGAATTATTTAAAATATATGTGGTACACATGACCTAATTGATTTATTTCTTTCAAATTAAATAAATATGAAATTTATTTTTTTGTTATTTGTTTAAAATGATTAATTAGGTAAAGTATATTAAGTTAGGTTGTTTGGAGCTAGCACCTTATGCTTTATAGGTGGTACCCCACTTAATAATAATAATACACTATTGTTGCATGTGTGACTGTCCCAAAAATAAGTCCTTTGGGATGCTGTTTCTATTAAAAAAAACACAATCTTTGGATTCACATGTGTATAAATTATTAACTAATTATATTGACCAAATAAATAATATTTTCTTTTGAAGTCTTTCATATTTTATTAAAATTAAATGGGAATCACAAAAAGTCAAATAATATTTTAGAAGTCAAATATGAGAAATATTTTTTTTGTATTTTTAGGCCTAAGTTTGGTTTTAGCATGGAAATAACTTTCATGCATAGTAATCTCTTCATGGAAAATCATGCTAGTCAAAATTTTTGAGAAGATAAATCGAATAAAAATATCATGATATTATATAAAAAATGATCATAGTGAAATCATATTTAAAAATAGTTCTTTCAAATCGATCGCATTTTCTCGATCTTATTCTTTGGCTTTCAATAATTGATCGATCTTGAGTTTTCAAACACGTCAAATATCTCTTTAAGTTTTCTTTTTTGGTTTTTCACTTAGTGATCGAAGCTCGTGGAGCCTCAACTAAATTCGGATCGTGTACGACAGGGTCCATTTTGAGGGTAACGCTCCCAATATAATTTTTTTCATTCTCAGAACTCGAACCCAAGACCTCTGATTAAGTGTGAAACACTCGCACCAGTGTATCACAACACATGTTGGAACTAACATGATAAGACATATGGATTTTAAATAATATTGGCATGGAAAACATGTTTTAGCTTTGGTGGGCTCATGGTGGGGTGGGAGGGATAGGTCAGAAAAGGAAAAAACTTACTCACACTTGATATTTATAAGAAAGTGCAATAGATGATAATACATGCAAGTGGTAAATATCAATTTGTCTGTTCTCGCGTGATAATTTCGAAAGTTTTATTCTTACAAAATCTAAATCTTTTGACAATCTCTTATTAGATTCGAGAAACTCTATATATCTTCCTCAAGTTGGAAGTCTCTAACTACCTATTTGAAGACATTTATCTTCGAATTTAAGTCATATACATCATCAGTACAAAGATTTTTTATTTCACTATAGCATTTTTGTATGTTTTAGTGAGTAATATATTTTTGTAATTGCAAGAGATGGTAAGTTATTCACAAAAATGTTCTTATTTTAAGTGGTTTTTAACTTTTTACCTTTTAGCATTTTAAGTGAAAAATAGGTTGACGAACATATTAGTAATATTGAAAATTGAAAAAAGAGAGAACTATACAAATTAGACTTACCGGAAAAAGTATTTACTCAAATCAGACCCAATTCAATATATTGATATATATTGGATTCATGACCCAAATATACTTTTAGTGAGGAATATGTTTTTTATATCATCATGTCACTTTTATAGTTTTAGCGAGTAATATGTTTTTTTTATTGCAATGGATTGCAAGTTATTCACAAAAATGTCCTTCTGTTGGGTATTCTTTAACTTTTTACCTTTCGACATTTTAAGTGAAAAATACGTGACGAAAATATTACTAATATTGAAATAAGGGAGAATTATACAAATTGGACTTACAAGGAAAAGTATTTGCCTAAATTAGGTCCAATTCAATATGTTCATATTTATTGGACCCATGATCCAAATAGTTTACCCGACTACCCTCTTGTTTATTCACGTGACCAAGATCCCCTATATATATATTTTTAATACTATCCAAGTAAATATACTCTAATGGCACTCAAAGAGTAATCGAATGGTGTTTTTATCGAAGCACTACTTCTTCCCCTTTAACACCATCATATGTATACTTTGATGGTATTAAGCAGTAATTTAGTAGTGTTTTCGCTGAAGCATTGTCTCTTCTTTTGTGATACCATCAGAATATATATAGATTATAACATCAAATGTGCATTAGTAATTAAAAAAAAGAAATGTATGAAAGTAAATAAATAGTTGCTTATGAATAGTTTCTCTTTTTGCGGTACAATTGTTCTTTTCCCTTGAAATAACCTTTTTTTTGGGGGGTGGGGGGATACACCCTTCAAATTTTTGAGTTATACATTGATCTTCTCTTATTTTGTTGGGTTTTTGTTAAACTTCAGGCTAATTGGGCCTATGATGCTTGGAGATCCAATTAGACAGTGGTTGGGGTTGCTTTGATGAGGCCATATCTTGAATTGAGAATGGGCTTTTTTGGAGATCCAATAAAACAGTGAGTTGGCTAAAGAGAATGAAAATATGGCATAAATTTTCGATTGATTTTGAAAATTAATCGTTAGATATTTATTTAATCATAAAATTTGATAAACCAATTTTCAAAAAGTTTTAATTTCTCAAAATGCTCAAATTTTAAAAAAAATTCAAGTAAAATGCATGTTCAAATATAATTATACAACTTCAAAAACTCTAAATTTATGACCAAACGAGAGGTAGGTTTGAGATTTTCTATCTTTATGGTATTTCTTTTCGCTCCTTTTGCACTCCATCTAGACTTTTTTTAATTTTCGTCGATGTCTATTACTCACATTTGGATCCGACTAAATTTGAATTCACTAGATTTTTACATTGCTTTTGCTATATATTTTTTGATAGGTAGCTCTGTTGTTGTTATTATCATACATAAAATACTCCTAATGGAGTTGAAGAAAATATAAAGTAAAATAACAAAATTTATATTAGAAAATATGAAATTAGGTGACCACGCAAATGTGGGTAAATTTAGTAAGTATTTTCATTGGTTTTAATTGTGACGGTTATCTTAGTGTAATTTATGGACAGATTTATCGATATTTATATAGAGCTGATTATATACAGTAAACGTAACAAAACTCTCTTTGATATCAGATATCTTTTTATTTTTTCAAACTTTTTTTTCTCCATTCTCCCTTCAATTTATGGTCATAATAAAAAAGTGACTTTGACACTTTTCATACATCAACTTTCTTTTTTCTCCCCATTTAAAATAAAAATTGGTAATATTCAAGAGACTATCTATCAACAAGTTTCTTATTTCACTTTTGCCTCATTGGGAGGGAAGTAACTTGAGATTTTAGGTAATTTTCTCTATTCACTTGCTTTCTTGAATTTTTGATTGAAGTGTTTTTCCTTAGGGCCATGGATCAATCAGTTCGGTTTAGTTCGATTTTATACATTATCATTTGGTTTATTGGTTTTCAATTATTAAATATATTAAATCAATAAGAAATCAATAAGATAATTTTTATCAATTTTTGATTTATCGAAATTCTTAGCGATTCGATTTTCGATTTACCAAATAAGAATGATAATGAAAATTTACATTAATCAAAAACACGAAAATTATGTTTGCGAAAGCTATAATTAGTTAATTACAAACTAAAATACTAAAGTGGATAACTAATCGCTTAAGTATTATAAAGATTAAAATAATGTAAAGTATTGCTATAATGTCATATTAATATTAAATTACTAATATTTAATATTTACAAAGAGATAAAATAGTAAATTATTATAATTTTATTGGGTTATCGGTTTATCCAATAACTCAATAGTAAAACCCAATATCAAATCGATAATCCGATAATATTTTTTTGAAAACCATTAAAAATCTGATAACTTAATAACCCAACTACAATAAATCAATAATGTTTTTATTGATTCGATTTATTGATTGGTTCAATATTTATATACCTCTAATTTTTCTTACTCATGCCGCACGAATTCAGAGATAATCGGACATAAATGTAGACATCCTTTGAGAAACCAAATATATATATAAACCGATATTTTCTCACTTTCCGACAACTTCCCCTGTTTTTTTCAACTTGTAAACAGGAGAAAAAAAAAGGGAAAAAAAGATAAGACTCCATGAAAGCTACGAAGCTCTTTTTTGGTGCAGCAGCAGTTGCAATAATCAGTGTAATTCTGAGTTTAAGCTCCAAGAATGTTTACAGTCCACCTTCCATACCAGGATCCAAAGACCTCCTATCGAAATCTGAGGTAATACATCTGAAAGGAGCTGTTGGGCCGGAGAGTATTGCGTTTGACCCGAACGGAGAAGGC
Source organism: Solanum medicagineum (assembly GCA_026153255.1). Classification (NCBI taxonomy): domain Eukaryota; kingdom Viridiplantae; phylum Streptophyta; class Magnoliopsida; order Solanales; family Solanaceae; genus Solanum; species Solanum medicagineum. Next base: position 15,598,727 of record JAPFFP010000002.1, read on the forward strand.
CCATATACCGGCGTTGCCGATGGCCGGATTCTTAAGTGGGAAGGACATTCTAAAGGTTGGGTTGATTTTGCTGTCACTTCATCTCAAAGGTAAACAAAATCCCCAAATTACTTTGATTATTTTTGGTAATTTTTGTTTTATTGTATGTTTTGTTATGGTATTGAAGTTGAATTCTTTAATTAGGGGATTAAATGATTAGTCTTGTTAGATATGCTTGGAGTTCGATTTCTCATATAGCAAAACAGTTATTTGGAGTATTTCAGAATTGAGAAGAAAGTTTGAATTTTTGAGCTGAGTGCCAATTAAAAGACTCGATAGTAGAGGCGAATTCAGGATTTAAAGTCCAAATGCCTCCTAGGAATTTGGTGTAAAAATTGTATGTAAAGGAGAAGAGAAGTATGATGGAACTGTCAAAAGTGTTGCAGGAGTGAATTTGTAACCAACAGTGTGTCATCTTTTTATTTGATGGGTAGTTTGCCTTTGTCTCCCGTGTTTGAATGGCTTTGAAATGTTTGATGGTCTATTGGAAACAACCCCTCTACCTTGCAAAGTGGAGGTAAGTCTGTCTACGTATACTCTATCCTTTCCGAACCCAAGTTGTGGGATTAGACCTGGTGCATTGTCGTTGTAGTTTGCCTTTGTTCATGTGGTCTTTAATCTTTCAGATTCCTACAATATATGACCCTTAAGTGTGTTATTGAACGAAGAAAGCAAATAGCCTTGTCTCTGAAGTGAAACAGTTGAAACCCACGGTATATGTATGACTATGACATTTTTCCTCATTGCCCCGTTAGACCCATGGGATGGACTCATTTTTGGCTGTTACTTTTTGAGTTGTCAGTGTACATGACTCTTTTCCGATTTAGAACTAGCATGTTCTGGTCTTCATTGCCCCCGACAAGCTCATGGGATGGACTCAGTGTTGGCTGTTATTTTTCAAGTTGCTAGGATACATGACTCTTTTCCGATTTAGCACTAGCATGTTCTGGTTAGAGTACAAGCACAATTTGAACTTATTATAGTGATGCTAATATATTTTTCTATGTAATACTTCTTCCTCAAATTGATAATTTCAACATAATCTAATGGAGCTTGACATGATATCATCAAGGAAGGAATGTGTGCACCCTTTTGCTCCCCATATGGAGCACATATGCGGAAGGCCACTGGGCTTACGGTTTGATATGAGAACTGGAGACCTCTACATTGCTGATGCCTACTTAGGACTTCAAGTTGTGGGGCCATCTGGTGGATTAGCTACGCCACTCGTCACAGAAGTTGAAGGCCAGCCTCTGCGCTTCACAAATGACCTTGACATTGATGAGCAAGAAGATGTAATTTACTTCACAGATACCAGCACACAATTCCAGAGGAGGTAATTTATTGCCAATGGACTTGATTTAAATTTGAATCTGTTCATGCGAAGCTAAATTGGTATGATAGCCGATAGGTTGGTATAATTGTAGATTGTGTATAGGTTGTCGTTGATAAACATTCAGCACAACAGAGAAGTCTGTTTCTTTGTTAGCTTATATGTTATATGCCACTTTTTAACGTATAGAGACTTGTGAAGAAACTGATTCCGATTTAACATCTTGTACCTAGGCAATTTGTTGCATCCGTTGTAAGTGGAGACAAGACAGGCCGCCTGATGAAATACGACAAATCAACCAAAGCAGTGACAGTTTTACTACGAGGCCTTGCTTTTGCCAACGGTGTAGCCTTGAGCAAAGACAAGTCCTTTGTACTAGTGGCTGAAACTTCTACCTGTAGAGTAGTAAGGTATTGGCTTAAAGGCCCTCATGCCGGAAAACACGATATGTTCGATCTACCAGGATATCCAGACAACATCAGAAGAAACTCAAGAGGAGAGTTTTGGGTCGGTTTGCATTCAAAAAGATCGTTGCTTGCAAAATTGGTCACATCCAGTCCATGGCTCGGAAGGACAATGCTAAAACTTCCAGTCACTTTCCAGCAGCTGCATTACTTGTTAGTCGGAGGACAGCCGCATGCAACTGCAATCAAGCTAAGTGAGGACGGGCAGGTTTTGGAAGTTTTAGAAGACGTCGAGAGCAAGACCTTGAAGTTTATAAGTGAGGTTGAGGAGAAAGATGGGAAATTGTGGATTGGTTCTGTACTGGTGCCTTTTGTTGGAGTTCATGAATTGTCTTAAATTAGCAGTTCCCTAAATAGTTCTACACATGTAAGTCCAGACAGTCTTTTCTTCACTTTTGTATTTTCCTTTTCAAACAACTTTGATATGCATTAGTTATTAGAGTTGAGGGTTTTTCGAAGACAATCTCTCTAGCAATACGCTCTACTTCTTGATGCTGCTTCTGACATGACTTAAGTTTTAACTTTGAATTGGAGTTGTTTCCACTTTTTTCTAGGCAATACATATTGGTGGAAACAATGCCTGCGCCAAACTAGTACTATATAAACGTGTCTATATATATTTTATTTATTTATATTATATAAACATGTCATTTAACTTGGCCTCATATGATATTTATGCCCTCTCAACTTGGGCGTGTACAAATAAACACTAAAACGTGTGTACTATACTAGTACACACACATCCTATGTATCATATATAGATCAGTTCAAGTGTATTTCATGGAAATTGTCGGATAGGTGTGTATACTTGTTATAAAGTTTGAGTGTTTAGATATGCATATTCAAAATTGAGTCAACTAAGATCAAGATGACATGTTTATCATGATTTGGTGTGTATATATATATTTCCCATTAGTTCAAGGGCGTTGTTGGACAAAGAAAAAGGTTCTAACATATTGGGTATGGTAGTTGGCCCATTATGAAAGGAAACTAATATGTGAGTTTTCAAGTAGGCCCATTATAGGTTCAGAATCGAATTTTTTAACTTCAATTTTGCAAAGACATTAAATAGATTATATTTTATCACCCATAAATTAAAAAAAGACATATTCGTCATTGTAATAAAAATATTTTCTGTATAAAATAACTTTCATCGTATCAGACATCACAAAATGAGTTCATCATGGAAATCATATTCCTCAGTCATTTTTCCTCCTACCAAATACACCCTTAGTGAAAATACAAAAACGGAAGCATACCTACACCACTATCACGACGATAGCGAAAAAAATGATATCTTTTGATCACTTACGATTTAATGGAAGAAAATAATTTATGTCGTGGTGTGTAATACTGAAATTGCAGCAAGATAGGTGCTGCTGACTAAAAGTAAGTAGAAAGATAACACTTTACCCATATATTGTAATTAAATTATGATCACACAATATCTCTATATCATCTATATTCTTGGGAACACAAATATTAGAAGCTTCTTCAAAGAAAATTCCAACTTCAACCTTAGGAGATATACGGATACCTAAGTAGCAAAGTCAAATTCAATCCGTCTCAAAACACGTTTAAATTTGGATAGATACTCAATTCAGCTCGACCTAATCATTTCGATCTATTAAAAATTGACTTGATGTGCAACTCAAATTAATTCCAAAGAAATCATGTCAGAATATTTTTACATGTTTTTTCTTTAATTTGTATGTTATGTATAGTTAATAAATAAATATTGCAAAAAATAAATAAAACTTAATTAAAATTAGATTGTATTAAGTCTTGACTCGTTTTATAATTCATTGCTCAATTTGTTTTGATCCAAGCAAGGGTTGAATTGGGTCTTAACCTATTATGATCTGTCCAAACCAACCCGGCAATTGCTATCCTTACGTGTACGTAATGGTACCTTTATTTCAAAATATCTATCATATTTTATTTTTTAAATCGAACTTCATTCGCTTTAACAAATATTTAAGATACTCTTTTTTCTAATTTCAAACTCCTAAAAGGGAAAACCATCCCTAATAAGAAAAATAAGAAGTGTACTAAAGTTTTGGTTCTTATAATATTCTTCTAATCTATATTTCATGTCATTTGATATTTCGATACATATTTTTAAGCAAATCCAAAGGGAGAGAAGTTAAATTTCTTTTTCCTTTTTTAAATCCACTTAAATTAAAGGAAAAAAGTGTGAACTTTCCCTCTCCCTTGTCTCACAATGCCAAACATAAGATTCTATAAACTTTAACAAGTTTTTGAGAATTCTATTAATTTAGAGTAAGTAGTTACATGGAAATATCGAAAGATGGCTTTTTTCAAGGTTTTTCGAAAATAACTTTTCTATCTTCATGAGTTAGTAGTAAAATCTACGTATATTTTATCCTCTGCAAACTCTATTTATGGAATTTACTAGGTATATTGTTGTTGTTGCTGATTTTTTCCATTTAAACTATTCGGTTTCATAATTTTATTTTATTTTTAATTTAATAATCTTAAATTAAAGGTACGTTGAATTTATCAAAGATCCTTTAATCTTGTCGTCTTAAATATAAATGTGAAAAATTATCACAAAAAAGAAAGAGATTTTTCTTCAAACAAATTAAAAAGGAAAACAAAACAAACAAATTAAAACAGAACTAGCACTATTTATGCTAATCCATCCAAATACAGAATAAAATCTGAATTTAGCAATCAACAACTTTTATTATTAAATAACAAAAAGAAAAATCATTGATAATTCTATTTAAAGATGAATCCATGTATTACTAATTGTGTTAGTTATCGACCATTTGACAACATATAAGAATAAAATTTCATAATCAATTCCTATTTATATTATATTTTAATTAATAGACGTGTTTGCTAATTATCATAATTAAATGATTAATCTTATGTGAGAACACGTGCCACGTGGAACTTAATCATATTGTCTTGCATCTAACTCAAATGTTGTTATTTTATTATTCATAGTCAAAGGAACCAATTATTGAAGACAAGTTTATTTATTTTTTATTCTTAATGAATCTTTATTTATTTTTTGTTTATAAGTTATAACTAAACTAATCTTATACTAATTCCATGTGATCTCAAATCTTAGTATTCTTTATTAAATAAAAAATAAAAATTATGAAATCTCACATGATTTTATGTTGGCAAGTCTATCTAAAGTTTGGATAAGAAGGGTGATTAATATTAATTACCAAAAAAAAAAAAGAAAAGTCAGCATTTTTAATACGTCTACATATATATAACAAAAACTCATTAAGCTATCTTTTTAAGTTACTCAAAAGTCATAAATTTTAAAATTCTAATTTTATTTTTTAATATTAAACTCTCTAACTAGATATTGTCAACATTATCAAAGATCAATCAAGGCTAATGTTATGGCTACTAATACATGGGCGCCCAATAAGTGAACTCTTACAAACTCGATTTTACGTAATATTTTTTGTCTCTTTTATCGCTGAGTGGTCATTTAATGATCGAGTGGATATCTGCATTTTGCTATTCCTATTTTTTTCTTTTTTTCTTATTTTGTGGTTAAACTTTAAGGAAATGAAACTTGGGGGCCCCTAATTTCCTTGTCAAGTAAATCAATCAAATATCCAAAATCATCTATAACCATAATTTTAAAGACAAGAGGGACCCAATTTTGTAATATTTGTGCTTTGAATTTGTTGATTTTAATGAATATCTAAAGTCTTTTTGTTACATATATGGTGGGTCTTGGAATTACCTATTCCACAACATATTTTGAATGGATGTTAACCATAAAATGATTTGTGTGTACTTGATTGCATTTCACCTTTGAATATATGACTTTTTTGTTAAGATGGTCTTTGTGGTGTTGATTCAATCTTTGCCTTCTCCCTTTTGTCCCTTTATCTTAAGAATTATCTTGAGAATAACTTGAGGGGTATTATATTGTATGGAAAAGGAATCTAAAATGTTTTAGGGATCAAAATATGGCTCAAAAAGGTTAAAATCATTCTACATTCGAAAAATACGTCGCCATTAACAACCCTCAAATTATGGAGAAATCTAATAAGAGAAGAATCAAAGAGAGTAACAGATTTGTACTCATAAGCTTATCAATAAAATTCTGTTTCTTCAAAAAATAAAAAAAAATCTTGAGAATAACTTATATAAATTTATTATTTAAACTAGTAAAGTTGTTGTCATGTGACCAGTAGGTAGGTCACGTGTTCAAGTCTTGAAAACAGCTTCTGTCAGAAATGCAAGGTAAGACTGCATATAATAGACCCTTATAGTCAGGCCTTTTCCCGAACCATACATATAAAGTGAGTTTTAAATGCATCGAACTTGTCTTTTTTATTTGGGTACTTAAGTCAATTATGTTTATTCTGTATTAATAAAGTTATTCAAGTTAGATCAGGATATTTATATAGTCTCAATTGAATTGCTTGATTTATGATGAATCAATATACACACAGAAATTAAAGTTCGATGATATAATGAAAGAGTTGCGATTTCATGGGTTTCCTCAAATTAGTTGTATGAACTCATTATTTTTGTCGTTGAATTTGTATCGACATGATATAAGTATGAGATTTGATCAATTCATATCGGATACTTTGACTAGTTCATGGAGACATTTGGGGAGAAAATTGAGAATTTGATTTATTAAAATAAAAGATAAAACATATTTAAGACATGAAAATGCCATAACCTTTTAATTTTTTTAGTTAGTTTTTTTCCTCTCGTTAAATATTTATTATGTATAAATGTTTTCTTTTCCATAAAAAAGAGGGATAATTTCTAAATTAATTATATCGGCATGTTGTTTTCTTGTAGTGCGATTTATGAACAATGTGTTGTAATCTCCACGAGATATATAACTCAACATATATATATAAAATAATACGTCATGTAACTCGATATATTAATATTATTAAAAATTATATTTTGAGAAGCAATTAAAATATTATATACTCTCAAAATGAAGTCTGAAAAAAATGATGTGTATATAACCTTACAAAAATATATATACTATATTTTCGATAGACCTCAAATTGAATACTTGAGATTATCTTCTGTTCAAAAATACTATTAAGTCGGATTCATCATAAAAGTGTGTTAGTCAATCTATTTACGTCTAATTTTCCTCTTATAAACCTTAATCCATTACTTCTAAAAATATAATCTTAATATTCCAATACCCTATTGTCCATATCCGCACCACCTCACACCTCTACTCCACCTCTCTTTTATAATATTTATTTGAATTAAATTTTTATATATATATCAAATAAATAAAATAAAAAAATATTCTCTTTGAAAAAATTATTTTCCTTCATATACACAATTTTATTTACTAGCTCTAGTTCCTTCTTGCCAAAAATATCAAGGCCCCACCCCCCACTTCCACAATACATACAACACACACAAAAAAACATCTCTTTATTTAAATTTTTAAATATTAGCTTTCATTTTCCAATTTGCAATCAATCTTTTGAAGTTATTGAAAGCAACGTACTCAAAAAAATATTAAAAGAAATCAAAGATGAAGTTTATTATTATTTTTGTTTACTATAAACTAGAAAAGAAGTATGTCAAGAACCTAATTTCTTTGTCTTTTTCCTTCTACCAATTTTTTCTATTTTTATATATTACTTCAATAAGGCGTCAAATTCATTTGAATTAAAAATAATTTTTTTAATTTAATAATAAAATAAAAATATCTAGAACCTTTTTTATACATCAAGAAATAATAATAATATTAAATTATGAAAACAATCTTTTCGAGGACCATACTTGTCCATTGGATAAATGAATAGTCATTGAGTAGACGACAAGTGTGTGATGAAGATGCCACTTTGCACCTTTTGATAGACTCCATGCGTGAGATGATGGTATTCGAAACGAAAATATTTATCTCTAGTCGATAATCTATCAGGAATAACTTTTAATTTCATAAAATATAAGAATAAAGTTTATATATGCTTCATTAATTTTCAGACGCCATTTATAAGGTCACCTTATATATATATATATATTATACTATTATTGTTATTGTTTGGTATTTATATTAAATCCATCCATCTAGCTTTATGAATTACTCCATCATTTAAAGATATTTTTCGCTACATAAATGTGAATCAATATTTTTAGATATATTGAAATAAAAAGAATTACAATTTATATAATATTTAATTAACCATTCATCCGTTTAGTAAAGTGCTAAGAGGTCGTTTGATTGGAAATAAGTTATTCTGAAATTATTTTTCTTAAGATAAGTTATCCTCATATTAATTTTTAGTATATATATTCTATAATTTATATCATCACTAAAGATATAATAAAAAGATAAAAATATATTTAATTTCTTTTCAATTTTATATCCTAACTATCTATTATCATCTTTATCTATTAAATTATTATTAACTTTATATTAAAATATATCTCAATGATTTATTGTTTGATACATCTAGTAGACATTCTATTTCAATTGAAAACAAAGAGTGCCAAGTCACACTCCACATGACTAATTTCATTCACCTAATTCAATATTATGATGTTTATTAGTACTAATAATTTTAATTAATTGGTGATTTTAACTAATTAGTGGATCCAAGTAGTATAGGATGTACACATGCAGACGTGGATTCAAATGTTCATAACGACATTTGTCATTTGGCCACATCATTATTCATAAAGAATAAATTTTGTTTTTTAGATAATTTTCTCGAGATTTAGAATTCTACCGAAAACAATAACATATTCGTGTAATTTTAAAAGTAGGATTTAAAAAGTGTACAATATATTTATACTTTATTTATATTTTAAAAGGTATGTGAAGTCAGTATTTTCGATAGACACTTGACTCTAGAAAAAACATATCAAAATGTACAAATAAAAAAGAAATAATTGAAGTGATGAAGAAATCATGATAAAATATTATAAAGAAAATGACGAAGCACTTAAAAAACAGAAATAATCAATAAGTAGGGACGAGATACATTATCTTGAAGAGGTTCATTCAAATTCACTTTG
>JAPFFP010000002.1:15607682-15622625 GCA_026153255.1 Solanum medicagineum
TTATTAAGATAGTTTTTTTTTTTTAAATCTTAAACATTAAATACAAATGAATAAATAAATAAATAATTACGTAATCAACAAAAATATTACTTAAAAAATGCTTATCTAGATCGGCCATGTGCATACACTAAAATAATATTTGTATGTCATATATATTGTTGTACATAATATTTATTTTATATTTATTCTATTAAGCATTTTTATAATTTTAATTTTTTTTTAGACTTATCATTTTAACATATAAAAATACAAATTCAAAATTTAAAGCATATTAATTTAAATTTTTAATTTTTTAAAGTTAGTAAGTTTCACATTACTTAGTACATATATATTCAATGGATATTTTAGTTGAGATATACTTAATGGAGTTAAAGTTATTCCAAATTTATAATTGATGCTCTAGTTATTAAATGACTATTTAAATTAAGATAGACTTGGTAGAGTTGTTCCATCTACGCTTAAAAATGCCTTAACATTTACAATATGACTATTAAAATAATTATCATCAAAATTATTAGATATAATAAATCTAAGTTAAATAATTTTGCTAATTAGAAAATAATCCTTCTCCAAGAAACTAAAATCATGTAGTCGTTATTTTACTTATTCAACTTTTTCTAAAAATGCATTAAGAAATTCATTTCTCGATAAATATAAAATATATTAAGTAAGTTTGATAGAATAAGTTCAATTAAAATTTTACGAGTTTAAATTTAATATTTAATTTTTATAGTATTACACGTTGCATCAACTCAGTTATCGTTACGATGTTATCCCGAACCATGTCCAGCGGCGTTAAATAACCACCTTCACCATTTTTTTCTGATTTCGTTTCTTCTTCTTTCTTGGATTTCCCCTCCATTCTCTGTTTTTCCAAAGAACAGTTAGGAAAGATGGAGAGAGAGAGAAATAGATCCAAAAAAAATAAATATGAAATAAAATATATATAAAAAATTATTACGTGTAGTATTTTTTAAGTTTTTTTTTGTTAATATATAAAGCACCAAACGAAAATAAAATTTCATTTTCTGGTCTCTAATGGCGTTAAGGACGAGGCTGATCACCAGAGCATTCAGCAATTTAAACGGCAAATCAAAGTGGCAGGTTCTCGGAAATGGGTCTTCTGATGTGATTCGGGTCGACCCGAATGGAACTCCGGTGAGGAATTGGGGGTCTTCGTTTTCGACGGCGGCTGCTGCTGCTGCTGATGTGGGAGCGCCGCCGCCGCCCTCGCCGTCGCCGTCGGGGGAGGGGTTAAGTGGGTCGAGGCTATTTGGGTTAGTGAAAGAGTATGAAGATTATAGAAGGGCTTTGTATGGTGGACTTACACATAAGGCTCTTCTTGTTGATGCTGTTGGTACTCTCGTTATTCCATCTCAGCCCATGGCTCAGGTTAGATTTTTATCGAAAAATTTCGATACCCATTTGTAGTTTTTAGCTTTTTTTTGCTATCTATGTTGTTCGAATTCTTCAAAAATATTATTGGATGCATATTGGTTGCTCTAATAATAGTGCCTTTTTGAAGGATTTGGGGAGAGTCCGAGCAATATAGTTTTTTTGTACTAGTGAAAATAGTCTTTTTACCTGCGTGAGATAAATGTAAGTTTTGCGTATGCTGTATACTTTCTATATATCATTCGTAGAATTTCACGAGATATATTGTTGTTTTAGTATCTCTATTTGTTGTAAAGTACTGATTTTTCTGGATATACTAATGTTATAAAATTGGAAACTTATAGATGTTAGTACTAGTTTTGTTTCTGCTTGTAGTGTATTTTATTCATTTGTTCTGTTTCTGATGAAAAATTTGGTGAAGGTTGAAGAACCAGAAAAGCTAGTGCTCCCTTCAGTTTGTTTTATGCAGCACCATTTGACTTGGGACGATGAAATTGTTTGATTATGTGCGAAATTTAAGAAAAAGAATTAAAATTATGAGTCAGATATAGAAGAGTGATATTCTTTTTGTACTCTAATAAACTGAAAAAAGGAAAGTATGTGAGATAAATTAAATTGGAATAGAGGGAGTCATATTTTTCTTGATCCACTGTTTTACGACACTTGTCTCATTCTGCGTCGTTATGTTTGAATAATTTTATTAATTTTTAGATCTTTTGGTGCTTCTGTGTATGTATGTGCGTACACATATATATTTTACATTATATCCCGTCTCTTTCATTATGGGCAGAGCAAAATTGCTAATTTTTCCCCACCTTGAATGACTTTTTTAGTATATTAATGTTGATTTTGTGTTTGTTCTACTTGTCCGTTTATTCACAATTTTTTAACCATATTGGATATTGTAGATTTACAGGCAAATTGGTGAGAAGTACGGTGTGGATTATTCCGAAGATGAGATATTGAAACGATACAGATGGGCTTACGAGCAGCCTTGGGGTAGATCTAGGCTCAGGTATCTTGTTTTGAACTACTTATTATCTTACCTTTTGGTTGTAATTTATATCTGTTGTAACTTCCTTCCTTGTTGATGTTTTGTCGTAATCGTTTGAAAAGAATGATGTCAGTCACTGCTAAATTTCTCGTCTGCATGTTGCAGATATGTTAATGATGGAAGACCATTTTGGCAACATATAGTTAGTTCTTCGACCGGCTGTTCTGACTCTCAGTATTTTGAGGAGCTGTATAACTATTACTCTACTGAAAAGGTTCTGTCGATGGCAAATCGGTTTATTCTTTGAGTTGACAACAGAAAATCTCCGCTAATAAGAAGACACTAATTTTACTTTCATTTGTCATTCTTCAATAGGCTTGGCATCTTTGTGATCCTGATGCCGAAAGGGTATTCCAGGCCCTTAGAGCGGCAGGAGTAAAGTTGGCTGTAGTATCAAATTTTGACACTCGGTTAAGACCAGTGTTGAGGGCTCTGAACTGTGATCACTGGTTTGATGCCGTAGCAGTTTCTGCTGAGGTGTGTGTTTGTCATCTTTCCTTTTGCTTCCTTTTTCATCGTAGCTGATCCGATATCTGATATTCTTTTTGGCATTTAACAGGTAGAAGCAGAGAAGCCTAATCCAACAATATTTTTAAAAGCTTGTGAGTTACTAGGAGTAAATCCAGAAGATGCTGTTCATGTAGGCGATGATCGTAGAAATGACATTTGGGGTGCTAGAGATGCAGGTTGTGATGCCTGGCTGTGGGGCAGTGACGTTATCTCCTTCAAAGAGGTATTTTTGCCGTAACTTGCTTTATTTGGTCAAGTCACTTAAAAAAAGGGGGAAACATAGATCTGCTTGCATGAACTTGATTTTAATTTCCGCTGCATAATGAGTGGCAAACACTTTCAAGAAGTTTCCAATACCATCTTTAAATTATAGTTCCAATTGTGATAAGCACCGGAGCCTGACGTAACTAGTGTACTTTTCGCCATGTGACCCAGAGGTCATGGGTTCGAGATGCGGAACTCCCACCCATAGCGGGAAACTTAGTGTGCTAGACTACCTTTTTACTGCATTGTTGTGATCTCTGTATGGTATGCCTCGCAATGTTTGTCACATTTTCCAACTCATCTTGGTACAACCAAATGCAGTGGTTGCGATTCACTAGAATCCTTTCCATTACTAGTTGCACTATATTTGTATCTTCGACTAACCCCAATCTGTCACCTGAAATGTCATGTGATCTTTTGCTTGTCTCGTGCAGGTTGCTCAGAGAATAGGCGTCGAGGTCTGAAAGGGTAATACTAGTAGATGCTTTCTCGTGTAAAAAGCCGATGCTTGTGTAGAAATCTCCTCATAATGTTATGTATGTGTGTATATTCTGCATTTGGAATCAGTATGACAGAGATGTCACCAAGGCCTTTGTTGGTGCCAATGTTTAGTGTGTGTGAATAAACAGGCTGTAGAACTTTGGTTTCTCGGTGCCATAATTTTGTAGCCTTTTTGTATATATGTTGGAGTAAGCTGTTGTTCTACCTTGTTATGCATCTTTTACTTTTAGAAGTTATATGCAATTAACGTTAATGATTTTCTCAGATCTCACTTGTGAGATTTTACTAGGTATATTGTTGTAACGTTAATGATTTCATGCTCGTTTCAAGCTTAAAATACTATTAGTACAAATATGAATCTACTTTGTTACATCATTTCTTCTTCATCTAGGCACATTTAGGATCTTTGCGACAATTACTTAGAGCTACATTTTGTGCTACAATTATTTCTATCTAATGGAAAAGGATTCTAAATTAAAGAAGGATAGTTCGGTGCATTAATTTCTCCCTATGTATAGGGTTCACGGAAGAATTCGATTTTAAGGATCGATTGTACACTATTTTACCTTGCATATTTGTCAAAAGCTTTTTTTAAGGCTTCAACGACTTTTTATCACATGGCAGCACTACTAAACCAAATGGTGGAAACAACCAGAGTAAATTCAAACTTTTGCTCTTTTCCTCTCTCTTTTGTTCACTTTTGCTGGTCTCATTTCACTTTATGAGAATCAATTTGACTAATCTTCAAATCTACCTTGAATCTTTGTCATAATAAAATGATAAAAAAATACATTTTAAAATATTGATCAATGTACATACGATTTGACTCTCGAGGATCGAAATATGACAAGCAAAAGTCAACAGATTGAAAGTTTACTCATTTTCTTCCTCCTCAACCTTGACATCTCCATGTTCTTTCTTCTTCATATGAAGAAAATCAATCAATCCTTTCAGTGAAACCTCAACTTCATCAACCTTCATCAGTTGCTCATCCACCTCAGCCGGTGTCACCGCCGTAGTTCCGATTAAATTCTCAATTTCTTCAAAAAGTTGATGTTCTGTAATCCCAAGATAATTGGAAGCAAGAAGCTTGAAGCCACAAGGATTACAATAAGACACGTGAATGTGCATGTCCATTCGTCCTGGTCGCAACAATGCAGGATCAAGCCTCTCCACATGATTCATCGTGAAAATTATGATTCTTTCATCGCTACAACTTGACCATAGTCCATCGATGAAGTTCAGTAAACCGGACAATGTTGCCTATAACAATAAAAAGATAAAGAACGAAAAAATGTAGCTGTTTATTGGCCGCGAAAAAAGTCTCACATTGGTAATAGAAGGGGGAAAAATATAATGTGTAAAGATATTCTAACCTTGCTTTCTTCGTCGTGAGATTCATTTGAATGAGCAGCTCCACGACTATACAACTTTTCTTGCAAATCAATGGTAGCATCAATATCCTCCACCACCAAAATGGACTTATTGGCGGTTGCCACTAGCAATCGCCTTAAATCCGAGTTCTTCTTCACCTCTGTCAACTCCAAATCATATATATCAATATTCAAGTAATTCGCCATAGCTGCAATCAAACTCGATTTCCCTGTCTCTTTTCCACGCTTTCCCAACTTTCCTATAATACTCTTTCCTCTGCACAAACCTGTCCAAATCCTTCAAAATCGTATATTTCTGCTCCGAATCCATTGGTAAGGTCTCAAACGGAGCCGGATGATCAAGATTCATCGGACGTTAGAGTGGAGTTCATGTCGCGGGGATTGTAAAAAGACTCTCTTGATGTTTGAATTTGTTTGCACACCCAAATCCACTTGAACTTATGACCTTTGTAATAGTCAGTGACTTCCTCATTTCGTCCCATGCTCATGTTGAAACTTTTTTCCTTCTCCGATTTGCTTATTTTGAAACGACGAGTATCAGGAGAGAGCTTCGCCCCACCTAACACTACACTGACAAGCTTATAAAGATGAGGCACCAGAAGTAGACATATCGATTTTCTTAAAACATTTGGGATTTTGGGGTTGTTAGGAAATTAATCCAATTTGCCATAGAGGAACTGCTTCCTTTAGCCTGCGTGTATTATACCTAACATTCTTGCCTACTAAGAAAGGGGCAGACGAATTCGGCCATTTACGACCGCTGGAAATGCTGGTGCCGATAGATTCACTACTTCAGCGCCGTTATCGGACATTGCAGGCTGAGCATGTTCCACCGGCACCAGGGTCATGATCATCGGAGCAATCAACGGAGTCTTTCCAGTTTTTTCTTCGGCAAATTGCCCGAGGCCTAAATGAGAGCATTGACATAAACATGAAATCAGGCATATTCAATTTTTCTTCTTGACTATTGCTTGGGATTGGTGGAAAAACAGTAGGGATATGCAAGAACAAATAATTTTTCTCCGAAGTGGCTAGAAAAGGTACGAAGTGCCGTATTTCGGCTTGGTCGATCAAAGAGTCCAACATATTGTTTGCACTAGTCTCATAGCCATCTCTTTT
Source organism: Solanum medicagineum (assembly GCA_026153255.1). Taxonomy (NCBI): domain Eukaryota; kingdom Viridiplantae; phylum Streptophyta; class Magnoliopsida; order Solanales; family Solanaceae; genus Solanum; species Solanum medicagineum. Next base: position 15,613,920 of record JAPFFP010000002.1, read on the forward strand.
AACATCTAGCTTCCCAACTGGTAGACGGTTCCCTTTCCCCCAAATCAATGAAGAAGGGATTTGCCAACCCTCTTACTGTTAGGAATCGATCTAGCTGCTTATCCGGTCCTTTAGCACTCCTAGCCTATCATACGGGCCCTTTTTTTGAGGGCCTCCCGGACCCCGTTGGCCTCACTTCTCTTACTTTCGTTGCTTATAGGATCAGCTTCTTACTTCTCGAGCGATAGTTCCACGATCCCGACCTGGTCTCTTCCAGAGACAGAGTCTTACCTTTAGAACTTTCTCCGCCAGTGCCCTCACTGCATCAGAAAATACCATTACCAAACTGGAATGCTTGCTGTAAGGGAATAGAAAGCTTGGTAGTTGGTCCTTGTACCCTCAACGTCTTCATCGATTGGTTCTTCAATCTTAATGCAGGAGCTGAAAGCCACTTGACTGTAAGCCACTCGGCTCAAGCCGAGGAGCGGGGTAAAACCATTCTCCTTTGATCCAGCAACTTCTTAGGAGTAGATTTTGGCTTGCCCCTCTCCTTACCTGCCCGCAGAAAGGAAAGAGTTTACCGACCGCATAACAATTCATTCTTGTGTGTAGCGCGTGGGCCTATGTCAGCCGTAGGCAGAGGAAGCCCCTTTCCCAATCAAAGTCTTTCCCCCTTACTATCCTAAGCTAAGAAAAAAAGCCAGCCGCTGCAAGTGCTTGGCCTTAGAGCTGCCTAACCTGCTGACATCCCGGCGAAGAGAGTCAATCTCCTTGCCGGAAAAGTCCTTACTTAACCGGCTTAGTGCTCGCTGTCCGATTTATTTTCCTGAGCTAGGGTTGCTCGACGACCAGGGGCGGTTGATTATTATAGATAATTGATTGTTGATAGCTCCCTGTTTCTGATTTTTATATATCTTCTGGAATGGAGGATTAAGATGGGAACAGAATCTTGAAATGCAGTTAATTGATGATTAAAAACTATGCTTTTCCTTATTAACAAGTAATTAGGAACGTGCTACTTAATGAAATCTTGAAGGAAAAAAGATTCTAAAGAAGATTGATCAACTATTAGAAAACTACAAAAGTTGATTCCTAATTATCAAAGAATTATTGAGCACCTTCCATGCTTGCACACCCCCCCCCCCCATGAAGTGAGCTGATGAGAGCAGGGCAAGCAGGATTGACAGACTTCTTAGTTGGAAAGCTTATGAAGATGAGGTGCACAGAGCTGACGACGGCAGGCAAGCACGATTGGCAAACTTCTAGGCTGGCAAGCTTTTGAGGATGAGATGCACATGACATATGAGATGAATATCCCTCGGAAAGTGACTTTATAAGATATAGCTCAAATATTCACATGGTACGCGTGCTTTTGGTACCCAAAAGACAAATTTGTGATGGCCTAGACCCAGTGTGAACAATATGTGCCATGAACTTGGATTGTGACATTCCAAAATAATTTGTGTTTGTTTCTAATTTGATCAAAAGACAATTAGTATCTTAGTATTTTATTTACAAGAGCTCAAATTCTGGCAAACACCTTTATATCATATATCTTCTCTTTTTTCCATGGTTCATGTGTCCAACCTCATGAAGAAAAAAAAGTTTAGTACAAGATGGGACATCTTAATTGTCAATCATCACATAGGTTGGCATACTATGTAGGAGTAGAAGAAAACAAAGGAGCAAAAATTGCATTAAATTAAATTCCTATTTCACAATCGATAAGTGAGGCCTGCTCAAGTGGCTAAGCACCTCTACGACTACCATCAAGGGTTCAAGTCACACCTGAGGGGAAGTGAGAACACTATTGAACCTCTTGGTGGACGGAAATTAAATTTCTATTTCAAGATCCATATTCATAAAGGTATCTTTCTGCAATAGCAGCATGAGTAGCAGCACCAATAGGCAATACACCTTCATCAATCATGAAATGTGGCGAATGTCCTGTGTGAATTGATCCTAGTGTTTCATTCCTTATGCCTACATAGAAAAATGCTGCAGGGATCACTTCAGAGTAGAATGAAAAATCCTCTGCTCCCATCATTGGCGGAACGACCTTAAAGTTGGTCCTTCCAACCAAATCTTCCACGACCTCCTTCACGTGCTCGTACATTCTGTCATCGTTCACAGTCGGAGGGTAGATCGTGTCCTTGTCTTCGAAAAAATCCACTGTTGCACTGCATCTGAATACACTTGCTTGTTCTGTGAATACCTGTTATTAACAAGTTGTGTAGGGATCAGTACTACAATTTACTTCTTTTCTTCCTTATTACTCTGTTTCATTCTAATGTATTTTCAATGACTCAACCAGCATCTCGTAGAAAAAAAGTATGTAATACAGAATTTTGAATAAGAGTATTTGACGTTCATTTAGTGCAATTATGTTGCAACAAATAAGACGTATCAATTGCTTTATATTCTAAGCAGAAAGAAAGTCAAAATTTGCCGAAATACTAGACGTAAGTAAAGTGTAAGAAACTTTTTTAGGAGTGATTATTAGTTTTTCCGTCTTTGACACAAGAAAGGCGTATAGAAATTTTTTTTCGTTTTGACACGAAAAATTAATGATTCTTGATCTTGTTTGTAAAAATTACACACAATAATTTAACTTCACAATATTAACTTATATAGTACTATAGGACATTTCAATAATTGAATGACTTTATTACTCAATCTAATAGCTAGACCATATACTATACCATTTTAATATGCGCGTTTTTGTTATATTATATTGTCTTATATTGTTTTGGATATTTTTTTCCCCATCAATTAATGACAATATCTTTTATGAAATTTAGGAAAGGACTTGTCCTCCTCATATATGGTGCAATATGCCTATCCAGGAGTGATGATTTTGTCCTGAGCTTATTGGCTTTTGGCCTAATCAACTAGGGATCATACCATGTGATATGTAATTCTTCAATCAAATCTTGGCCTTCTTTTTTGGTTGACATGACCAACATTGGGTCCCTATGATACTTGGCCAAAAATAGGCCTATTTGTCTATGAAAGATTTAAGATAAGTGTTTGGATAGGTCCGCAACTCTACATCTATTTTATTCTATTTAAATCTCACTTGCAGGATTTTACTGGGTAAGTTGTTATTATTTTTATTGTAGATGTTGAAATTTTGACGGTTCTATTTTGATTGAAATTTAAAAGGATTTTTCTTATACATACTTTAATTCTTTTGAATGTTTCTACATGTTTATATGTTGCTTGAAAAGATAAGGTGATAAACTCATAATTCTCTGTGAGTATATGTATGTTAAAGTCGAACAAATTATGATTACTGATTTATCGTACCACAAAATAGTGAAATCAAATTTAAAAATAGTAGTCTCCCTATTTCAAAAAATTAAAATTGTGTCAAATGTATCAAAATATCTTTTAATCTTGTGATTCAAAGCATGTCATGTGGAAAGTTGAAATTAAATGTTACCAAGAATGTCAGTCTCAACATTATATGTACTCTTTACTAACCTCTCTTATTCTTTTAAGAAGTTGATAAAAATTGGTTCTTGAGAAAGCCCTGAAAGTCCCACTGAGTGTAACAGTTTCTGGTATCACATCAAGGTTGTCTCCAGCATTGAAAGATGTCACTGAGACCACCTAATATCAAAATCACAAAAATTCTTAAAGATCGCATCGAATTATGAGTGTATTTTAATATGTTGTAACCGATAACTTTATAATTCAAATTACTAATAAAATGACAACTTTGTTGTTATCTTTTAGGTGACTCGATAACGAAATGTATGTTTTACGTTGTAAGTGAATGAGGGTTATGTTTGATATTGAAATTTGAAGTTTTAGAAAATTACTTGGAAACCTCATTTATGAAATGAAAAATGTAAACATAAAATGAGGGTTAAATTTGAAAGTAAAATTTAGAAAATTTACTTGAAAATCACACTTATGAAGTGAAAAAAGATGATCTTTTTAGTACAAAAGTTAGTAAAATGAAGGTGGCATTTAACCATAGATTTTAATTATCAAATATTTTTAAGTTTTCAGCAACTAGCTCAAACCAGTTTTGTGGTTTTTTGGGATTTTCATTTCAAGTTTTAACTGGCCAAACGGGATCCACGTTGTATTGGAATGAAGGGAATCTTTCACCCTTGATCAAATATTTCGAGTTCAATCAATATGTGTGGAAAAAAAAGCCTTAATAAGAGCCGATTCCCTCTATTAAAGCCATATGCAGCACAAATACGGATTAATCAGAACTCCAATACAAATATCGAACGATGAATAAGAATATTAGTTGTAAAGAAAAATAGCCCACCTGAGAATCCAATGGATTAGATTCACGAGAAACAATGCTTTGCAATGAGATAACAGCAGCAGATGCAGCAAGTACAGGGTCAATTGAGTGGTGGGGATTGGCTGCTTGTCCTGTTTTGCCACTAATGACGGCTCTAAAGAAGCCACAGCCAGCAAGTAGAGGGCCTCTTCTTGAACCAATGACACCTGTTGGATGTTGATGGGAGACATGGGCAGCAAATATTGCCTCCACATTTGCCAATGCTCCATCTCTGATCATCCTTTTTGCTCCATTTCCTGCTTCCTCTGCTGGTTGAAATAGTAGAATCACTGTTCCCTGGTAAAACATTAATAATGTCAGACTGACAGAAGCGGACGTGGGATTTTCACGAAAAAAATTCATGTGTCATCAATAGTATTACACAAACAGAGGCGAAATTAGGATTTTCACAAAGAAAATTCATGAATCATCAACAATATCACACTGACAAAGACGGAATTAGGATTTTCACGAGGCGGAAACGAGATTTTCATAAAGAAAATTAGAATTCTTACCAAGGGAATTCATAAATATTATGCAGATTAAATAGTGTAGGAATCAAAACTTTTACTATCGAAATTCATAATATCAATAACCGTAGACAATAATGGATTCACAAAAAGAATTCATAAATATCAATAGCATCAGATTCGAAATATTTTTAAAGGGGATTCATAAATATTAACAATATTGAGATTAAATACACATAAAAAAAATTCACTAATTTCAACATTTACTTTATATACACAAAAAATAACTAATTCTTTGAACATCTTTTTGCCTGACACATTAGGTCATAAAAAAAACAGCTAAAAAAGATCAAAGGGAAGATTTGGATTGATATTAACAACAGTTTTGTTATTCTGCTATGTCCCACAGAGCACATGTTGTAATAGATTTGTCATTTAAGTAGCCAACTTGACAGTTGGAATCAAAAATTTTCTATTTTGGTCTGTCCCTTTCCAGAATGGTCAGCCACTTAATGCTTCAACAATGTCCAAGAGTCACATCCGATGAAAAAAAGGCTTCTCGAGTCTATTTTCTTACGAGGTAGTATAAATATCGATTTGATAGACCCTCAATCAAACTCAATTCATTAAAGAAGAATTATCTAAAATTATAAAAAGAGACTATCCTGCATTCGATGTGGGACTCTTGTTGCCGTTTATAATATCACTTATCAGTATATAAAAAGTAAACTTTAAATCATTTATTATCTTGGTCCACTAACTTGTATACGAATCAAACAAGGATTTTGTTAAGAGTTGTATATATTTTTTCATTCATAACTAAATGTTTCAGGTACGAAAGAGTCATCTTTGATCCTCCAATGTGAGTCTAACATAAATTTGGATTTAGTCTGACTTAATATGAAAAATCGGATGAAAAATACAAACAGTAACACATAACAAATAAGATAAATATAAAGGAAAGTCTTTTAGAGCAATGATGGAAGGAATCAGATGTGGACTCGTCGTACGTAAAAAGAAAGCTGCTGGAGTTGAATCAGACTCAGGGCCCATCTTCTTACAAGGTAGTACAAATAGAAATTCTTCTATACTATCGTGTAGGAAGAAAGAACCCGAATCAAACTCAATCCAGAAGTCAGTTCATTAAAGAAGAATTATCTAAAATTATATAAAAAGACTATCCTATTTTTTTTTCATGCGATGTGGGACTATTGTTGCCATTTATGATATCACTTCTCAGTGTAGAAAACGTAAATTTTAAATTATTTATCATCTGCACTCACTAACTTGTATATGGATCAACCAAGGATTTTGATAGAGTTGTATATACTCTCCCATTCGTAATTAAAGGTTTCAGGTACGAAAGAGCCATATTTGATCTTTGTTCAGAAATATTTTACTTTCAATGTGAGTCTAATGCGAATAAGGATTTAGTCTGGCTTAATATGAAAAGTCGGTTGAAAAACACAAACAATAACACATAACAAATAAGATAAAGGAAAAGGGAAGCTTTTTAGAATAATGATGGAATCACAAGCTGAAGTAGACTCGACAATGAAAAGGGAAGTTTTTTGGAACAATGATGGAATCGAAAGCTAAATTAGACTCGTCTTACGTCAGAGATAAAAAGAAAGTTTCTAAAGTGAATTAGATTGAATGTCAGTTTCATTACATGATAGTATAAACATCGATGCTGCTATACTATTATACAAGGAAATAAACACTCAATCTAATTCAATCCCCAAATCATCTCATTAAAGAAGAATTATCCAAAATCATATAAAAAAATCATCCATCTTTTTACATCCAATGTGAAACTTTTTAACAACCAGGTACACAAAATGTTTAATTACTTACACTGATAATGTAAAAGTATGTTTGCACTAATTGAAATTTAGCCTGCTATAAACGATTGCTTGCCTTATTTTCAAGTAATCCATTACTAGTTATTGTAGTTTAAATTTTTATTTACCTTTTAAGTGGCCTATGAATGTAACACCTTGATGTCGTTGATATTATTAGTATATAAAAAGTAAACTTTTAAATTATTTACCATGTGCACCCCACTAACTTGCATAGAAAAGTGGCACAAACTTATAAGGTTTTTTTTAATGGTACGTTCTTCTTCATTTTTAATTTGAAGTTTGAGTTACGAATCTTGAGTGTAGAGAAATTTTTGTTAAAAATAATATTTTACTTTTAATATGAGTCTCTCTAACATGAATTCGAATTTAGTTAGCTCAATATGAAAAAGGCAGATGAAAAAAATAATAATATACCAAAACAAGTAAAATAGATGAAAAAGAATAATTAGATCAATCGAGGGTAATTTTTTGCAAAGAAATCTTTCTCTAATAACCTCATTTCTTATGGATGAAAAAGCAAATAGCAACAAGAAAAATTCAATATTGTGAGTTGTGACTTGTTATAATGTGGACATCTCTAAATTCTATCCAAATTCTAAGTAATTAAAGAAAAGAGAAAACTCCCCCAAAAAAGAAAAGAAGCACTATAAAAAGATATTTTATCTATATCCTATTTATTAAAATGAGATTATTTAAAAATTACAGCACATTGGTATTTTTTTCAAGGTCCTTAAATGGTGAAAATGACTTGAAACAGAAATAATGCCTAGCATATAGTTCCATGGTCCCAATTATACTCTCAATAAAGTTGTTGGATGTCATCCTCAACAATTTTTTAAAAACTTAGACTTCTTAACCAAAATGAAAAGGAACTTTCTTTTTTTACAATAATTAAATTAAATAAAAAATAAAGGATGGATATAATGCGAGTAGCTCTTATTTTCATGTATTATTTGTCACTGAATAAAACATTTTTAGAATATCCAATTATACGACTTGCTCTTTAAATAGACTGATCTTTACCAAATTTATGTCTAGCAAGGCATGATTTCTTTTTTTGCGTTTGGGGCTGTGATATTTGAGTCGAAGAGCACAGTCTCTTCACTTTATGAGATAGTAATAATTAAGGTTGCGTATATTTTACCCTCCTCATAACCTACTTGTGCAATTTCACTGAGTATATTATAATTGTTGTAAAGCATAAGTTCTTTAGAAAATAGGACGTACTTGTGAAATATTATAACACGAAAATATAAATTTATGCCCGGCGAAAGAGCATATGTCTAGAGGAGCAAATATTAAATACCAACAACTGCAATTGACCTTTCTTTTAGTTAGATTTGGGCATGTAACTACCAGTCTAAGTGTTGTACTAGACATTATAGTACAAAACTATAATGACCATGGGACCAATTCTTGTCTATTGGTTAATTGTTTAATTAATACTCCTATTATATTAATAATCATAGTACAATATAAAGATTCCTAAGTCAAATCTAGTGCCCACTTTTTCTTGCTTATAAGCTTATTGCTGCATAAAGGTTTAAGGGCTAATTAAATAATTAAGCTTAAGGGGGTCCAATATTTGACTTTGGTCATAGTATTTGTTTCTTTTTCAATGAAAGGTTATATAAAAGACAAGTTGGATGAGAGATAAGAGTTGAAGGGTTCTCGTTCTATAAAATAGATTATAGAAATGTACCGATCAAATATTTGATATGAATTGAAGATCAAATATGTTAAAAAGACGTGTTGTCACTTGAGTCTTGACTTATTCGTTCATGTGATTAGAAGTGTTCCGTAGCAACTTCTCAATTGTCATTATATGGCCTCCATGTTAAAGAAAGATCGAGTAGTTGTAATATGTTAAATTTTAGTGAAGCATGAGTCAAAATCAAAACCAGCTTACGCGTATCTCATGTGATTTTTCCTTATATGAAGTTTTAAAATACAAGGACCACCCAAAATGCACTTTCAATGGAGAATCCAATGCAATTACATTTGCACAAAAAGTAGATACTCCAATTATTTTTAATTTAAATACTATATATTATAAATAATGTTGTCCGTACAAAGTGCCCTT
>JAPFFP010000002.1:15622725-15634852 GCA_026153255.1 Solanum medicagineum
CAAAAAGTAGATACTCCAATTATTTTTAATTTAAATACTATATATTATAAATAATGTTGTCCGTACAAAGTGCCCTTATCTATAAAGGTATCATCATGATAATTAAACTAAAATAAATGTTAGATCACTAAATTTACCATTTGGCCAACAAGTTTAGGTGCTATTCTCATTGTTGCATATACCCACGACCAATTAAAATAAAACAAATAATAAGAAATCAATGGTCCAACATTCTCCAAATGTTATGCCAAAAATTACGGAATCTACCATATGGTGAACAAAAGAATATTTTAGTTTTATTTTAAGGAGGCACAAGAATAACACGTTTTCTTTTTATCTTCCCCTCACGAGAATAATCTTGAATTAATAGTCGATGATTTATCAAAACTAATTTTTTTACTTCATAAATAATAAAATTATTTACATCTTATTCTTCTCAAATTCTACTATACGCCATTATTATTGTTGTTGTTGTTAATAGTCCACGCTCTTTTTTCTTTGAATCTAGGGTTTAGATGGAGAAATGAACGATGGTCAACTGACTGGACTACTAAAATTCCCTGATAACCTATGGTCTACATTAAGGTCTTTCCACTAAAGTTTGGAATAAGGATCAAACTTTATGTGACTAGAAATGAAAAGATTTACCTTTGTTTCATTTTCAAGAAAACAAAAATTAAAGTAGTAATTTTATGACCACACAAAGTGACATATTTTGCAATAAATGGCTATATTTGTAAAACTAACCTTTAAGTTCTTCTCACGAGCCTTTAAAATTCTAGCCGCTCCAATGAGCATAGCGACATGTGCATCATGGCCACAAGCGTGCATTTTACCTGCAATTTTGCTCTTGTGCTCCCATTCAACAGCTTCCTAAAATTTAAATAAAATGAAATTTTATTTTTAAAAAATTTAAAAAAAATAAAAATGAAAAAAACCTCAATGGGAGTTGTCATAATATCAACATAAATACTTTCCTTTTATATTAGAATATAATATGTGTTCACGTGTTTAAAACTGAACTCGAATTTAAGTTAACCTAACACAAATCTGACATCAGATATAAGTGAGTCAGATGTTGTGAAAGTACATGACAATAAGCAAAAAGAAGATTTGATACTGTCGTTAAACATAAATAGGACAAGTATTTTAAAATAAAAATGAATGTGTATTGATGAAGATAAAATTTGACACTTTCCTCAAAATAGTATTTTGCATGTGAGACTAAAACAAACAATCAAATATACGTGAACACATGACAGTTCTGGAAGAATTGATATTGTCGTTAAGCGTGAATAAAATACAGTATTTTTGGAAGTAGAAATGAGTATTTTATACAAAATATGAACATAAAATTTGACGTTTTCCTCAAAATAGATAGAGACAATATACCCCACATATATATAAATAAATAAATTAAAGTAATAATTCCAACATGCAATAGTAAACATATTTATTTATTTAATTTTAAATTAAACTGACAGGCAAAGAAACGAGTTTTAAGTTTCAAACAGTAAAGACATAAATAAAAAATCTCCAAGAATTACAGTATTATTTTAAAAAAAATATCTTCTTTTCATGATTTTAACTCTTTTTAATAATTTATTTAGCAATAACTTTTACTCTTATTATCTCAAAAAAAAAAAAGATTTCATGATTTTTCGCAATAACTTTTATTATATCAATTTATGTGATACGGTTAAAATTTGAAAAGTCAAACAAATTTTTCTTTAACTAAATTTTTTAAAAATATTTTAAATAATTAATCATTACAAAAACTAAATATTGAAAACTCTAATTATGCCACATAATTGCGACGATGAAAATAGAAATCTAATTTCCAAATTAGAAAGTGAAAAAAATTAAATTTGGAAATTTATTTAAAAAATAAAATTTAAAAACCTGAATTGGAAGAGCATCCATATCAGCTCGGAGAGCAACAAATGGCGGCTGGCCGGAGCCGATGACGGCTCGGATACCAGTGGTGGCCATCGGAAACCGATAAGAAATATCCATTTTTTCAAGCTCTTGACGAACAAGTTTGCTAGTTTCATATTCTTGAAAAGCAAGTTCAGGGTGTTCATGGATTTTTCTCCTCAATAATTTGATCCATTTAACATGCTCTGTTTTCTGCGCAATTCTCAGAATTTCATTTGAGCATTCTTTTGTCCAAATTGAACAATCTGGGGGTGTAAAAAGATTGATTTTTGATGTTCTTGATTGGTTTTGAAGGTCGATAACACTGGGATTTTTCAGTAAAGTGGTGGATTTGAAGTAATTGATCAACTCAGGTTGATCAGAAGGAGACGAAGACGAAGAAGAAACAGAGGTTTTTGCCCCCTTTAATGGAGTAATTATCATGCAATGGAGGAAGATGGTAAAAACGATTGCTTTTTTAGAAAGGGTGTCCATGTTTTTTGTTGTTGTTGAAGGGAGAGAGATGAAAGTTTGTGTTTTTTTGATATGAGAAAATGTAGATTAATAGATAGATGAAGTTTACAAGAGTGAGTGTGTGTGTGAGAGAGAGTGAGTGAGACTGGGGAGACTTCGGTGTTTTGACTTTAATTTTATCTGAATTCACTATTTTCGATGAAAAAATTACTTCCTTTTGTCTCTGTGGTACCCTTTCACTTGACATGATATTTAAGAAAAAAGTAAGACTTTTAAAATTTGTGATGTAAAATCATTCTGAGATATTTGTGTGGTTAAGAATTATTTTATTAAGGGTAAAAAGAGAATTTTAAGGTTAAATTATTTTCAATTAGAATAAGATGACATTCGTTTTTGGGATGGACTAGAAAAGAAAAGGGTGCAATAAAAAATGAGACAGAAGAAAGTATAATAAATTAAACTCATCTTCAATTTATAAATAATTTATTATTTTTGATGTATATAATAAAAATAAATTTTGAACCTAATTTAATAGTAAAAAATAACTTGAAAGGTTATGATAATTCAAGATCATAAAAAAAAAAGATAACAAGTTATAATATACTAATGTGAGGATGATGAGGTTAGACAACTAGAGTGTGTATTAGATAATCAAGAATTTTGCATGTATAATTTTGATCTCATGAAAAAAAAAAGATTTATAAATTTTGTATTCAATTCCGATCAAAGTTTTAACTTTTTTACTTCAAAATTTACCATCAAATCAAAGTTAAAAAATTTTGAATCTTTTCTTGGGGGGGTGGGGTAAGTGAAAGGACGGAGAGCCACAAGGGGAATAGTAACAACACGTGTTGATAAATAAAAGAGGAGGGTATAATAGTACAAACAAAAAAATAAACTGGAATTTATAGTGATTGATTTATGTCACGTGGTGAAATTCATTTAAGGGAAGTGGGCCTAACCCGTTTTGTCATTTTCAATTGAATTTGGGTGGGTCAACTGTTCTGGATAGGTCATAGGCATATTTGAATTAGGACAGTGACATATGGTAGAAATTAAAATACTAAATTCTATTTTTTACTCCCCTATTTTATTTTATGTGATATCATTTGACTTGATACGGTGTTAAAGAAAAAAAGAATTTTTTTTAAAATTTATGGTCTAAAATCATTCTTAGATATTTGTGTGACTGAGAATCATTTCATCAAGGGTAAAAAAAAGAATTTAAAGGTAAATTATTTTCAATTAGAGTAAGGTGACATTCTTTTTTGGACGGACCAAAAAGGAAAGGGTGCCACATAAAATAGGACAGAGGGGTAATTATTTTTAACATAATAATTATAAACACGTGGTATACTACTTGCTTAGCGGATAATATAAATCACGATACTTGGAGACGAAGGCAGTGGTGGAGCTAAAATTTTTATAAAGGGTTAGCGGAGAATATAAATCATGATATTTGGGGACGAGAGCAGTGGTAAAGCTAGAATTTTTATGAAGGGGTGGCAAATAAAAATATGCATGCTACGACCAAGAATCGAACACACGACGTCAAATAATATTTGCAACTCCTTAACTACTATACTAAATTTTTAAATTATCTTAAGATGTGTCAACACTTGTACAAATATTTAGTAAATCAAGTTTTAATCTATGTATACAATGTAATTTTGACCTATATATAAAATAATTAAGCATATTGGAAAATTAACTTTTGTTTTTTAAGTTGATCAATCAAACACATAATTGGATCAAAAACACCAATATCCATAATTATATTATATCAAAATTTAATTTATTATATCAAATCACATTTTGAAATTTTCATATTTGACATCTACTCTCAATTAGCACTTAACTTTGATAAAAATTGATCGATATTGGTCAATTGTAAATCATCATTTACATGTCAAATTATAACGTTGAATGGATTGGAAAATTCTTATTTTAATTTTTTTTGTTCTCTAATTTGACAATTTTAATTCAGATTCAGAAATAATTCTACACTATCAATGAAATCAATATCTGATATTGACAATAGAAATAAAAAGATCCATTATTATGTATCTATTACCCTAATTTAAGCAATTCGACAAATCCATCCATGAGAATGACTCAAAAATCAATCAAATTGTGGATGAAATTTCACAACACCACCTTTCATTAGTGTAAGCTTAAATTTGTCACAAATGAAACTTATTTATCAACGAAAAGGAAAACGAAAAGAAGAAAAGGGTCGGAAAGAAAAGGAAAAAACATTATAAAAGTAAAATAGAATAAATAAAAAGAATAATTTATTATGGGCACAATACACAAATTTGACTCTAAACTTGGAGCGAAATTTTAAGTTGGAACTCAAACTTTCAAAGTGCACAAATAGACACTCCAACGTGCCCATTCCTGAACATTTAAACACAAGGTCCAAGCTGTCTAAACGCGTGAGTTACAATCGAGATGACGCATCTTTTCAGTCCAATGTTGCGATGCCACGTTCGTCCACGTAAGCAAAATCTTTACACGTCGCACCCGAATTTACACGCATTATAATTAAAAAATGAAAAAAAATAAATAATATGATAAAAGGGGCAAAATACTTTAATCCTTCAATTTGCCCCTTTTCAGTTAACAAAAACCCCAATTTACACAACTATTCAGACTAGAAGTGACGAAATCAGTGAAGATCATTGTAGGAAATTATCAAATTTTGCATTTTTTGTTACCGTCGTCCTTCGATTTAGTCAAGTATGTTAGATTTTTTCATTTTTAAAAATTTAATTTTTGGTAGACGTTTTTTAAGTTTGTTGTTATAATCTCAATTTTCTTCTACAGATATGGGTCATCTTATAGCTATTTTCCACCATGGTGGTCGCTTCTATAAAGGTAGGTATGTTTCGAAGTCTGAAAAATGTGTCTTCTCCATAGACAAGGATCACTTCTCTTTGACGGAATTAAAATCGTATGCAAAAGATATTGGGTATGATGAAGTTGAGGAATTTTTTACTGAAGATCCTATTACCCATAGATTTGTCAAGTTACAAAGTGACAACCAACTGTATTATTGTATAAAAGATTTATGGAGTGGGTTGACTTTCACTATATTCCTGAAGCACGTGCATGTGGGATAGGTGGGGCCTACAACTCAGTTGGGCCATTGTATGGTCTAAAAGATAATGTAGAAACAGAGATAGTGTCTAGGGTTTCTTATTTAGTTGATGATATCGACGAGTTAAGTGAAATCGAACAATCTTTAGAGGAAGAAACTTGTGATTCTGTTGACTATGAAGAGGATGACTTAGATGTTGTACCAGATCAACATGATAATGAAGTCGATGAAGAATTGAGAACTTTCAGGGAGAAACAAAGAGAACAAAAAAAAAGTGAGCCTTTTCTGTAATCCCGAAATCACAATTCTAGCATGTTCAGTATAATTCATTTCGCACCACCTAAAAAATTTACATCCAACCTGTTTATAAACAACAAAATAACCATAAAAATTGAATCTTGAATATTAAAATTTAAACAAAATAATTGTTATGTCATACTCGACCATTTTCACATCCAAGAAACCAACGACCTGAATTATTTGCGGACCAAAAAATCTTCATTATAGCTCTTTTTTCACAATGACAAAAAATATTTGAATTCATTATTTATCAAAAAAGACAAAAAATATGTAAAAAAAATGGAGAGGCAAATGCTTGTGTATTTTTAATAAAAAGAAGAAGAAGAAAGTGTACCTTAATTTGAAAATAAATAGTGTATATATAAAGACATGTAGCAGGGGTAAAAGGGTCAAATCATGCTTTTTTTTACCGTTGAAACGTTCACAAACGCCGCACATACGCTCCTCATTTGCATGTTAAACACATGCTGTGCTAGGTCAGCAAGTTGTGTTCAAGTGTTCAGGGATGGACAAGTTGAAGTGCCTATTTGTGTATTTTGAAAGTTTGAGTTCCAACTTAAAATTTTGCTCCAAGTTTAGAGTCAAATTTATATATTGTGCCTTTATTATTCTTATAAAAAAATAATGACATATATTGCATGACACGTGCATCCTCTTTTGAGCACAAATGCAAGTATGACTTTTTAAAACGTTATATATTCCACTCTTAAAATGCTGGATGTCATAGAATTCTCATAAAGTATATACTGATTTAGTTAACAATTTGATCATAAATTAGAGAGACGTTTAACCTTTTTTTTTCTATGAATAATATTTATTTGTATAAAAAAAAATCTTTAAATCATAATCTATCAAGCTAATATTCTCAAACTAAGACAACGGACATTAATTGTAAAGAACGTGTGTTTTTTTTGGAGGGGGGTTTTCAAAGGTATCCCCGGCCCAATAGGCCAATGATTAATCCTTCACGGATTTAAGCTCCATTTAAGGATTTGTCGCTGGTCAATTGGTAACATTCTTGAAAATAGAGAGAAAGAAAGAAGAAAATAAACTATTCATATTTTTTTTGGACAATCCAATATATGAAGTATAAATTTGTATAATGATTCAAATAATATAATTATAAAAAAAAATATTTATCCACTTTTACTTGATCCTTCCTACTAACCAATTGTAGCATAGTGTATACCTAATTAATTGAATAGTTCAAATAATTAGTTATTCGTTACATTTCAAACAAAGTCATAAAAAGATAATCAACTTGAGCCGTGTTAAAAACACTTAAGTCCATCTCACACGCAAAGGGTCAATTTCATCACTTTTGCTTTTTGGATAGGCACAAGCTCAACTTTTATTAGGTCATAAAAAGAATAGTGATTTTTAATATCTATAAAAGAAAAATCATTTTTAACGCATACGAATCGTTTTTTTTTTTTGAGATATTTATATTTTCTAAAATTCTATCCTCAATAAATAAAATTTCGTCTGATATTTTATTCACCTTGTGAAATATTTATTCATCATTATTAAAATTTTAAATTGTATTATTTTTTAACACTAGTGAGGAATTGTTGGACTAGAAGTACATCATATTATTTATGTTCAATATTATTCTGGTAGACAAATACCATGATGATTGTTTTATTTAGTCAACATGTTTTTCAATTTCAAAGCTGAAAACCATATTTAAATATATCTTATCCTTATTGTTTAAGTTTGATATTTATAGATCAATTGTTTGTTGAATTACTCCACCTTTAGAATTAGGGATATACCTA
Organism: Solanum medicagineum; assembly: GCA_026153255.1. NCBI lineage: Eukaryota > Viridiplantae > Streptophyta > Magnoliopsida > Solanales > Solanaceae > Solanum > Solanum medicagineum. The sequence continues at coordinate 15,630,298 of JAPFFP010000002.1, forward strand.
GATTGAGTTGGTTTAAAATATTCAAATGTCAAACAAATTAATTATGTCAGAATTTTAAATCTATAATCAAATCAAATTAATAAAACCCAAGTTTTTCAACCTCAATTTTTTTTTTTTAAAAAAAAGATTCTCGTAATCAGATTTTTCTAATAAAATATTTAGTCAAACATATAACTAACTTGCACTTCAAATATTTTTTAGTCCTGTCGATATATATGTGTGTGTGATTTTAGATTAGTTTGGTTTCGAATTTGTTTTTTTAAATTAAAATTAAATTAATCAACCCAAATATAATCGAATCTTTTTTCAATATCAAATCAAATTAAATGAAATCACTAGTCAAATTTTTCGTCTCGAATTAACTCCATTTGTGATCGGTGCAATTTATTATTTGATTTTGTTCACATGCTAGAATCTTTTCCATAATACATCTATTAAATGACAGTTGCCAGGAGAATATCACAAGATAGGCATATATTCACAATAATAATAATAATAATAATAATAATAGTTTTGTAATTAATTAATTTCACCTACAGAGGTGGAACCAAACTATGATGGGACATAACATACTAACACTAGGACAAATGAAATATTCAGTAATAATGATAATGATATTATATCAAAAACTCATATGTTTGTTCAAAAGAAAGAAGCAAGTCACGAATATGAGGATGCTGAGATAAATGTATGGTCATACTGGGGGATAAGATTAGGAGTGAGATTATTCGGGGAGAATTAAAGGTGGCTTCTGTGACAGACAAAATGAGATAAACGAGACTGCGATGGTTTGGGCATGGCAGAGAAGAACTGCTAAAGCTCATGTTAGGAGGTACAAGAAGTTAGATTTATGGGTTATACGAAGGGATAAAGATAGACTGAATAAGTATTGAGGAAGGTGATTAGAAAGGATATGGTACAGATTCATATCACCAAGGATATGATCTAAAATAAAAAGGAGTGGAGGGCGCGTATTGGGGTAGAAGGTTAGACTGCTAGTAGGGGTAGGAAAATGTTTGGCCTTGTGAAATAGTAGGTTAGTACAGGTAGTCGTGTCGTTGTAGATTGTGTTGTTATTGTTCGTAATTTATTTTGTTATTTTTATTGTCTTTATATATTATTATTTGCTTTACACTCTAGTTGTTGTTTCATATCTAGTATGTTCTGCTTCGGGAAATAATATTTTTGAGATGAGGATCTTTTGAAAACAATATCTCTATCTTTATGAACTAATGGTAAGATCTGCGTACATGTTACACTCCACAAAACTCCCTTGTAAAATTTCACTAGGTATGTCGTTGTTGTTAATAAACATGAATCTTTGTAACAAATATTTTATATAAATAATGTAAAGACTTTAGTAATTCTAAATAAAATGACATCAACTTAATTATTATTAGAAAAAATCTATTTATCAATATAAATAATAACAGAGTCAAAATTTTCAATAGAAATAAGAAAAAATTACCATATATATAATGTAAATTTTTACAAGCTCCTAGATCTGCCCTGGACATAATATTGCAACTAATATATGCCTAATCTCGTAAATTTTGTAATGATTTATTCTAGTAATTAATAAAAAATTGCTAGTTATAATTTTTAAGTATTTTTTTTAATCATTAAGTGTCACTTTATCCACTTGTGTACAATTTATTGGGGTCACCTACTTAATTTATTGAAGAGAAAGTATGACCACTTATGTATATGTTTACTAATTAATGTTGACAATCAAATCAAGAAATAAGTGGTGCTTTTGAAAGACTTTCAATAAACATGTGACACTTTTAAAAGTCAACATTTTTTATTTATTTAATTAAACTTACCATAATTAGTGCTTGATGAGTTGTGGAAGTAATGTAAGTTGGGTGGGTTTTTTTTTTAATCAAGCTTAAAATCATTAAACCTTAGAAAATTAGAAAGGGATCACAAATCAAATTTGTGCTTACAATCCTTAAAAATAAGTAATTAGATTAGCCTATTAAAATATAAGTTTACCAACCCATTCAAGTTTGGATAGGGTTAGGTTGTGCAAACTTTCATGTTGAGTTAATTTGGTGCACAACCATGGTCAAATTGATCAATTTATAGCTCAAATTAATCCATAAAAAGAATTTCTTAATTTTTTTAAAAAAATGTATTATTTACGCGTGTTGGACTTATATTTGAATGTTATATGTTAAGTTCTTTATGATAAAAACTTGTCAAAATAATCTTTGGGTGGTTGTACACCAATTCATTTATTAATTCAACCTATTTTGATTATCCAAATTCAACCCATTTAACTTCCCTATCCTATAATTTGATTTGAAAAAAAAAAAGAAATCTCAAAGGAATCAAATCAATTAAGTATAACAATTTACCACCTTTTCAGAAAAAGAAAAGTCCTTGTTTCAAGTATAGGCTTTCTTGATCATTTAATTATGTGTTTGCTACCAACAAAGGTTGTGGTGGAGTGACAAGTACTCGTTCATCCTTAATCAAAGGTCTAGGTTTCAGTCCTCTTGGGTTACAGAGTCACTTTTGTTATAGAGCCTAATGTGTGACTTCCCTGCTCTAATATGGATACTAAACACCGAGTGGAAAATAAAAAATATAAGCTTGTTTTTCAGATGATTAAGTAGTTTGCATGTTGATATCAATTAGCCCCTTTTAACCAATGAACACAAGGTGTTTAAGATGTTACAATTGAACTTATAATGTAAAGCTTAAAGAGACATGTTTTAATACGAAAGCAACACTTGCAAATATGGGTAATAATTTTGAGGTCGAGGTTCCTTCGAAAATAGACTCTTTTATCTTACAATGCATATATCTCACGTATGAAATTTGAAACTTTAGAACAATAGTCATTTTTTAGATTAGATTGAAAAGTAATCGATTAGTAAAAACCTTTTTTTTTATAGAGACTTCCATACTATTTTTTCTTGGGCCTAGTTTGATGGGTTTCTCCATATAAATCAGATATTGGGCCTAATTGGGCCCCATGAATCCTAGTTGACTTAATGATTGTCTAAACCCTATATTTCTACAGAAAAAGAAAAGGAATATAAATTCAACATTACTCACAATTGATAGAAATGTTTAATCGAAAACGATGGATTATTATTAATTTTATGTTTGTTACTTTAGAGTATCAATATTAGTTTTACTTTTGACGTGACGATTCTTTTTAATTCAAAAAAAGTAGGTATATTTTAAAAGTTAGTGGCTCTCACAGTCTCACTTCATCTATTTTTTTAAAACACAAAAACCATTCAATGTTTTAAAAATAAAAGAGTAACTTAAAGCTATAGTTTGAATAATTATATTTTGTAATTATAGTTATAAAATATCTGTATAATTCACACATCATTTGTATACATTTGTATGATCGATTCACTATACAATTATCAGTTTTATGTATGACGTTTATATATTTTGTTATGCAATTCGTGCACAGCGTTTGTATAATTTACTATACAATTTACAATGTTTGAATGATTCGTTATGCAGTTTGTTTGACGTATAACTTTTATATAATTTGCGCACAACGTTTGTATAAATCGCGCTAATTATATATAACTCAAATCATAATTACATGTAGATGTTTGTTGCGAACCATAATTAATTCGAACTATAATTATGTTAGCTGATTAACTAGAAGTTTCAAAAATTAAATGTTGAAAATCAATGGAATCATTTTGAAATGAGAGAGAAGCCAAAATGATTAAGACATTTAAAAAACGATTAATAATTTTAAGTATACCCAACAAAATAATTTAAAAGTTAAGTACTATGATAATTGATTGAAACAAACGATTGATCCCTTTCACATCTAAGTAGGATAAAAATAAAACAACTTGTATTATATTATTGATTTTTTTCTTTTAATTATTCCATCACCATAAAGAACCTTGCATAATATTTTAACATTAAAAAGGTAAAACGTGTTTAAGTGTGACTTATCCACTAATTACTCGAGCTTTGTTGATAAATTTATTTGAGGCTTGTGCATGTCATGTGACCACACATTGCAAGCATATATAATTTTTTAAATAATAAATAATTAGTCATTTAATTTGAATATTAGTGAAAGGGATAATGACACTCATAGTCCCTTAGTTATTGGCAATATTCTTATTTTGATCCTCGTGATATTTGATTACACACACTTAATTTTTGATTAGTTGAAATGTGGATTTTTAGTCCTTTTATGTAGGAGTATAATTGGATTACTTCTAAAAACTCATAGAGGAACAATAAAACATAATGCAACACATGTGTAATTTAGTAATGAAATAATCAATAATTATGGTAAATTTTTGAATGTTTACTACTACTGAAGGGATCGTATAGTTGCACGATAACAACATTTTCAGTAAAATTGACCCTCGGTTCGAAGAGTAGCAAATCGAAGCAGGTGAGAAATGAATACTCCCTCTGTCCCATATTAACTGAATTTTTAAGATAATGCACACAGATTAAGAAATATATTCTAAGACAAAATTTTAATCAAATTTTCCACTACTACCCTTTTGTTTATTCTTAAGTCATTGGTTAGAAAAGATTTAAA
>JAPFFP010000002.1:15641813-15664383 GCA_026153255.1 Solanum medicagineum
ACCAATCTCAATAGCACTCCATATAATCATAACAAGCCAGTGCATTATGGAATGAAAATGAATGCCATGAGATGTAAATGCAATGCAATGTAATGTCACGTAGAATGATGCATGTCTGTCCTAGTGATACACATCCGCTGTTCATAAATATGCCTCAGTCAGAACCCATGGGGACCACACATGGACCATGTATCTGTCGCGGCACACGACACATCCCTCGAATCATAGTATCCATCGCGGCGTGCTACACGTCCCTCGAATAATAGTAACTGTCGTGGCGTGTGACACGACCCTCGAATCAAAGTATCCGTCGCGGCATGTGACACGTCCCTCGAATCATAATACATCCTTTTTCTTTTTTTTCTTTTTTTTCTTTCTTTTTCACTAGCCGGAACCATTTTCCTTCGGCTTTACATTTCTTTTCTAGGATCATGCAGCAAACATATAGTAATGTACAATAATTATGTTTATGGAAATAAAGTATGCAAGATGCCCTGCAAATTCATATATGTCAATACCATCACAATCTTAACAATATTCACATCTAAAAGTAAGTATCACTTCGATATCAATAACAAACAATCACTATTTCACATATAGTAAATCTCCATCATTAATTCACGGGTCAAATATCAGCATAAGATAACTACCAAATTAAAAATATTTCAATCAAAGCCTACATAAATCATTCTCAATATCTCACACAAGAAGTACAAGACTTTATATACTTAACAAAGGTTAAGAAATCCACTTGCCTTAAATAAAGTCTCGAATTATGTCAATTTCGAAGCTCTTCCCTTTCTATGACACTCCAATTCATCAAAATCTATTCAAATATGGCATCATAATTATATAATGAATCTATGACACTAAAATGAATTAATTTGGTGAAAAGGGTAAAATAGTCCAATAATTTTATCGTCAGAAAATATCGTTTGAATCTAAAAATCTATACGTGAGAATATTCCCCGAGTGATAAGGAATTCAACGGCGAAAATCATTTCAAAAATGGAGCTAATATGAGGAAGAAATCGCATGTTAAAGTTTTCAAAATACATTAAAAATGCAGCAGTAAATCTACAAATTTTACCTCAAAAGAAGCAGTAAAGTCAATTTCTGAAGCTCCCAGTGTGTTCTCCTCAGAAAAATATACAATTTAGACTTTTGAATCACTCAAATCCGACCAAAATTGAGAGAGAAATTATTGGTTAAAGTTTGGGCAAAATTTGCGATCTTCTCTTCTCTTTCTTGGAGAAAATCCTCAATTCTTTTAAAGTGAAAGAAATTTGAAGGACATTGATTGAAAGAATTATATTTGATTCTTGAATTCTTGACTTATACTCTTTAGAGTTCTTGACGAAGAACCATAGTTCTTGAAGAAGAAGAATCAAGAAATCCTTTCTTGGGATTCTTGAATTTGTTTTCTTAAAACCCTAGGTTATGATTTAAAATTCTATCAGAGCTTCATGAATAGATGAAGAAATTCAGGTTGGGTAGATTGATATTCTTAAAGAAACTTACCTTGAGGATGAATCTTGGAAGCTAATCCTAACTTGATGATTTTCTTGATGATTCTTGAGCGTTAATATTTAGGAGAGAAGGGAGAGGGTTTTTGATTATGAAAACTGATGTTTTGAGATTTTTAGGACCCTAAATAGACACCTATAGGTTTTAGGTTAAAAATACCCTCAAATTTTTAAAGAAAAAACGTCATTAACTCACCCAATTAGGGTTCGCGCCACGCTCCTAACGCGGATCTTCAGACAGCTCTGCACCCCTTCACTAAAATGGTCATAACTTTCTACTCCGAACTTCAATTAATGCGAAATAAGATGCGTTGGAAATCTAATTCGAATATCTTTGATTTGATATACTATGGGTCATCCAACTCATTACACTTTAGGAGATAGGGTCATTTGAAGTTGACCCTTCTATCAACTCATACAAAAACTTAGTTGCTAGAAATTCTCTGGACTTGACTTGATGTAAAAGATCCCTTATGACTCTAAATCACACCAAGTATACTTTAAATACTTAGAAATTGATCCTAGAAAGTATATACAACTTACAAGTCATTGGTTCACCTAACGTTTATAAAATCATACATTAGAACTACGACCACATATCGACTCCAATTCTATTCTCATACTAAGAAATTGACTTTAACATCTATGCTCAATTAAGAATCCTCAACTAAAATGCTATATCCTATGAAGAATGGCTTAGTCTTAGCTTAAAAAAAATTTGGGGTGTTACAAATCCCCATACCACGATATGTTGCTTCACACCTGCGCTAACCCCTGGGCAACACCCCCTTATGCACCACCACAAACAAGAGCTTCAAATTTGGTGGTATCTCCGCCTTAAATACCTTCCTGGGTATATTGGTAACCAGCTCATCAGTAAACTTGGAGTTCAAAATACACCCAGAATCCTCCAACTACACATACTCAGTGAGCCCCACTGAAGGTATTTGTAGTATTTTCCGCAGTTTCTCCTTATCAAACACAATATCTACCCCATGCACCCTCGAGGTAGCCACATCCCCCTCAACAATAGCCAGATTCACATAAAACTCCACCAGCTCAGACTCAAACACATGGGTCTCAGTATCAAAGAAAAGATTTATCCACTCAGGGAGGATAATTTGTCACACAGTTATGCGACCACTGGATAGGTATGGACCTCAGAGTGGATAATCCTGCCCCTCAGCACAACCTTAGAATTGAAATAGAGTTCCTTCCCTACTTTATTGAAGTTCTCCGCATGTTTCTTCACCCTGGGTGGAGCAGGAGAAACCAGGTGCAGGGGTACCTTCAGGAGAGGAAGAGATCTGGACTGGGGAGGACTAAGATATGGAAGATTTACCAGAGTGAGCCTTCTTATGGCTTGAAGAAGGGTTGGCCAAGTCAAACACGCGCTGTTTTCTCCTGGTGATAGGACCATGAGTGCAAGGAGTGGTGGGTCATCGAGAAGAAGCCATAGGGGCCTGATAGTGAAGGAGACTGCAGAGGACTTGGGTCAAATGAATATCATCCTAGGAGCCTGAATGCTCCAGTGCAGAGGCAGGCACCGTAGATGCAGAAGCCATTGGAGAGGGGAGGCTCTATAAAGAGGTGACACGACTCGAATTGGGGATGTGTTAGTGGAGGAAGACGAAGGTTCATTAATGATGGATTGAATAGAAGGTTTAAGGTCAGGAATAGGCAGGTCGACGTATGTCTGGTAGGTTTTGGACAAAGAAGGGCATGGTTGATAGTAGGGTAGGTTCGGAGACGGTGAGGGGAAAAAATGAGGGGGTTCATTTGTGGTGGTTGGTGGCGGGGATGGTGGCAGTGACTGGTTGTGGGTGGAGGGTGATGATTGGAGTTCCCCTTGTGAGAGGTACTGTGGTGGAAAGGGGCAGTGGCATTTGAGTTGGTGTCAGAGTAAAAAACAAGAGACGCCATTGGTAGAGAGTTGTTTTCTTGAAGAAGGGTTTTGTCTTTTCGGGTTTGAAAACAAAGTAGGTATTGAATGCTTTTGGGCATACGGGTAGAAATATAGAAGGGTATATAGGGAGTTGGATGAGGCGCCGAGATTTAATTGAAAAGACATGGTCTGACAAAATGCAACCGGCAGGACGCTTGAGATCCCGAGAAATGGTAATCATTGCCTTTCTAAAGTAAGACACCTTCCCGCCAAATGAAGAAACAAATAAGGAGAATTGGGTTTAGTTATAGACTACAGACAACTTTTCACAAGAGTGGAAGTCATGGGGCAAGGGTGTACCTGGTAAGTTAGCATGTGAGAACCAGTTCCCCCTGAGTTAATGCCTTACTCCAGGGGCGAACAATAAGGGTAATATCAATAGTTCCCAGTGTATGTGTCCAGGTGCATGTTTCTGAGAAGGATACCAGCAAATTTGTTCGAGTTAGTAGATCTGTACAGTGCTTGAAGTACAAACTAAGAAGCAAAAAGAGAAAGTCAAGAATCCTTAATTAACCCTAAATGAAGACGATTCTACTCAAAGTGCTCCCTGCTTAGAGCATTGGTGAAGATGTCAGCAACCTGGTCCTCAATTTTCCAGAATACCATTTCCATAAACCCCTTTTCCATATTATCCCTCAAGAAGTGATGTCTCACATCAATGTCCTTAGTACGCTTGTGCTGGACCAGATTCTTCGCAACATTTACTGCACTTGTGTTATAACATATAAAAGAGATATGATCAACTTGGATCCCAAAGTCTACAAGCTGTTATTTAATCCATAGGAGCTGAGCACAATAGGAGGCCGCAATAACATATTCAGCTTCAGCAGTCGATTGAGCAACATAATTCTATTTCTTGGTAGCCTAGGAGAACAAAAAAGGTCCCAAGAAGTGTGCCATTCCTAAACTGCTCTTGCTATCTACTGAGTATCTGCCATAATCAGATTGGCAAAGCCTACTAGATCGAATGAAGAGCCAGTGGGGTACTAGAGAACCAGGTCCATGGATCTTTTTAGGTAGCGCAAAGTTCGTTTGATAGCCTTGAGATGTGATTTCTTGGGCTTTGATTGAAACCTTGCACACATTCCCACACTTAACACAATATTAGGTTTACTAGTTGTCTGGTACAGGAGTGACCCAATCATTCCTCTATACTTAATTTCATCAACTCCAACCCCTGCTTCATCTCTGTCAAGCCTTGTAGTGGTTGCCATGGGAGTGTTGCTGACTTTGGCATCCAGCATCCTGTATCCCAAACTTAATGATTAGCTCCTTAATTACTTTTGCTGACGAATAAATGTACCCATATGTCCCTGATGTATTTGAAGTCCTAAGAAGAAATTTAGTTCCCCCATCATGCTTATCTCAAACTTACTTCCCATGAATTTTACAAATTCTGCCCCAAGAGCTGCTTTCGTTCCTCCAAAGATGATGTTGTCAACATAGACCTAAACAATGAGCACTTGGGAACCCTCTTTCCTCAAGAACAATATATTGTCAATATTTCCCCTCAAGTAACCATGACTTAACATAAAGCTAGAAAGTCTATCATACCAGGTTCTGGGTGCCTTTTTAGTCCATATAGAGCTTTGTCTAGCTTTTACATATAGTCTGGATGCTCATGGTCTTTGAAGCCAGGTGTTGCCTTACATAGACTTTCTCCTATAGATACCCATTGAGGAATGCACTTTTAATGTCCATTTGATATAGCTTAAACTCCATGTGAGCAGCAAATGCTATGAGCATTTGAATAGCCTCAATACGGGCGACAGGGGCAAAAGTCTCATCATAGTCAATTCCTTCCTCTTGATTGTACCTTTGCACCACTAATCTAGCCTTATTTCTAGTGATCATCCCTTGTTCATCCAGCTTATTCTTGAACACCCATTTTGTTCCAATGATGGTTCGACGTTCAAGAGAGAGAACCAGGTGCCACACTTTGCTTTGCTCAAACTGTAAAAGTTCTTCCTATATAGCAGGTATCCATTCTTCATCCGACAATCCTTCTTTGACATTTTTTGGTTCAACCAAGGACACACATGAAGAGAAGGCACATGTTTTTCTAAGCTTTGATCATGTGGATATCCCTGAGTCTAGAGAGGTCAATAAGTTTTCAAGAGAATGAGAGCTCTTGTGCTTCCAGTTATGTCCTAAGTCCTCAAGTGCAGGATTATTGCTTGTTGTGTCTGAGAAACTTACTCCAGTCGGGTGAGATGTTCCAGATCCGCCATATCTATTTTGAGGGGCAGCCTCGGAAGGTGCCTCTCTCTCCCCATTAACTTCAGCCGGGGTACCTGATCCACTGGCCCATTCCCTGTCATCCTCATCATCAGACTCTTTTCAGCTGTCAGTTACTTTCGAGCTTTCTGTTCTTGCAAAACTTTCTCAGCCCCTGGACTGGCCTCATCAAATATAATGTGTGCAACTTTTTCAACACATCTATTTCTTTTATTATACACTTTGTAAGCTTTGCTGTGAGAGGAGTACCCAATGAAAATTCCCTCATCACTTTTGGTCTCAAACCTTCCTAGAGCATCCTTTCCATTGTTGTATACATAGCATACACAGCTAAAAGAACGAAGATAGGCTAGGTTTGGTTTTCTGCCTTTAAAGTAACTCATAGGGAGTTTTGTTTAACATAGGTCTGATCATGCATCTGTTGATGAAATAGCAGGCGGTGTTCACTGCCTCAGCCCAGAAGCTCTGTCGAAGATCGCTGGCTATCAATATGGTTCTAGCAATATCTTCCAGAGTTCTATTCTTTCTTTCCACAACTCTATTTTGGTAAGGAGTTCTAAGGCCTGAGAAGTTGTGAGTCACCCCATTTTCAGCACAGTATATGAGGAAACTAGAGTTCTCGAATTCTGTACCATGGTCTATTCTCAAGCTCATCACATGGCAACTTAGATTTTGTTGGACCATTTTAGCTTACACAACAAACACATCAAAAGTTTCATACTTAGATTTTAGAAAGAAGGTCTATGTGAACCTTGAGAAATCATCTACAAGTATGAAGAGATACCCGTTCCCACGTTTGCTTAGGACTCTCACAGGGCCGCAAAGATCCATGTGAACCAGTTCCAGAGGTCTATTAGTATTGACCAATCCCACTGCTTGAAAACTGCTCCAGATATTTTTACCTTGAGCACAAACTCCACACACTTGATGTTCACTGATTTTTCCTTCAGGCAGTCCCAGGACCAGCTCTTTTAAGATTAGTTTGTTGATTGTAGAGAAGCTCGCGTTTCCTGGCCTTTTGTGCCAAAGTGAAGACGCATTGCTCATGGCACTCAAGCACTTCATCTCAGGTTGACAAGGTCCATTGATGTCCACATTGTACACATTTTTATGTCTCTACCCCCTGAGTATGAGCCTCTTAGAGACAACATTTGTCAATTTGCATTCCAAGTCGTGCAAGTACATTATTTTCTTTATCGCACATTTGAGAGACGCTCAATCGATTATGTTTTAGTCCCTCCATATAGTACACATGACCAATGCATTCGAACATGGATGGTCCCACCTTTCTGATACCTTTAATTTCACCTTGTTTTCCATTTCCAAAGCCTACATTCCCGCCTTGGAAGTCACTCAGTAGAAGGAAGTTGTATTTGTCTCCTATCATGTGTCTGGAGCATGCGTTGTCTAAGTACCACTGCTTCTGTTTTGCTTCTACCAATTACTACACAATTAATAGAGGTGAGATTTGGGTACCTAGATCCACTTGGGTCCCTTTTGATTGTAAAAAGGGTGAATAAGATCCCTTTTAGCCCAGGCAGAAAGATCCTTTTAATCTTTCTAACCTTAGTGGTTCTAGAACTGTATCTACTTTTATCATTAAACCAGTTAAATCTAGGTGAATATCTTCTGCATGACTAGTTCCTAATAGTTCTAGGGGGTATCTTTTTCCTGTCCTATTTTTATTACTCCTATGGGAAACCTTTGTCCTACTCCCTTCCTTTGCCTACCCCTTTCATAGTTCATGTTGATGTAGAAGATACTGCTATCAAGAGCCTTAGAGTTTTTATTGCAGTTATCTCTCTGAAGATCGATCATCCCACACAAGATGCAAAGGACTTTATAATCTATTGCATGATTCTTGGGTTCCTTGATTTTGAACCCAATCCCATACGTGGTGGTAGACAGAACTTGCTTCATATCATTGAGTATAGCAGAAGATTTGGTCCACTTCATAGTGTGATCTAATTTAGCTTTGTTTTGGTCCAGTTCTTTTAGAAGAACTTCATTCTTATTAGACATGACTCCTAACTCATCCCCTAGTTTTTTTAACCTTTTCTTCCAAGTCTGATTAGGTCATACTTATAATGGTTTTCTCCTTTCTGGAGGACTTAAGACTGTCAATCTCCATCTATAGTTTTTGATTGACATTCTCAAGATCAACATTCTCAGACCTCAACTGATCGCATAGTCCTCTAAAAGAAGGTCCTTGGAGTCATAAATGGTTAGATAGGCTTCAATCAAGACCTGTGACAGGGACTCAAGCTTTTTATTTGAGTATAAATGAATATTAGCTTTATCTTGTTCAAAACATACCTTGGTATCTAATAGTGCACTGTCCCCATCATGAGAACTTGCTCCTGCCATTAGTGTCCGGTTCTCTTGCTTGGTGTCAACCTCTTCAGCCATGAGATCAGCTGCTTTTTTATCACCTGTTCCTTTCCACTTTCATTGCCAGATTCATCCATAGCAACAAAAGCAAGGAACTCATACTTCTCAGGTTCCTCAACAACCATGAGAGATTGATTTTGCAGGTGCGTCACCATCAGATTCTTCCCCTGAGCGACCATCCAGTGCTGCTAAGGCTCTTTGCACTGAGAGATCTATTTTTTGATTCATCATCCTCCTATCCTTGCGAACATATGGTTCGACCTTGGTTTCCTTGGGTTTCTCTAGGTCATTCTTCTTGTACTCAAGTGCCTAGAGTGGACAGAACTTGATGAAGTGATTAGGACTTCCACACTTGTGGCACAGTTTTTCCCTCAGATCTTTCTCAGTTGTTCGTTGAGTGGTCCTTCTTGGTCCACCAGTTCCTCTTCGCAGCACCTGTTGCAACCTCTTGGTGATCAAGGTAATGTTTTTTTCCTCGAAGTCCTCTTTCTCAGTGACTTTTAGAACCAGGTTCTTGTCCTTCCTCTTATTGTTAAGCTCCTTCTCCTGACTCTTCTTTAGCTCATAGGTAACCAGAGTTCCCATTATGGTCATGGTATCCAGATCCTTAGCTTCAATGATGGCTTGAACTTTGCTTTCCCAGGATTCAGGTAACACACTCAGTAGCTTTCGGATAGCCTTCCCTGTGGGAATGACTTCTCCTAAGAAGTAGATCTCATGCAATAGTAGAGAACTTGATTTCCATTGCCTGTATGGTTTCACCTTCGTGCATTCTGAACAATTCAACTGTCGGTTAAGATTATCAATCTTTGTCTTTTTTACTTGAATGGTTCCTTCGTGAGAAACATGCAGTGTGTCCCAGATTTGTTTAGTATCTTGACAAGACGATATCCTATTGTATTCATCAGGACCTATGCCAAACAATAACATCTTATTTACCTTGGACATTGTTCTGAATGACAATCTTATCAGCATCATTCCACTCACTGCTTTCCTTGGGTTACTCTTGGAGTACCTGAGATTGACCCATCTTTCATGGGAATGATTGGTCCATTGAGCACAACATTCCAGAGATCAGGATGTTCCCCCTCGATGGGATTCATCATTTGAGGTTTCCACCATCCGTAGTAATGTCCGTTAGATAGTAGAGGTCTGGACTGAGAAGTTCCTTCTTGTGCCGTGGGTTGGGCCGCCATTATCTTTTCGAGGTTGTTTGTCTTGTTTTGAAAAGACCTTCTCTGATACCAATTTAAAGGATTTGTACCCCTAAACTGCTAGTGAACCAAGTTCAATAAGCAATACCAACGCACACATGGAAAGCTAAAAAGTTACAAGCAACTTATTGTGGAAAAATTCCTTGCTCAAGGGAGAAATAACCACTACCTACATAGTAGAATTTCAACAACTTCACTAACTTTAAACGAGCAAAGTCAACTTACAACTCACTCAACAAACTCAACTATTGAGAGTCACACCCACTCTCAATTACAACTCACTAAAAAAAAAAAACAACTTCTTACAATATTTGTCCCTAAACAAAGATTCTAAGAAGATTGTCAAACAGACTTGAACAATCAAGAAAACCTAACTCTAGATCTTGCTTGAGTTCTCTCGCCAAGTGCACGTGCTCTTTTTTATATAAATTTTATAAACACCAAACTCATAGATGAAAATTATCTTGTTCAATTGCCGGTAGTCTATGCACATTCTAAGATCTATCTTTCTTACGCACGAATAGGACAGGAGCACCCCTAGGAGACTGTGAACATGGAATTTTATGAATATAGAGAAGGTAGGTTTTAGTATTTCACATTACTAAAACTACTCTTTTTAAAGACCTTTTCTTGTCAATCATCTTTGGTCTCAAAATCCCCACTTTTTTCCAAATTACTAAAAATATCAACTTTTTTGAGGCATTTGATACCTAAAATATTGTGATTTATATGTATTAATATTAATCATTAATTGAATTCAGTTACTGTAAATAAGGAAAGAGATTTTTTTACAATTTTTTATGCTTTTTTTTGCCAATAGTCCAATCAAAGTCAATCGCCTAATTAATTACTTACCTTACGCGGTTTAATTTCAAATATTTACCTTTTTGAAGTCACCTTGGAAAAAGAAGCACAGTAGGTCTCCTTTTTCATCCAAACAAAAAATGATTTTTATCTTTTCTTTTCTCCAGTTTTCGTATCAAACTAAAAAATTTCTATAGATTCACCTTCTTCTTTTAGTCTTAGTTTAACTTAATCCTTTGTTGATAATGACAATGTCCCTCCATTTTCAGGGGATACAATAAAGAAGTGGATCAATTACATATGGGTTGTTCCCAGAATAGTACAAAGAGTTATTTTTTTTTCAAACACCTTAATAGAAAAAATGGTGTTTTGAGTTTTTCTCAAAGAAGAAAAAGCAAGCAGACGGTATACAGAAACTAGGAGATAAAGTTGGCAATCAAGTTTAATTCTTTACATCAATTTTTTTGTTGAACAAGTTTCATTGCACCGAGTCTCAAAGTTTCAGATTCCTTTTGTTGACATCAAATTTGTACCCTCCACGATACAAATCAATCATCGAGCTTTTAATTTTTAAACAATTTGAAACAATTAGCTTTCGAAAAAATAAATATATTTTCTCAAACAAATTCCTTCTTTTTATTTTAGGAATTATTATTCTTAATTATTTCATGTTGATAATATTGAAAGCTCTTTAATTATTTTGTATTAATTCATTGTGTAGTCAAATTAGTCAATCAAATTCAATGTGATTACCCTCAATTGGTCGAAATTGTAATCAAAGTGGCCAAGTTTTAAATCGAATACCTTATCCCATGTAACCCATTTTCAGCTTTCTTGGACCAAATTCTGGCCCAAATTACTTGGACCAAATTCTGGTCCATTTGCCTTCATTCGACCCAAACCAAATACCCTTAACCCGGCCCAATCCATGTATTTTCAGCAAAATGTATACATATACATACGTGTGGGGGCCACGCACCCCCAAATCCTTTTTCCTTTCCTCATTTCCCTCATACACGTCACTCTCAGTCTCTCCCTTTTCGTTTCTCCTTCTTCTCCTTCTTCATAGAAAACCATCTAGGAAACCCCAAAATGCCAAATCCTCCGACGTTTCTCCTAACCAATTCGTACATACGTATCCTCATCCCTCATCCCCTTCGTCCTTGCTCGAAATCGAGTCGTCCATCTCCCTTTGTACCTAACGGTTTGCAGACTCCTTTTGGAGTTTTTCAAATTTGAAAATAGGAGGGAATTTGGGATGAAGTTGAAATTAGCTCTAATTTCTACCCTATTTTCGAAGAAACCCCTATATATAGATATGTTCGTTGAGGCAGTCATTCATCATTCTAGAAGCCCTAGCAGAAACTTACTCTATTTTTCATAAGCCATTCTTGATTTCCAAGGTTTGATATAGTTCACAAACCCTCGAACTGATTTCTCAGAAACTCGCTTGATCTCAAAGGTCCTGAAATTGAGGATTCTTGGTCAAGGAAGATGTAGACGGAACTCCTTGGTGGTGGAGAAGCTTTGTCAAGTTCGTCGTCTCAGTTTGCTGCACCAATATAGTTAATATCTTCATCCGAACTTCTTACTTTGATGATGCATGCATTGTTGTGTTTCTGGTTAATGTTAGCTGACTAGATGATATCGTTATTGGTTTCGCGACTTCAGTCATATACTGTGTCTGAATGTGAATGTTGAAGCTATATTTGCACTAATCTTATTTTAACTGAAATACTCTGATAAAGCAAGGCTATGTTATAGGTTGATGTTGTTGATCGTGTTATGTTGTATTTGATTTCAAAACTTCAAATGATGCACCTTACCACTTCATGACTTAAAAAAATTAGTTTCCTCGATGTGAGTCTTAGTTTTTGAAAACAGCTTCGAGCTGGGGGTATTCACTGTAAAGAGTTCGTCTCTATTTCTGCCTTGTTTCCTCCTTTCTTTTGCAATATGCTCTGTTCTTGATCTAAACTTCTTGATATGTGTTTATTCTGAGCTTGTATTATTGTTTCGATGGTTCCTGTCAGTTTGCGGTAACTGCTGTTTCGATTTTGTTTACTATTTTATTGAATATGAAAATGGTAATATGTAGGTTCTAGGTTCATTGTCTGGGTATTATTTGTCCTGTATTCAAATCATATTCATGTCACTATGTGAATATAATCTGTCTAGTGTGCCTTTGAGGTCATCTGCTTTGGTTTCTGTCGAACTTTACCTGAAATATGAGTTCTTTGGTTAAAAAACAACAGCATGCATGTCTCTATTGCGTTGAAATTGCGTAAAAATGTTAAAAGCATGCTTCTGATTCTCTGTTTTCTTTCTTGCTAAGGTGTAGCTGCTGTTAAGTCAATAATGCTATGTCGTGTTAATAGCATCTCTTTTAGTGGTTTCATTTCGATAATACGAGTTCATGATTTTTATTTATGACTCAAAACGTGCTTACTGTATCTTGTTAAGTCACAACATCTCCTTGTCATGTTTTCTGCCTCTCTCCTTTGTTTTTAGAAAAGTTGTCTGACTTCAGAAATGTCATTATAATATGTGTTTTGACTTGAGAGTCTCTTGCCTGATTACATTGATTTTGAATCCAAGTTAAACTTTTACCTGATTACATATTGTTTCTGAGTCCAGAACCTAAGTTTAAAACCTCCCCTTTTCTGATTGTTTTCTGTCAACCCTTAAAAGGGATAAAAAATGATTTAATTCTTAGTTAGTAGCTGGTTTGTTCTCGTTTGTTGTTCACAATAAGATGTTGTTTGGTTCGACAAGTCTAAACTTTTGGTTAACATCAACATTTTGGCTTCACTGCTAGCAGTCTATTTGTGATTAGTCTAAATGGTGGTCTAATGTGGTAGTTGTGACTCGCTCGTCCATGTCTTTTATATGTGAACCAGAGTATACTTCACCTGGTAACATAATGGTTGGTTTGTTGTACTCCATCATAGTAAGATGTTACTTGACTTAGCAAATCACTGTATTCTATTATGAGTTTATCCTTAGAGTTTTGCTTCGAATCTTTATTTGGTTTTAAGTCTTTTGGATTAAGGGTTCATTTGGAATGTGGTTATTTACTACTATAATCCTCATTTAATTTGTCATATTATACTGTCTTAGACTCTCCTTTAAAGTAATCTGTTGAACATGAGAAAGATTAGGAATTTATTCAAGTGTTGTTTGAATTTGGCTCTTGTTTTAATTCTTTCGCATAAGTTATCATGTAAACCATGCCTTTAATCCATGGTCATGTTTTCTCACAGATAGCTTGCCCTCTGTTCAGTTCTGTTTTTAGGGCTACCATGTCAGTTTATACATGTATATGCCACTGCATCATTATAAACATGAATATTGCTCCCCTTCTTTCTTTCAGATATTTAGCTACAACGCACCTTCATATCTCTGCGGTAATATACTTTTCTTATTAAGTGTTTTAGAATGGTTATTTATGTAATTTACTTGTTTATTGCATGCGAATCGTTTTGAAGTCCTAAACGGGCTCTTCTCCTATCGTTTGCATCTTGTTGGGCCATGGAGCCCAATTTCCCTCTCGAATCAGCCCAATATACAGGAAAAGAAGCTGAAATATAGGTCTTGGAGACATAAAATTATTTATATACACTGATACACAGCAGATATGCACTGAGCGTATATCACGGGATATGAGCCACAAGCCCATTTGGTAGGTGCAACAGCAGGGGTGGCCCATAAGACTTTGTGGGCAGAATGTCCAAGAAAATAGCTTGCTGAATATTTGTATACACCCTGGATACTACATGGATATACCTCTAATATACACTAAGTGTGAATTATAAGAATGGGCCCTTCAGCCCATTTATTTCTTTACAAGCAGCAGATGGGCCAAAGGCCCAGCCATGAGTAGGCTGTAGGCCCAGACGTGAGTAGTATAGAAATGATTAAATTAAAGGGCCAGGTAGGCCCAATCTTATGTAGAGATTAGTGCAGGTGGAAATTGGGCCCAATCAAGCCCAATTTTACTTTATTATTTCTTTGCATATTGATTTATTTGATATACCTGTTAACTTGTTCTAACACTAACATTTTTATTTGTTTTGTTATTAATCTAATTAAGTTCCCCAACATGTTTGTCATTTATGTTAATTTCTTTTTATTTATTTTATTTTATTGCTCTTTGATGTTAGATTTGTCTCTATGAAATTAGACTATATTGAAAACTTTTCAAAATAGGTCAAGTATTAGTCAATTTTCTTGCAAAATTAGCCCCTTTTCAAGTTTAGTCAATTTTCTCAAAAATTAGTCAACTTTTCGATGAACTTAGTCAATTTTTGCAAGAATTAGTCCATTATTTCAAAATTAATATTTTTTTTTAAGATTTAGCCAAAATTCTTTCAAGTTTAATCAATTTCTTTCAAGTTTAGTCAATCCTTTCAAATTTAATCAACATTCTTTCAAATTTAGTCAATTTCTTTCAAATTTCGTCAATTTTTTTTTCAAATTTAGCCAATTTTTTTTCAAACTAATCAACTTTTTTTCAAAATCATCAAATCCTTTAAAGGTTAGTCAACTTTCTAATCGTCGGTCAATCGCATGTTAGCAGCCATTTTGAGTGATTAAGTTCTTCTCAAAGTGGAAATTGAACCCGAACCTTTCTTTGGTATACTTTAAAAGATTTCTCTGTTAGGTCTTTTAAAATGTTTGTGGTTTCCTAATTATCCTTAAAATTAGGTGGCGACTCTTCTTCTAAATTTTGGGAATTTGATTTGCACTTAACTTAATTAAGTATTAAATTAAATTTTTTCAAAAAAAATCATTAAGTCATTTTTTCAAATTAACACCTTTTTGTCAAATTAAAATATATATTTCTAAAATCTTTGTAGTAAGTTTGATTTCTTGTATTAAGTAAATTAAGTTTTATAAATTTTTTTATGAATAAGTTCTTGATACAGTAAATCACTACTCCGGTCTTGATACTTTTCGTAGGGTTACGCGTTTTCTGAATTTTCAAATATCAAAAATTGTGTTATGCTGACAACCCACAGGAATCATTGTAAACCGAGTATAAATTTATAAGAAAGTCATGTAAACCGAATATCAACTTATATGAAAGCACGGTAAATCAAGTATCAACTGATAATAAAGATTTGCAAATGCAGTATCAAATAGTATATGATCACCTGTTTGATACTTATATCAATATATTTGGAACTAGTAACTTTGTGAATTTAATTTAAGATTTTTTTCAAAAAATTTGTCACAGTTTCCGAATTATTCGATAGCATTGAACATATGACTTTTAAATGAAGAAACAAATTGTATATGATCAAGATACTTATTTCTACATTTTCACCCGTATCATCACATCTACTTAGGTATGACCAAGTACAAATAAGTTGATGTCTCTATACCTGTCACACAGTGTCATCCACAAAACTCGAGTTGTTTGAAGATCCAAACTTTAAATTGTGTTTAGGGATGTTCTTTATAACATAGCTCTTTTCCTGTGAAACGAATTTACAATTAATTAACTAAGAATATATAATTGACTGATTCGTATAGCATAGAATATAAGACAACTTGATACTTGAACAAAACATGTTTTGTCATATAAATATGTGTGTGGAGACTATATTGTTATTCATATTTGATACTTCAAACTTGAATAACAGACAATATTTAGTATGTATGATTTAATATGTCAGTATAATGTAATTAAAGTTCGTGTATTGAGGATTTGAAAAAAAAAAAAAAAACTCTATAAACGGAAAAAGGGGAAGTTCATATCTTTAACTTTTTGGAATTGGAATACAAATTTAATATGAAAAATTTAAAATGCATTAATTGATAAAATGGAACTGATGCCTAGTTTTTAGGCGTCGGTTATGTAATCATGGGTATGAATGAGTATGAGTAGTCTAGGTATCAAATAGTAGGAGAGAGAAACTGAAATTATGAGATTTTAGTAATTTTTTTAATGGTTTGATTATTAGTAATTAAGTTTATAAAAGTTGTGTAATTGTGTAATTTTTCCATCTTTTTTTTTAAATGAAGGGAGTAACACCTAAAACGAAGAGTAATGTTAATTCTATACAAAAAAACAAAAAAACTCGAAAAGCAACAATAAAAGCAACAAACCTAAAATCAACACAAGGTCGGATAATATTCTACCCCTTATAATCTCGCATCTTATCTATACAATAAAAATCATTACTACGAATATTAATAATAGTACAACATTAGTTATTTTAGACTCAACACATCACAAATTCACAAACTAATACGTACTTTATGATTCAACAATTAAAAAAGAAAAAAAAAAGAATGCATATTCTTGTACGTACGAGTCAGGGTTTAAGTTGGAAAAGTAAAAATAGCAACCACTACCTGAACTGAAACTAATTTCACGTTTTCTTCTCCACATTTACGATCTTGTTCTCCAAGTTAACTCCTGCAGTAGCCATGAAGAAGAGATTTCATATCACTCCTAGTGTAGTCAAAAATACAGAAAATTTGGAAGAGGTTCGGAAATTAATTAAGCGTCAAGAGATAGTGATTAGAAACAGAAGTGATAAATATTATAACCAATCGCATCATGAAGCTGCACAGATCATCAAATATGGATATAAGCAAGTATTGGAATGTATATATACAACACTTCTTTTGTTTTGCCATTTTTGAAGTTTCATGCACTTATCAGTTATCTAATATTTTTAATTTGTCATATCTAGTATTAGCTTTTGAAAAATCTAAATGTTTGCCCAACTTCAGTGAGATCTGCATTTTTCCTGGGGTGTCTAGATCTTATACATATATATATACTAAAGCAGCTACCACAGATGGTGAAAGATTTTACTGTGCGTTTAACTTTGTATGAGCAGTTACCAAATATTACACCATTTTTGTTGGAGTCGACTGCCTACAAGATCGAGCTTCTAATACTTAACAGTAATTAGTTTCAATTGATAAGAAGAATGTTTTAGCTTATAATAGAGTATATCTTAGTTGATATGACATTTTTAATTTTTTTTGGAACATTATGCAGAAGATGATCATCACTATAATCTTCCCCTTGATAGGCTCTTCAGTAGTGGCATTATAGACAATCTTATTGAATGTTGTCGATCAAGACATTGGCCCACTCTTCGCGTGAGTATAATTCGTTATAGTTAAATAAGATTCATTACAGATTTTGCTCTGTTTTTCCTAGGGCCAAGCTGCTGAGACATTATGTGAATTGATTAGATATGGAACAATGGCACAAAATGAGGTATTGCTTAGACGTGGCGTTGTTCCTGTTTTTCTGCAAATGCTCAATGATGAGATAGCAATAGACCTTGATGATGAGGAATGGTTGGATTCCTTAGTAATTGTCAAGGTACAAAGCTACTTTTTCTTAAATCTTGTACTTATTTTTAATAAATGAAGTTCCCAGTAAACTGAGATTACCTTGTCACATCTTAAATTTCTGTGTAAGATGTGGATGAAATCTATAATAATGCCATTTTGTTTGATATAAATCACTATGAGAAATGGCTAATAACAAATATGAACACTCAGAATGAATGATAATTTAACTTGGCGAACATGTGAATAATTCTGTCGTCCTGCTTTCATTCGAAAGGTCAGTTTATTTGTAGAATAGATGAAACATCTTGACACTAGGTTGTTGCCAAGTCTGAGTAAAACATCATCAATCGGGAGTTTTTAGTGGAGCATTCTCCAAGGCAGAAAGGATATGGTCTTCATTGATCTCGAGAAGGCCTATGACAAAATTTCGAGGGATGTCCTATGGAGGTGTCTAGAGGTGAAAGGTGGCCCAATGACATAGCTTAGGGTGATAAAAGACATGTACGATGGAGCCAAAACTCGGGTAAGAATGGTGGGAGGGAACTCAGAGTATTTTCCTGTTAAGATGAAATTTAATCAAGGATCTATGTTGAGCCCTTTTCTTTTTGTATTGGTGATGGATAAGCTAACATAGTCTATCCAAGAGAAGGCTCCTTGGTGTATACTATTTGCAAATGACATAGTATTGATTGATGAGACTCGGACTAAAGTTAATGACAGATTGAAGGTTTGGAGACACGCTTTTGGAATCCAAAGGGTTCAAACTGAGCAGGACCAAAACAAAATACTTGGAGTGCAAATTCAGTATTGTGAGAGATGAAGCAGACATTGATGTGAGGCTTGCCACTCAACTTATTCCCAATAGAGATAACTTTAAGTATCTTGGGTCCATCATCCAGAGTAGTGGCGACATCGACGATGATGTCACACATCTTATTGGGGCGACATGGACATAATGGAGGTTTGCCTCTAGAGTAATGTGTGATAAGAAGATATCACCTAAACTCAAAGGTAAGTTTTACAGAACGGTGGTCAGACCGTCTTTATTGTATGGGGTGGAGTGTAGGCCAATCAAAAATGAACATATCCAGAAAATGCAAGTCGCAGAGATGAGAATGTTGAGATGGATGTGTGGTCATAGCAGAAGTGACAAGATTAGGAATGAGACTATTCGGGGGAAGCTAGATGTGGCCCCTGTGACTGATAAGATGAGGGAAGCGAGATTGCGATGGTTTGGATATGTGCAGAGAAGGAGTATTGATGCTCCTATTAGGAGGTGCGAGAGGTTAGACTTGGGAGTTACACCGGACAGGATACAGTGAAACTTGATCTCATTGAGGACATGACCTTAGATAGAAAGGAGTGGAGGTCGCGAATTAGAGTAGCAGGCTAATAGTTTGGCCTTGGGTGTAGTAGGGTGGTAGGATTAGTCGTGTCTTATATCCTGTGTTGTCATTATCTGTCATATATATGTTGATGTTATCATATTTACACACTATCATGTGTTTTTCGTTGTTAGTCATTCTTTCTGTTTCCTTTCTTTCCTTTCCCTTTTTTCCATATCTATCTTATATACTTATGGGTTTTTGAGATGAGGGTTCTCAGGAAACAACCTCTCTACCTTTGAAGTAGTGGTAATGTCTGCCTACAATTTACCCTCCCTAGAGCCCGCTTGTGGGATTCCACTGAGTAAGTCATTGTTGTATCAGTTTTCCATCTGATTTCGATCAGCAAGCTTCCAATATGATTGACCATCTCAGAACACTTGATTTTTGATTTTTTACTGAAGGCGGTGAAGGCTTTGGGTTTATTGTCCACTAAAGTAGATGCCGGAGGTGATTTGATAAGAGAATTTGTTGAACAAAATCTGTGTGGAAGGCTGATGTTGCTTTTTAGGTAAGATTTTCCCTTTTAAATTGAAGTATCATCATGTGGTCTACTGTTCTGTTTCTTCTTTAATCTTTTTTTTCATTTGATGTTAATGTGATCTAATATATTGGGGTTATCATGATAGGGATCCTGAACACGCTATAGTTGAAAATGGGTTGACATTTCTGGAGAACTTTCTTACTAGGGGAAGTGAAGATCAGATACAGGTATTACTTACATATCCCTCATTCAATATCTCAAAGCATTTGTTGTGTTTTCATCCTCGTTTATTGTTTTACTAAGAGTTCCTCTTATAATTAGAATGCTATGTGTTTTAGGTTCTCCTTGACAACCAAGTTTTGCATCATCTGAGACTTGTAACTGATAATCCTGCAGGGGCCAATATATGTGGACAATATAGGGCAGCAAAGGCTTTGGAAAATTTTGCTTGTCGTTCAATAAGGTATAGGGACATTGTCATTTTTTTTTTTTGATTTGCACCAGGTGTCCGAGTCTCTTAGAGCCCCGACTAATCCCGGGGGTGCACAGACCCTTGGCAAGGAGTTTCCTGCAAGTGCACCACGGTTAATTCAGGTTTTACCCAGTCCGATGGCCATAAAAAATTGTTTGCACCTAGTGGGTTTCGATCTTGAGACGTTGAAAGGGAGCAAACCCCAAGGCTCAAGTCTATTACTACCAGGCCAACCCCTGAGGGTTTATAGGGACCTTGTCATTAATAGTGGTGCAGATCTTACCTCATTATTTCGAGTTCTAAGTTGCCTAGTCACAAATGCAATGGATCGGGAACTAGCAGCTATGAGTGCTGCTAGAACAATAGGATACTTGTGTTTTGGTAGTCCATCCCCACCATTTGATAAGGTTGAGTAGGAGATAATTTGTGTTGTCCTTTGAGATCTATCACACAAATCACTGATTACATTAATGCTCATACACACTACACTATTGTTATTTCAGCTGAGGCCATTATTACCGATCCTACGGTTTCTCATTAATGGAATGGAGCCTCTTATAGGAGAAGCAGCACATCCTGCTATTAAACATGCATGCTTGATTATTGCATGTCTAGCACGCGGTGGATTTGATCCTATAAATGCATTGATTGACGGAAATATGTGCCCAAGGTTGGTGATTATTTTGGGGTAAGTTCTCCTTAAGACAATAATTTTTGTGTGCTAGTAGTTCCGATAAAATGTTCAGCTAGTATAACATAGAATCTAATAAACTTGAGGTTATGACAGACATCCTGACAGTGAGGTAGTTGCAAGTACGCTGAAGGTTATGGAGAACTACTTTAAGAACGGAACTGAGAATCAAATTGAGGTAATTTCCTTGTACCATTAACATGCAACAGCTAAACCAATAATTGTAACCTCCTACTATAATTTTTTTGTATTGAATTTGAATAACTGAAATCCTATTAAATGATAAATTAGTACTACTATAGTACGATGAATATGGTTAACCAGAAATAATATTCAATCTCACTGTAAGTGTTTTCACGTCTTAACTAAGGACCTTTGGTATAGTATTAGTATTTTTGTGTGAGTTTATTTAATCTGTTTTACAGTGAAGCCTTGCAAGTTCTGCTATTTTAGGTATGAGATTTTTAGTATTGTTATTGTGTGACTGCTTCATATAGTATTGAAAAACTTGACTACTTATTTTCATGACATCGCCAATGCAGTTCAATCTTGCTACTGAATTAACAGATAAGATGGTTATATTTGAATGATTTTTTGTTGTTATTCGCTAAAAACCTAGTAGCCACGTGTCGAAACTAGTTTGTCTGAAAGAAGGATGAGAAAATTAGCAATATGTGGTCTGTTGTTTTATGAATGAAAAGTTTACTTCATCATAAGGAATTAAAGTGTACCCTTTTAAATGTCTTCTAGGTTCTACATGACAACCAAGTTCTTCAACGTTTTTTAGAAATTCTAATCAATAATGAGAACCGACCTTTCCATCTGGAGTATGTTTGTCGTGCCATCGCAAATATAGATAATTACCGAGCAGTCAAATCCAGGTTCATTTCCTGACATGTACAATATTTGAGATATTCTATAGCCACTAAGTTTCGTTCTTGAAAAATAATAAATCAAGAAAAGAAAGATAGAGGCAAACAACAATATTTATATTTCAAGAATTTGTGCGAAGATTACAATCTTTATAAAAAATTTTAAAAAAATGTAATCCTCTCATTCTTCTCCTTACGATCATCAACTCAAGAGTTTTGCTTTGTTCTTGAATGAAGAAATAATTGTTGAAACTTTACTACGAATGCGGAACCAAGCTTTAATCACAATCATAGAAATATGAGAACTTGTGGCTTGCAATTTGGAGACAAAACTCTTTTGTATGCGGAAGACTTGCGGATCACCACTGAAGAGCAGAACTTTTCTATGTATTTCTCTTCTTCTTGTTCCTCTTCTTCTTCTTTTTCTCTTTTTCTTTGTCTTATGAAGACCCCTTTGTATAGTTGTAAGTTAGGGTTTTAGGGGTATTTTGGTCTTCAATTAATTTTAGAAGACCTTGGACATATGAGTTGGACTCTTCTTGTCAACTTAATAGACTGACCCAAATATAATTTGAATTTTATTTAAGTCATAAAATTTTAACTTAAATATTAATTCAACCTCATTAACCAATAATTTGACTTGGTCAATGTATCCTGAATTTAAGATCTAATCCACATTTAATATGGATTGATCAATAAAATTTCTCTATCTACAAATGCCCCCTACTTCAAGGCTTGTCGGGGTCCTTGACTTGTCGAACATTTAAAGACAAGACTTGAGGTATTCATGAATCAAATATATTTTTTTTCGTAGGAAGTCTTTCAAAACTTTTCATATTTGATTCAATGGAGATTTTCTATAACTTGACTCCAATGAAATTTTCCATAACTTGATTCCAATGTAATTTTTCATAATTTGAATCCTGTGAAAAATTCCACAGGAGTGGAATTTTCCACAACTTGAATCCTGTGGAATTTTCCACAACTTGAATTGTGAAATTTTCCACAAATTGGTTCATATGAAATTTTTACTATGATTTGATTTTAATTATGGGCTTTTTGTAATTTGTAGGAAAATAATTTATGTACTTTTGGTATCTATAAATATCCATACTCCCATGGAGGCTAATTGTCAATTTGCAGTATGTTGACACCCAATTTTTACCCGCCACGGTGTCAAATTAGTCATCGGGCTTTATTTTTATTTTTAGCCATTTTTTTA
>JAPFFP010000002.1:15664483-15681505 GCA_026153255.1 Solanum medicagineum
TACTATATAACTCAAAATATATATAATATTTACATAATAAAGTGCTTAAAAGTAAGCTCATACATAGTAAATATCATGTTATAAAAGATATAAAAATAGGAGCAACTTACAAGAGTAGAATAACCGATAAATTTCAACTTGACCCGAAAATGACTCGGACGCTTCTAACCGGACTCGAAACTGATTTTTAACACTTTAAGTGTATAAAATCAGTAGGAATATGACAGAACATAGGAGGAACCATTAATATTTGGTGCTGAACAGGCCAGAAAATGACCCCAATTTTATAGGCCAAAAAGTGAAGTGAAGGACGCCCGTACTTCACTGAAGGAAGCCCGTACTTCCCTGAAGGATGGACGTCTTCCCTGAAGGATGCCCATCCTTTAGTAATGGTCGGCCCCACCACCAAAAAAAAAAGATATTTTGCAGTTAGACTCCTTTCATCAATCCGATCAAACTTTTCTTCTGCAAAAATTTCAAATTCCTATCCAAACTCCTCGAGATAATTAATTGGTAAACTTTTCTTTCTTAAAAATCCCCTTTACAACTCTTTCAAATATTCCAACCAAGGTAGACGAACTCTTCTAACTATTCCAACCAAAGTAGACGAATATTTGGAGTCGTTACAGCAGCTTCCACTGACTTCACTCCAGCGATATTTGATGCAATTCCGACAAGGTTATTTGGGGGGTTTTTACTCTGATTCCGGTGACACCACAAAGATACAGCGAGATTTTTGGCGAATATCGGTGAAATTCATTTCCAGGTGATATTCCCCAATTTCTTCTCTATTCATTATTGTCTTGACTGAAATATTGACTGTTCTTGGATGCCAATTTTCTACTATTCCTGATTGTTCTCTTGAATGGAATATTGATTGTTTTTGGAAGCCTATTATGATTGTTCTTGACTGCATATTGATAGCACTATTTCATAATTTTGGTGATTGTTCTTGATTGTCTGTTGATAGCATTGTTTCATAATTTTACTACTTTGGTATATTGATGTATATTATTGTGTATTGTTGTATAGGGCTGATGTATTTGCTGTATACTGTTATATATTGTTGATGTATATTGTTGTATATTATTATATATTGTTGTATATTGTTGTATATTGTTGTCTATTGTTGTATATTGTTATGGTGTATTGTTGTATATTGTTGTATATTGTTGTATATTATTGTATACCTATTGATTGTTAGTTTTTCTTGTTGTTTTACTATTTTACTTGTATATTCGCTAGTTTGTATTTTTTGGATCTTTGTAGCTTAGAGAGTTAGTGGTTCTTAGTTTAGTGGCATCAGGATCTCATGGTGGACTAGGTTCATATCATTGTTTGGGGTCAAGGGTTAGGATTAAGGATGGTAAAGGGGGACGGGTTTATTCAAGTTAAGGGTAGGGTTGTGGAATATAGGATCACTTACAGGGAAATCCATAGAGTTAGTAAAGTGTCTTAAGAGGACATATATTAATATTGTGTGTGTTCAAGGTGGGTAGGTACCAAGGCTCCAGACATCGATGGATATAAGTTATGGTACTCGGGTGGTTCCAGAGATAGAAATGGTGTGGGTATCCTAGTCGACGAGGACCTTAGGGGTTATATGGTTGATGTTAGAAGGGTTAATGATAGGATGATATTTATCAAACTCGTGGTTGGTAAGCATGTGGTGAACGTCGTTAGTGCTTGTGCACCCCAAGTAGGTCTAGATGAGGAAGTCAAAAGGATATTTTGGAAGATCTGGATGAGGTTGTGGGAGGCATACCGGAGACAGAAAAAATCTTCATTGGGGGTGACTTGAATGGGCATATCGGGGCAACTACTAGCAGGTTTGAAGATGTTTATGGAAGCTTTGGTTTTGGGGAGAGGAATGGAGGTGGAACGTCTCTCTTGGATTTTGTCAGAGCCTTTGAGTTAGTTGTCGCTAACTCGTATTTCCCGAAGAGGGAAAACCACTTGATCACCTTTCATATACGGTAGGTAAGACGCAGATAGATTACCTACTTCTCCAGAAGGGCGATAGAAGTTTATGTAAGAACTGCAAGGTTATTCCAAGTGAAAATATTTCCACTCAACATAGGATTCTAGTGATAGATTTGGAGATCAAGAGAGAAATGAAAAAGAAGGTTACTTATGTCCAACCGAGGATTAGATGGGGATGCCTTACTCTTGCACTTTCTCGTGAGATGGAAAAAAAAGTTGAGAAACTTAGAGGCTTGGAGTAGTGTTGGAAATGTGAACAACATGTGGGACACTACTGATGGTGGCATTAGAAAGGTTGCTACCAAGGTTCTAGGGGTTTCAGAGGGACCTTTGGTGGAAGTCAGGGCGATTGTTCATGGAATGATGAAATTCAGGGCAAAGTGAAATATAAGAAGGTTGCTTACACAAAGTTGTTGGAGTGTAAGGATGAAGATGAAAAGCAAATGCTTAAGGAGATGTATAAGACTGCAAAGTCAAAAGCAAAGATGGCGGTGATGAGTGCTAAGACAGCAGCATTTGAGCGCCTATACGAGGAGCTAAGTGATAAAGGTGGGGACAAGAGATTGTATAGGCTCTCCAAAGAGAGGGAAAGGAAAGTTCGCGACTCGTACCAAGTGAAGTGTATCAAGGATAAGGAGGGTGAGGTGTTGGTGAATGATATTTCTATTAAACTAAGGTGGCAAATAAACTCTTAAATGAAAAAGGAGATTGAAATATTGAGATGGGTTAGTTGGCACACTATGAAAGTCATCGTGATTTTCGTTATTGTAGGCGGTTAAGAGTTGAGGAGGTTAGAAGGGCTATTAGTAAGATGAAGAGAGGGAGGGTGATCAGACCCGATGAAATTTCGATAGATTTTTGGAAGAACATGGTCAAGGATGGCATAGAGTGGCTGACTAGATTGTTCAATACCATTATGAAGACAACCAAGATGCCTGATGAATGGAGGAGGAGTACAATGGTTCCATTGTATAAACACAAAGGAGATATTCAAAATTCTTACAACTACAGGGGTATCAAGTTGCTCAGTCACACTATAAAGGTTTGGGAGAGAGTGGTGGAGATGAAGGTGAGGCAAGTAGTGTCTATTTTGGAGAACCAGTTTAGATTCATGCCGGGGTGGTCGACTACTGAAGCACTTCATCATGTTGGGAGATTAGTGGAGAAATATAGGGAAAGGAAGAAGGACCTTCATATGGTGTTCATTGATCTTGAGAAGGCCTATGACAAGGTGCCAAGGGATGTCCTATGAAGGTGTCTAGAGGTGAAATGTGTCCTAATGGCATATATCAGGGTGATTAAGGACATGTACGGTGGAGCCAAAACTCGGGTAAGAATGGTAGGAGAAGACTCACAGTACTTTCCTGTTGAGTTGGGACTCCATCAAGGATCTGTGTTGAGCCCTTTCTTGTTTGCCTTAGTGATGGATAAGCTGACGCGATCTATCTAGGAGGAGGTTCCATGGCGTATGCTATTTGCAGATGACATAGTACTGATTGATGAGACTCGAGCTAAAGTTAATCATAGGTTGGAGTTGTGGAGACACATCTTGGAGTCCAAAGGATTCAAACTGAGCAGGACCAAAACTATATACTTGGAGTGCAAATTCAGTGTTGCGAGGGATGAAGCATACATTGATGTGAGGCTTTCCACTCAACCTATCCCTAAGAGGGAAAATATTAAGTATCTGGGTTCTATCATACAGAGTAGTAGCGATATCGACAATAATGTCATACATCGTATTGAGGAAGCATAGGCTAAATGGAGGCTTGCCTCGGCAGTATTGTGTGATAAGAAGATACCACCAAAACTCAAAGGTAAGTTTTATAGAATAGTGATTAGACCATCTCTTTGTATAGGGTGGAGTGTTGGCCAATAAAAAATGCACATGTACAAAAGATGCATGTCGCAGAGATGAGGATGTTTAGATGGATGTGTGGTCACACCAGGAGTGATAAGATTAGGAATGAGACCATTCGAGAGAAGCTAGAGGTGGCGCCTGTGGTTGATAAGATAAGGGAAGCGAGACTGCGATGGTTCTGACATATGCAGAGAAGGAGTATTGATGCTCCTATTAAGATGTGCGAGAGGCTGGTTTTTGGAGTTACATGGAGGGGTAGAGGTAGACCAAAGAAGTATTGGAGAGAGGTGATTAGACAAGATATGTGAAACTTGATCTCACCGAGGAAATGACCTTAGATAGAAAGGAATGGAGGTCGCAAATTAGAGTAGTAGAATAATGGGTTGGGCGGGTTAGGTGGATGCCTGGCCTTGGGGTGCCTTGGGGTTTAGTAGGATAGCAGGAATAATTGTGTTTATATCATGTTTGTCATTATCTACCGTATGTGTGTAAATTTGTTCGTATTTATATATTGTTATGTGCTCTTTGTTATTAGTCTCCCTTTCTATTCCCTTCTCTTTTTTTGTTGTCATATCTAGTTTATTCTGCTTGTGAGTTGTTGAGACGAGGGTTCCCAAGAAATAGTCTATCTACTTCTATGAGGTAGTGGTAAGGTTTGCGTACATTCTACCCTCTCTAAACCTCACTTGTGAGATTCCACTGGATATGTTGTTGTTGCAAAGGCTTTCGCAGCCATATTTTGATTTTATTTTAAGAAAAAATTGGACGTTGAGTCCTTACTTATTGATTGAAAATTTTAAAATTCAAGTTTGAGATTTCAAGTTCAAATTTTAAGCGCTTCATGGAGAGGAACAAAGATGGTGGCAAGAAGATTCCTGCTAATAAGCAAGCCTATGTGCAGGTTCTTTTTTTTCTTAAAAAAATAATTTGTGGAGTGATTTGTTAATTACTAATTATTTATTTTTTAAAACTTGTTTGCTGGGACTTCAAGATGTTACAGAAAAGTAAGAAATATAAATAAGGAATAGTAGTTAATTTGACTCTGTATGTATAATCTCCAGGAATTCAAAGGGATTCCAGCAACTTATATATATGCAGAAATTATTACTATATTGATTACCCTATTTACATAGTATAGCTTTTCGTCAGTATAGTTTTTCGATGAAAAGGGTTTACATAGTATACAAATGGGTTTACATCGTATAATTTTCCTTCGGAAGGGGTTTGCATAGTATAATTTTTCGACGAAAGGGGTTTATTTTAATTGACCCTGATCTCCAGCAAAGTTTTAATCTTTTTTATCTTACTGATTGTGTTTGTAAATGTCTCTCTTAGAAAAAAAAAAAGTAAAAAACACCAATGTCTGTGGGGGATTTAAGTCCAAAAGCACAATGTACATATGAATTTTTAGTGGAACACGGTGCTAAAGAAGAAATAGTATATGTTATGTTCTAGAGTCTTTGATTCGGTGTGTCTAGATTGTTGAATGTTGAGTCTGGTAACTTTGAACCCTCCTCTCCTTGAGCTTACATATATGTAGGTTTATTTTCTATTGTAGTAGTAATGGCTATGTTCGCGTTTATTACATATTTTAGGGACAGGAATGGATACAAAAGAAACATCTCCGTTTGTTTTGCTCTCTTCTTCTATAAGGGAAGATTCATATTTAATTCTGGAGAGGTAACTCTTGAGTGATAGTATATCGATTTACCTGCTTGAGGGAGTTGTCTAGTTGGTTACTTAGTTTGAAGAACCCTTGTAAGGTGTTAATCCTTAAAGCATTTTTTATGACACGGGGATTACAACGCTTCTACATGGAAGATAAGATAAAATTATCTCAGGTAGTTATGTCTAATATGCGTGATTTAAGTTTCAAACTAGTGCAAATGTTATTGTTATTTTTCATTGCTAAATAATTGATATACTGGTAGATCACATTTGTCTTACTTGTGTCTGGTCGGAGACAATAGGTGGACTTCCAGGTTTGCATCTTCACCTTTAGGGGAATAATGAACTACTTTGAAACTATAAACAAGTTTGTTCCTTTAACTTTATTAGAGGAGTAAATTGATTTCTATGTGATGACTCCTAACTAATTCATAAAGTCTCAGGTCTTCTTTTGACTTTAGCTAGCATGAAAGACGATAGTCCTGGGAGTCCTAGCGTTATGAGTATCGGTTCCACTACTTACTTATCACTAAAATGTACAGTGACAGTGGCACTACTTTAAAAAAAAGCATCTCTATTGTTCTTTTAAAGCCCACATATGGGGTCATCCAACTCTGGATTTACTGGTTAATGCACTGAAGACTTATGTCCCTCATGGTGTCACGAAAAATGAACATATCATCCCATAAAGTGGATCTGCATTAGCTCCTAAGCTGCGAGCCGATGGAAAGTTCAACGCTTAGTATATCAGCTTTTTTCCTATGGATGATTCATTTGGTTGGATCTCATTATGGTCCAAGTGATACCTCCATTATATATGTTTGTAAATTACATGACGTCAGGGGGAAAGTTAACACCATAAAGGCCAAAGCTTGTGGACTCCAAGATGGGAGAAAACTTGGACAGTTGCAGAATAGGATCAGTGTAAAGTCAGATCTTCTTGATATAAAGGTCAGTTCTATTATACTCATTAGAACCATAGTATGAACCTTGTTTCTGCAGTATCCTTTAAAGTCAGCTGTTTATCATTTTGCCTCGTTCAGGTCCATCTAGATGATGTTATTGGTCCACCTATTCCTAGACCAATTGTACTGATTGTTGACTGTCCAAAAGAACCTCATGTACAAGAGTTACTCTCTGCACAAGCTTTTGAGGCCTATTATTGTGAGTCCAACTCCGCCAATGTTTTGAACTTCATCATTCATTTGAGCCCTTCTACTGTCATCAATAGTCCAATTTATGAGAAATAGATGAGAAAATTTGATTTTGCATAACATATTATGGCAAGAACTCTAGAATTCCTTGGTTGGTGATGTACGAAAGGAAGCACCAGAATCCAAAATTCAAGATTCAACCGGGCTATCAACATTAAAAACAAATGTATATCCAATGTCTTCTGCTAAATTTACAGAGTCATTATCATTTTCAGATTTGTTATTCTACTTCTTTTGGGTTTTTTAAAGTTTGTCCTAATATACCCCCTCTCTCCACAGTTCCAACATATCACATTAGATTTATGTGGAGATTTTTCATGAATTTTTTGACTTAGATCTGCCATGTATATTTTGACCCCTCGATTTACCCCTCCCCCTTTGTTCAACATTGAGAGCATTACCCGAAGATTCTTTGATCTCTCTCTTGCGAATACTTTCGCTAAGAACAATATCTCATATTTCATCAAACTTCAGTTTTTTAGACCCACGGGTACTACTAATTGCAGCAACAACCATATCCCAAGATTCAGGTAGAGATAACATCAAAATCAAAGCCTTAATTTAGTCATTGAAACTAATATTAATAGAACTCAGTTGACTTACAATCATATTGAATTCATTAATATGGACAGCCACAGATATGTCTTCAGACATTTGTAAATTTGAATAATCTATGCATCAAGTATATCTTGTTCATCGCAGAGGGCTTCTCGTACATATTTGGCAGCGCTTTCATCAAATGTGTTGTCATCTTCTCATTCACAATGTTGAAGGACACATTTTTGGAAAACTCAACTGGATCAAATGTAGAGCTTGTCGATCCTTGAGTTTCCATTTTTCTTCTGCCATCACCTCTGGCTTCACCCAAGTCAAGGGTTCATGAAGATCCTTCTGATACAGAAGTCTTTGATTTACATTTTCCACAACTCAAAATTGGAGCCAACAAACTTATCAATACTGACCTTTGAACTCTCCATCGACATAGATCGTGGTGAATCTAACCTTGCTGTGATACCAGTTGTTAGTATCTACACCAGATCTATTGAGATATCAGATGAAGAAGAAAAACAGTTTTAAGAAGAAGAGGAAGTAGAAAGAAGTGAGAGTTTCTCTCTCTTAAAATGGGAAGACAATATTTTAATGTGGTAACAGCCAACTTACTTGGGCAACCTCCACGGGTATATATATATACTAAATGAATACGGAATATTTTTTTTACATGGAGAATGAATGGTACAGCCTAAAAATAGTGCGGATTATATAAAATTCAAATTGTAATTACAGCAAGATATTTGTCGCCCATACAACAAAGAGGATTATTGTCAGTTCAGTTATTGTTGGTTTGATTCAATTTTTTTCCCGATTGAAATCAATATGTATGTTGAGGAAATATGCATTTCAAAGGATGTAGACATCTAATATATGAACAATCCATAAAAAAAAAAAACAATTGTAGATTCAATTAAGCGATTAAGGATACTAGAATTAAGCAATTTTCTTAAGAATTTTTCTTGAGTAGATGACTGCAATGAAATTTTAAGAAAATAGTAGTGTATGTGACTTCAATATGTCATCAAATTATTAATTTGTGAGATAATATATAATTATTTTAAATTATCCCATGAATAAATATTCATGATAAGAATGTTTATATACTTAAATAATTTTTTATTTTTATTTTAATACAATAAATAAGGCCTTAATATAATAACTAGGCGAGTAATACTTTTTTACATAAAAATACATATTTCATGTCATGAATTTTGGTCCGATCTTTTGTATTGAAGTTAAGCCCAAACTCTTTTCTTTTTGTATAAATCATACAAATCATTTTTGTATAAATTATTTTTAGTAAAGGCTTTCGCAGCCATATTTTGATTTTTTTTAAAGAAAAAATTGGATGTTGAGTCCTTACTTATCGATTCGAAGATTTAAAATTCTCAATGACGCTGAGTCCTTACTTATTTATTCAAAGATTTAAAATCCACGTTTGAGGTTTCAAGTTCAAATTTTAAGCGCTTCATGGAGAGGAACAAAGATGGAGGCAAGAAGGTTCCTACTAATACGCAAGCCTATGTGCAAGTTCTTTTTTTTTTCTTCAAAAAAATTATTTGTGCAGTGATTTGTTAAGTACTTATTATTTTTTTTAAACTTGTTTGCTGGGATTTCAAGATGTCACAGAAAAGTAAGAAATATAAATAAGGAATAGTAGTTAATTTGACTATGTATGTATAATCTCTTGGAATTCAAAGAGATTCCAAGAACTTATGTATATGCAAAAATTATTACTGTGTTGATTACCCTATTTATGTAGTATAGTTTTTTGTCAGTATAGTTTTTCGACGAAAAGGTTTATATAGTATACGAAAGGGCTTTACATAGTATAATTTTTCGACGGAAGGGGTTTACATACTATAATTTTTCGACGAAAGGCGTTTAGTTTAATTGACCTGATCTCCATCAAAGTTTTAATCTTTTTCATCTTACTGATTGTGTTTGTAAATGTCTCTCTTAGAAAAAAAATAAAAAACACCAATGCATGTGGGGGATATATGTTCAAAAGAACAATATACGTATGAATTTTTAGTGGAAAACAGCGCTAATGAAGAAATAGTATGTGTTATGTTCGAAAAGATTGAATCTTTTGATAATCTTTTGAGTCTTTTCTAGAGTCTTTGATTTAGTGTGTTTAGACTATTGAAATGTTGAGTTTGGTAACTCTGAACCTTCCTCTCCTTGAGCTTACACGTATATAGTTTTATTTTCTATTGTAGTAGTAATGGCTACGTTCGCAATTATTGCAGATTTTAGGGACAGGAATGGATACACAAGAAACATCTTCATCTGTTATGTTCTGCTCTGCTTCGATAAGGAAAGATTCATATTCAACGCTAGAGAGATAACTCCTGAGTGATAGTATATTGATTTACCTGCTTGAGGGAGTTGTCTAGTTGGTAACTAGTTTAAAGAAGACTTGTAAGGTGTTAACCTTAAAGCATTGTTCATGACAGAGGGATTACAACGCTTCTGCATGGAACATAAGATAAAATTATCTCAGGTATATATGTCTCATATGCGTGATTTTAGTTTCAAACTAGTGCAGAAGCTACTGTTCATTGCTAAACAATCGATTTACAGGTAGATCACATATGTCTTACTCGTGTCTGCTTGGAGACAACAGGTGGACTTCTAGGTTTGCATCTTCACCTTTGGGGGGAATAATGAACTACTTTGAAACTATAAACAAGTTTGTCCCTTTAACTTTCTTAGAAGACTGTGTGACAATTCCTAACTAATTTATTAAGTCTCAGGTTTGCTATTGACTTTGGCTTGCATGAAAGACGATAGTCCTGGGAGCCCTGGTGTTGTGAGTATCGGTTCCACTACTTATTTCACTAAAATGTACTGTGACAATGGCGCTACTACTTACTAAAAAAGCATCTCTATTGTTCTTTTAAGGTCCACATATGGGGTCCGCCAAATCTGGATTTACAGGTTAATGCAATGAAGACTTATGTCCCTCATGATGTCATAAAAAATGAACATATCATCCCACAAAATGGATCTGCATTAGCTCCTGAGCTGCGAGCTAATGGAAAGTTCAAGGTAATTAGTATTGCAGCTATTATCCTATTGCCGATTCATTTAGCTGGATCTCATTTTGGTCCAAATGATACCTCTATTTATATGTTTGTAAATTGCATGACGTTGGGGGGAAAGTTGACATTGTAAAGGCCCAAGCTTGTGGCCAAAGCATCTTTATTTGATGTTGAGATTGCTCCTAATAGAATCTCGATAACAAAGTTGAAGAAGAAATCAACTAAATCATTTTGAGAATATGATATACATTGGAGGGAAGAAGTATCTCGAGTGCATCTACCTATGGAGGAAGCAAAAATGATCACTTTTTCGTTCAGGCACAAGAACCGAAATATTATGAACGAATGCTCACAATGGGTGGAAAGACTTTTGTTGAGGTGATCAAAGCAGGAGACATGATTGAAGATGGTATCAAGAGTGCAAAAATAACAAGTCTTGTACCGTTGCAGTCCACTAGTAAGGCTCTCCAAACTGGTACTCTTGGAAATGGAAAGAAGAAAGAAAAAGAAGCACTGCAGTAATGGCTCTTGGAAGTACTTCATACCATCGTCAACAACCTTCACAATATCTGCCCCGTGCTCCACATCCACAGTACCTCCTATATTCCCCACCTTAATACTACCAAGCTTCATCATCTTACCAACATCATCCAACACAAATTTCATACCCTGTTTACCACACATAACCATCATATCGAGCTTCACGTCCATCACCATATCAAGCCCCACCACCACAGCTTTACCATCAAAATAATGCACCCGTAGCTCACCCAAATAGACCTTCCCATAATTTTACACCATTAGGGGAGCCACTGAGTGTTGTATTTGAAAGGTTACAGGCTTCAGGCTTATTGTTTCCTGTGGAGGGTTAGAATTTTAGACCCACCGCCAAGGAGTTTTGATCCTTCTAATACCTGGGCATACCATTCGGGAGTTAAGGGCATTCCACTAATCATTGTTATGCATTGAAACACAAGGTTGAAGACCTCATTGAGATGAACAAATCACAGTCAAGCAGCTAACATCAAATAAAAAACAATCCGCTCATAAACCATGATGATGTCTCGGTAAATATGATTAGTGTAGATGAGGGTGATTGTAATCCATTTGAGTTTAGAGTGACTATAGGTAGCGTAGAAGATTATTCTCTTGTGGTTGTGTTTTCTCCTGCTATAACAGTAAAAGGTGTTGCACCTATTGAGATATTAGGAGCACTAAGTCAATTTACCAGTATATGATAATAAGGCAGTACCATGGAATTATCAACAAGTTGTGATGGAATGTCGAGGAAAAGATACAGTTATTGATAAGACTAAGACTTCAGGAATGACGAGGTCTGGAAGATGCTATATGCCGGAGGAACTCGCTAGACTACGGCAAAATAAAGAGAGCGATGCGCCTTCCAAAAGGTTATGCAGAGGTCGAGGCGGAGGATTTTTTGAGAAAAATTAAGGCAAGTGAATATTCAGCTATGGATCAGTTGAAGAAGACCAATGCCCAGATCCCAATTCTTTCTTTATTGTTAACCTCTGACGTACACAAAATGCACTGTTTCGGATTTTAAGTGAAGCACATGTTCCAATTGAAACATTAGATAAAGCATTAGCTGGGATGGTTATGCACGTGTTTGACAGTCATCGAATTAGCTTTGACAATGTGAACTACCGCGATAGGAATGTGCTCACAACAAAGCATTGCACATAACCGTTAAATATCGTAATATGTTCGTACCTAAGGTGTTGATTGACGGAGGATCCGGACTCAATATTTGTCCATTGGCAACTCTGGAAAAGATAGGGTATGATTTTAGCAAGCTCAAGAAGAGTGATATGAATATTCAAACTTTTGATGGAGCCAATAGAAGTCTCATTGGGGAAATAGAGTTGAACGTATTGATTGGGCCAGTTGAGTTTGTCATGGAATTTCAAGTACTTGATATATACACGACCTACAACATGTTGTTGGGACGACTAGATCCATATGGCCGGAGCTATGTCATCTACTTTGCATCAAACTGTCATATTTGAGTGGGACCCACAATTCATATGTATACATAGAGAAGATGACACATCCATCTATCGAGAGAAATATACTCTATCTATTGAGGTAACTGAAGGGTTTGATGGAGAGACATTTCATGCATGGGAAATTGTTGAAGTTACTAGTGTGTGTGAAGAGAGTCAAATTGAAGAATCTAAAATGTCATATGCCACGATCATGGTCGCAAAGGAGATGAAGTTACTAATGTGTGTGAAGAGAGTCAAATTGAAGAATCTAAAATGTCATGTTTCGCGATCATGGTCGCAAAGGAGATGTTGAAGAATGGGTACCAACCTGGATTTGGATTAGGAAAGACATTAAGTGGAAGGGTTGAGCC
Organism: Solanum medicagineum; assembly: GCA_026153255.1. Classification (NCBI taxonomy): domain Eukaryota; kingdom Viridiplantae; phylum Streptophyta; class Magnoliopsida; order Solanales; family Solanaceae; genus Solanum; species Solanum medicagineum. The sequence continues at coordinate 15,677,186 of JAPFFP010000002.1, forward strand.
TGTGGATCTACCTAAAAATCAATTTACATTTGGTTAGGATATGAACCAACTAAAGAAGAGGTAGAGAAAGCACGTGAGAGAAAAAGAAAAAAAAGAGATTTTCTTGTCAAAACCAATTCCAACCATTGGGCAAAGCTTTTCAAAACTTGCCATTGCCGAAACTTCAAATCTTTCTATTGAAAGCGCTTGTGATGACATTGTCTATGGGATAAAGAGTTTGTTCTGGAGGATGAAGATGATCATGCTATGGTAATTGAAGATATTGCTAAAACATCGGTTGTACGAGCTATCGAACCTAGCTTTGAGTTGAAGAATTGGAGTTACACCTCAACTTTGGTTCGCCAGGAGTTTCAATAGTTTAAGTTATTTCTCTTTTTGTAATAGGCCGGAGGCATAAGCTTGAACCTTTTCTTGTGTATCTTTTTGCCTCTATGTTTTGTTGTGGCTCTTTTAGTTAAGACTTTTCTTTTTTGTAATGAACTATGATTGACCTGACTTTCTTTTGGATACGTAGGCAGCGCATATCGGGTGCGGTTCCTTTATCTCAAAAATCAAAATCTGTCAAAATTCCTCTTTTGTATGCGCAAACTACGTAGTGATTTCCTTTTGGATACGTAGGCAACCCACCTTGGGTTTGGCCCCTTTACTTTTAAAAATTTAAAATCATCATATTTTGTTTTTTTTATGAACTATGAGTGGCATGATTATTAGGGGATCCGAGGAGGACTCGGCCTCTACCTTTTAAATTTCATATTTTTTGCTTTGTTGAATCATTTTTCTCTTAATTTTTTAATTATTATTATTCAAATGCCTCTAGAACTTAAAACAGGGGCAGATTCTCTCGAATCGGCTTAATTGCCTTTTTAGCTTTTAAAGCTTTCTTTTCTCTCTCATATGAAATCGACTATCCTCAGTACTTGAAGCTGGGACAACTTTTTTCTTTCTTTTTTTAGCATTGATATTTTTTAATATTCAACTATTTTAAGTTGAGTTTTATTTAAATTCGAGTCTTTATAGCTACTAAGTAGATGTCTTTTCTTAAGTTGCTTAAGCCTTTCAAAATGACTTTCTCATATTACTTGTTGCTGAAACTGCCCGGCGAATGATATGCATCCAATGGAATATCGAAGTATGTGGACGCACCAAGACAAGAATTCGCTCAAGGGATAAGTTCGCCCAAAAGCACAAGTCAACCAATTTTTGTTTGAACTCATTTTTTTTCTTTGATGAGACAAGCTCAATTGATATGCACATGGTGGAGACAATGAAATATTTTGCTTCCTTTAACGGAAAATGTATTCAAAATACAATGGTGTATGACTCTCAAGTGTGAACTGTAAGTTTGAATTCACTAACCCTATCACTATTTTATACATATTCATTTTGTTCAAATTCTCTTAGTATGTAGTATTCATAAGGTAGCTGGATATTCGTGGCTTTAGTTTATTCAAAGCCCCTTCAAGTGGACATAATTCAATTCTCCTGTAGCTTTTCTTATGAACATGGACATTATCTTTATTCATCTTGCTCTCAGCGTGGACGTTGTTCAACTCTCCATCAAATTTTGAACACAGGTATGTACATAAGTTCATCATGGCAATTTTTGTTGTTAATCCTTATTTTTAGCTTGTGACATTTTCTAAGGGTTCGTGGACATATAATTATGAATCTAATCTTCTTTGAATTGAACATAAATTTGGTCAAATAACATGAATTTAGTTTCCCTTATAAGATGTTGCGGGTGTGGAATAAATTCTTTCGTACTAAGAATTTGTGGAAATGAATTTAAATTTTTGCACTGTAGACGTGAATTTATTTTTCGCATTATCATCTTGTGAAAGTAGATTTAAATTTTTGCACTATAGACGTGGATTTTTTTTTCTTTTGCATTATCATCCTGTGGAAGTAGATTTAAGTTTTTGCAATGTGGACGTGAATTTTTTATTTTATTTTATTTTTTGCATTATCATCTTGTGGAAGTGAATTTAAATTTTCGTACTGTGAACATGAATTTATTTTTTGCATTATAATATTATAGAAGTGGATTTAAATTTTCGCATTGTGGACGTGGATTTACTTTTTGCATTATGATTTTGTGGAAGTGGATTTAAATTTTTGCACAGTGGACGTGGATATATATTGTGCCTCTAACTCTTACTAAATGGACGCATATGTGGATTTTACCTTTGAAAAAGTGTACATAAAAGTGAATTTAACTTTTTCCAAGCCATCACCAAATTGGGGATTCAATTTGTCTTTAAAACACTAATGTGGACTCAAATTTTTCTACGAGGACGACATGCAAGAGTAAATTTCCTTTTTTCATCTTTCTCATATATATATTTTATTATTGATGATTGTTTCTAGCTTGTGACACTTCGAAAGTGAAAAGATTGAAGTTAGCACTAGACATCAATTCGTGGACCATGCTCTAAGCAGTGGATTGGGGCAATTGTTGAAGTTTGAGTTAATCTCGTCAGCAAGAGGAGCATAAGTATAACGTGAAACTTTTCTTAGCAGCCAACTGGGACATAGTCTGAAGAGGAATGCCAAACTCTTTGAACACGACGTGATAAGTGACTTCCACCACAATCTAACCACACCCTTTAGAAGGCATGTGGGTATTTCTTTGAGTTTGTCTATTTCAGTTTCGTATTTGATGATCTCAACTCTCACCGGAAACAATCTTTTCAATCCAAGTGACAATGCACCAAGAGTTTTGAAAATTATGTCCGTGTAAGTTCTTACTAATAGATGTGAAGTGCACCGCATTTATGACTAAGAGGTTGCAAGCCTCTTTTTCACGCTTAATTTACTTGTCACTCCTCCCTACCGAAGGTTATCTTAGCATAAAAGATTTTCTTTTCAACCGATTGAGTCGAACTACAAGCAGTCTAATTCATATGCCTGGGATATGTAGGCGAGCTCCTTGTTGAAAACTCAATTGTACTCCAACCTCCTCTCATTCTACTCTCGAGTTTTTTGTCTCTCCATAATTCAACTCCAATAGCTTGTGAATTCTTTCAAAGGCGTGCGTAAAATCAAGCATTGTGAACTACAAGTGGCCTAAATTCTCATATAACCTGAGATATGTAGGAAACCCAATATCAGGGTTCAGCCATAATTCCTCAAGGTCCTTATCATTCACCACTTCGATACGATGAATGAGTGGGTGGACAAAATTGGATTCGTCAACTTCTTTTGCCTCGGATCTCTTTCATCGATCCAAGCCAAATGAGGGGCAGCTGTTGACACCCAATTTTGACCCTCCGCATTATAAATTAATTATCGAACTTCTTCAATTTTTGATAATTTGAAATAATTATAAAAAAAATCCTATAAGTCGTCCTAGTGATAATCTTTTAATTTTCAAAATTATATGTATTATGCATATTCTCACTTATTTATATACGTATATATAATTACGTATTCTATCATTAATTTTTCATAATTTCTCAAAAATCACTCCAAAAAGATTTTACTTTTGTTGATTATCATATTTTAATTATGAATTATTTTTTTGATTCAATTAGTCGATAATTAATGGAATTATTTCATTTTGATAATTTTAAAAAGCTCTTTAATCAATTATATTAATTTGTCTCATAGACGAAGTTAACCAATTAATCCAATTTAGTTACTTTTTTGAAATCCTAATTGATCACGATTTCAAATTTAAATAGCTATTTTCTTAAAACCAATTTTCTCCTCCCTTTGACCCATTTTTTTTCAGACCAAAATTGGTCCTTTTTGGACCAATTGATCAGCCCACAACCCCCTGAACGGGCCCATTACCTTAGAAATTAATTCCTAAACCCAACCCACGCACACCGAATTTTGTTTCCTCTTTAATTTCTCTTCTTCCCCAAAAGGGCAAAGCCTCAGCGAAGCAGTGAAGCTTCAGCAACCCAGTCCCAAACTCACCAAAACAACATCAACGATCGGAAATCGACAGCGATAACCCAGGAAAAACTTTGACCAGACGACCCCAAACCCGAACGTTCGAGTTTTGATTTTGAAAAATCCCAATTCCATCCATTTTTCCCCCCAAAATCCGACCCGACTTCTTCCTATATAAACCCATTTGAGCGATTGAAAAGGGGGGCGATTCATCATCTAAAACAGAAACTCAATTTCCATTGAAGAGAAAGCTAATTTTCCAGAAAGTTAACTGTTTTTGTCTTTTGAAAGTTCTTGAAGCCAAAGTTTCTATTTTTCAAGTCAAGAAGCTCGTCGACGGTCTCCCTTTTTATGGTGAAAGTTCGCTTCTAGGCCATCGTCTCAGCTGCGCTGTCACCAAAAAGGTAAAAACGTTTCCTT
>JAPFFP010000002.1:15681605-15691950 GCA_026153255.1 Solanum medicagineum
CGAGGGCATCTAAAGGACGACATATAGGAGGAAAAATAGATGACATTACTGTTATTGTTGCTTATATACAATAATAAATTCAAAATTTTGATGGAATAGAAAAATGGAATGTATATGTTTTTTATTTACTATGTTTGATTATTGTCCCTTTGGTTCATTTTTTTCCGTTCGAAAGCAATAAGTATGTTGAGGACATAGACATCTCGATGAAATTGTAATAGTGCATGAGACTTTAATATGGTATTAGTGAATAAATATTTATGGTAAGAATGTTTGTATAATTAAATAATTTTTTTTAGTTTTAATGCAGTAAATAAGGTTTTAATATAATAGATAGGCTCCGTGAAAATACATATTTCCCCAAACTCTTTTATTTTTAATAAGGGCTTCGCAGTCATATTTTGATTTTTTTAAAAAAAAATTGGACTGAGTCCTTACTTATTAATTTGAAGTTAAAATTCACGTTTGAGGTTTCAAGTTCAAATTTCAAGGGCTTGATTCAAAGAAGATTTAAAATTCACGTTTCAGCATCCTCAGGTCATTGAGGATGGTCAAAGCAATGGAGTTCCCTTTTTAATAATAATAAATAAGGTAAGCTTTATAGCTCCAACCTAGTGGCTGAGCGTACCTTCCGCTCACGAACAAGAAATAGAGCTATTAAGTTAAGGTGCCGCTTTCCTTTTTCTAGCTCTTCTTTGAGTTCCCTATCGATGCTTTCAAGTGTGCCACGGAGAGGAACAAAGATGAAGGCAAGAAGGTTTCTACTAATACGCAAGCTTCTGTGCTGGTTTTTTTTTTTTTTCTTAAAAGAAATTTATTTGTGCAGTGATTTGTTAATTTCTTCTTATTCTTTTTAACTTGTTTGCTGGGAACAATTTATGTATATGAAAAAATTAGTACTGTATTGTAGAGACAACAGGTGGACTTCCAGATTTGCTATTGACTTTGGCTGGCAGGAAAGACGACAGTCCTGGGAGTCCTAGGTTAGTTGTATTATACTCATTAGAACTATAGTATGGACATTGTTTCTGTAGTTTCCTTTGAAGTCGGATGTTTTTCATTTTGCCTCGTTCAGGTCCATCCAGATGATGTTATAGGTCCACCTATTCCTGGACCAATTGTACTGATTGTCGACTGTCCAACAGAACCTCATGCACAAGAGTTACTCTCTGCACAAGCTCTTGAGGCCTATTATTCTGATTCCGAAAGCAACTCCACCAATGTTGTGAACTGCAGCATTCATTTGAGCCCTTCTACTGTCGTCAACAGTCCAGTTTACGAGAAATGGATGAGGAAATTTGATTCCGCACAACATATTATGGCAAGAACTTCAAGGTCTGTAACTCCTCTTAATGTTTGTTTTATATATTTCCATAATCAACACGGACTCATACGCGTTCAGTCGCAGGAACCATGAAATAACTCCAATTCTAATATCTAGTACTGGAATAGCTACAAGACTGCATTATTTGTGTCCTCAGATTTTTCCAGCTCCTAGTTTTCCTTCTGTTCAGAGTAGCAACAAATATCAAAGAATCGCTGGAGGTTTGTCTTTTGAGCTCTAGAAGTTGATAGTCACACAGGGTTCAGTTTGTGGCGTATCTGCTGAAAATCTTTTAAAGGTATTGTTGATTCCTATTTTTCGGATTATGTTGACAGTATTTTAAATTATCAGCAACAATGGATGTGTTGGAAACCTATGTTGCTCATACTCTCTAAAAATTAAAAATGTTCTCCAGTACATCTGGCGACATTTTTGAAGAGTTCGAGCAACATATATCGTTAGATGTCTTACAACGACTCTATACCAAACAATGAATCAGCATCTTCTAACAATTCTTCTTCAGACCAAAAATGGAATAAAAGCAAGCAGTTGATTTTGATTTTTCATTTGCATGGAATGAGCTTTTCTTTTTAACCTGTTGAATAGTTCGTCTTACGTCCTCCTAGAAAACTAGGATTGGACAGATCATGTGTTCAGAATACAACGACCTCCTGAGGTTTCATTGACGAGTTACTTTCAGAGATTCCTGAGATCACTGATGCAGCTAAGAACATAAGCAAATTCTGGCACAAACCTAAAGAAGACGAGGCAGAATTATCCGACAGGCAGGACAGTGGTGATGTTGTGACTGAAGTATCTTCTAAATTCTCTGCCCCTAGTTTGGAGAATGTACAGAGGGATGATCTAGAGATTGTTTTCCTTGGCACCGGTTCTTCTGTACCTTCAAAATATCGAAACGTCAGTTCCATCTATATTTATCTTTTCTCTAAAGGTGGTTTACTCCTTGATTGTGGAGAAGGAACTTTGGCCCAACTCAAGAGGAGGTAATTACATTAGACTCTATGGATTCATGTTATGATGTTCGGAATCTTTTTTGTCATTTATGTTGCACTCCCTGGCTATTGTTTATTTGAGAAACAGTCTCTAGGTTATGGTAAGGTCTGCATACATTTTATCCTCCCAACCCCACTTGTGAGATTCCACTGGGTATGTTGTTGTTGTTGCACTCCCTGGCTTATTTCAACTCTGATTAATTTGGTTTATAACTTTGGAATGGCATTACTGGTGCAGACAATGTGGTTAGAAATCTTATATGCATCTGGATTTCCCATATTCATGCTGATCACCATGCTGGTTTGGCACGGATACTTGCTTTAAGACGTGATTCGTTGAAGGGAGTAGAGCATGAACCCATACTAGTTATTGGGCCAGAGCAGGTTGGGGAGTTCTCTTATGGAATATATAGAATTAGAATATCTAAACATGTCGTTCCTCGACTGTTGGAGCACTACGGGGTCTAAGTGGGATGAGATAGAGGCTGAAGACAGTCTCTACAGCCCTGTTCGAAAAAATTGAAGCCAAGCACTCCAGTTGATGACATAACATTGCTAAAGCGTTTAAGGAAAGTTCTCGGTGAAGCAGGGCTAGTGAGACTCATCAGCTTCCCTGTTGTCCACTGTGATGACGCGTTTGGTGTAATCATGGAATCAGCTGAAAGAATGAATCGCGAGAAAGTGGTACCTGGTTGGAAGGTTGTGTACTCAGGTGACACGAGGCCATGCTCAGAATTTATAGACACGTCTCTTGGAGCAACAATTCCTATACATGAGGGCAGTTGCAACTTTCCTTTGTATCAAAACGAAGTTTTTTATTCATGGCACGAAGAATTTTGAATGTTGTCATCTTAAACCAAAGACATGTACAGTGTACTAATGACGAGAAAAGAAAAGTAAGACAAACAAATAGATAGAGTATCATTTTGGCCGTATAGTAACTTATCCTTGTTTGTCCTCTGCAGGCGACGTTTGAGGATGGCCTAGTGGAGGAGGCGATAGCAAGAAATCACAGAACAATCAAAGAAGCGTAATATTAACTCACTTCAGCCAAATATACCCAAAAGTACCTGCACTTGATGAAGTATGCAAAGAACTTGTATTGCTTTTGACCTTATGAGTGTAAATCTTGCCGATGTCAAATTTCCTAAGTAGCAGTGTGTTGATCCTCAAATTCCTTAACAAAAGCATAATACAAGGTTTTTTTTTCACCAACAATAAAAGTTCAATGCATTGATAAAATTACGAAGATTGAGAGTAACTCGAATAGTATTGCATAATAACTAGTAATAGAGAACATCTAAAGATTCTCCTAACATGGTGTGATGTTCTTCGTTTGGGAAAATTTGGGTGATTGTGCGCAGAACACATCAAAAGCATCATTAAGAGTATCATCCCTCTTCGTTTTAAAATAAGTGTTATTTTAAATTTGGACACTATTCAAAAAAACTATTCATTCTTAAAATATATTACTATGTATTTTTAGTAATTCACACTTAAATACCATGGAGAAAACGTAACTCCTTAATACTCCCTCGATTCTGTATTACTTGATCATTGTTGACCTGACACATTCTTGGGAAAACTCTAATTAGGTTTGAGAAATGTTTGAAATGGAAGCACATCTTAATTCTCTCTTAAGTCTCATTTCCAATCATCACAATTGGACCAACTAAACTGAAATAAATTAATATATATATAAAACAAAGAAGAAAAAAATGGAAAAGATTCCTGGCTGATGGAATCAAATTAATTAACTGAAATTAATTAAATACTAATTGTAAGATAATAGAATTATTTTAAAAAAGAAACCTAAGTACAGCCATGCACGTGGTCCATCAACTTTGGCTCAAGCTTGTTATATGAAAGCTTACTCTTGGCTTGTGTTGTCCATGCATGCACACACTCCTTTGACAACTTAATTCTTATCCACAAATATATATTCCTTCGAATTCAATTTATGTGATAATATTTAACTGATGAATTAGGATTGAGTTAAATTTTGACGTGTCAAACTCAAAATAGATTAGATTAATAGATGAACATATTATTAATCCACTTAGAAGTTATTCGAACTGAAATTGATTGCGTATGGGTCAAAAACTGAATTGATCGAGTTGATGGTCGTTAACCTACTCAAAGATCACTTGGGATCGATATGAGCTAAACAATAAATCATAGTTCAACTTTCTCAATTCTTATTAAGTTTTAGTTATTATTATTTTTATAATTCATAAAATACTTTCTTTATTCACTTTTACTTGTCATTGTTTTGCTTTTCAACATACTTCCTCTTTTTGTCGTTTGTTGACTTTATATAACATATCATACAAAAAGTATCGTGACAAATTTATTTGTGGATAAATTCAAATTATATATTAGCGTAACTTTTAAATATACTGAATAGATAAATTAAATTAATGAGTAAGCGAATTATTAATCCGTCTAACAACTTGAACAAATTATATTTTTGTGAGTTAATTTTACAATCTCTAATTTCCATAGTTGACTTAAGGGCTAAAATGTGTGACAAGATTCCCTTCTCATATTGTTAGAAGTTTTTTTAAAAATTATTTTTCGGAAAAAACCAGAAATATTTATGTATATGTTCCCTTTCTTATCAACTCCACAACTGTTGGATAACTACTAAAATAAGATCCATGTCATAGTATTATTTTAAACTTTGTGTTTAATTCAATAAAAAAAAAATCTCTGCTTAGTATCTTATGCTATTTATCTAATTTTATTTATTGCTGATATTACTTCTTTTATCTATATTTTACTTAAATTGAAAATATATCAGAAACAATTTTTCTATCTTTACAAGATAAAAATAAAATTGTATACTAATCATTTTTCTTAAATTTTATTTATGCAATTTTACTGAATATGTTATTATATATACATAAAATATATACTATATGTATTGTACTTTACCCAAGAGCAAGATTCCATTTTATTTATGTGCATCCAAGATTAGATGTAATTAAGTAATTAAGCTTACATCAAAGTGCACCAAGCATGAATAAATTAAGAAAATTAGCATTTTTAATCCCTCAAATATGGATAGATTTTGATTTTAGTCCTTATAATATTTTGTGAAGTATATTTAATCTTTAATTAAGGAGTATATATATCAAATATTTGCTTTATAAAGGGACAGAAGATGCACATAATTTAGTTATTTTAAGGTTAGATATGCTTAGACACAATATTCCAAGGGTTAAAATCAAAATTTACTAATAGTGATGGATCAAAAGTCATTAATTGTAATTCTTGGAAAAAGTAACTCTTAGATTAAAATAAAATCGAAGTATTAAATTCAACAAAAAAGTATATGCTTACAACAAATTGTATAAATAGGCAAGATAGTCACCTCCCAATTTCTTATCTAGGGAATCAAATAAAATCATTTCTCCTTTAGAAAACCTAATACAAAAAAAAATGCTAGATTTTTCCTCTTCCAATATTTTTCCAACTATGAGTAGTAATGGATGGTTCTTTGAAAAACCACTTAGCTATGATGATCATCATAATAATACGACGATGGCAATAACTATGCCTCAGTTCCAAACAGATCAGACGACTAACGAATTGGTGTTTGAAGGTTTACCTATTGATAATATAATTGATTTTCCTTCATCTCATCAACAAGAATGTTTGAAAGAAAGTGAGTTTGATGTTGAGTCAGGGTTAGAAAGGTCATTAATGGCAAAGAAGATAAATCACAATGCAAGTGAACGTAATAGAAGGAAAAAGATGAATTTCCTTTATTCAACTCTTCGTTCTTTGCTTCCTCCTCCTAATTGTCATCAAAAGGTACAAAGTTATTTTTCGCTTTATATTGACTCGATTAATTCAAATTCACATTTCGTAAACATGTTAGAAATAGTATCAAGGTAAACCCTTTTAGACATGCTATTTAAGATTTGACTAAATTTGACAAGATTCGCGCTTCTTTATGTAGCTCTTCCTCCTCCATATCTCCCTTCTTCTGCTGATCTTTTGGTCTGAAACTTTAGTCGGTTATACTCGAATTACTTCAGATCTTTGGATCGAAGTTTGACTTTAAGCTAGTTTGTTCAATGATAATCCTATTAATTGAATATTGTATTAACAAAGGGAAAAAATATATATTAATAAATTATGTAATATCGAGAAATTATTACTTTATAAATCAATAACTAAAACTTATCAGAATCCAACAACAATAACATATTCAGTATAATCTCATAAAGTGAGATCTCGAGAAGGGTCGAGTATAGCAAACTTTACCTCCGAATCAACCTACATGAATAAGGTAGAGAGATTGATTGACTATTACTTCCAATATTAATTAGATATCCATATGTAAATCTTTCTTGTCTATATAATTATTACTTGTTTAACCTCTTTTTTTTTTTAATTACAGAAAAAATTAAGCTTTCCAGCAACAGTATCTTATGTGCAAGAATACATACCAGAGTTGAAGAAAGAAATAGAGAGGCTAACCAAAAGAAGGGATTTTCTTTTATCAAAGAAATCAAATAATTCATTAATCCAAATTGATAATAATCAGAAAAATATAATTTGTGAATCTTCAACAACATCAATTTGTGCAAGTCCATTATGTAATGGACAGATTTTAATACAAATTTCAACAACTCAAGAAAATGATTTTCCAATTTCAGAAGTATTTGGAAGTTTAGAGGAAGATGGATTAATTTTGCTAAATTCATCATCCTTTAAATCTTTTGGAGATAAGATTTTTCACAGCTTGCACTTTCAGGTACATAAATATTGCTACTCTAATTTTTATTTTTTTACATATACGAGGTTTTTTGGGAAACAACTTTCCTATCTTTATGAGATAGTGGTAAGGTCAAGTCTGCGTATATTATATCCTCTCTAAATCTCGATATGTTATTGTTGTAGTATTTTCTTTACATATATATTGCGCTATGTTCGCACGTTTTTTAATAGATAAAAATGTACCATCTTTTTTAGTATTGTTTGTTAAGAACTTATATGTGGGCTTTTGGACATTAAAAAGAAAAAGTGATTTTTTTGCTGGAATTTCTTATGGGAAAATGTTTAGTTACTATTTTTACTGATATTTTGATTAAATTGATGAGAAAAGAAAAATAAATAAATGTTTTCATACAAAAAAATAGGAGATTTTCTATAATATCAAGTGAAAATATATTTCCACTATGAATTTTTCTAGTGAGTTAGTTTGGTGAAAATAAGCGAAAAAACTAATCATATTTTACAACACAAATAGATTCACAGTGTGAAAAATCTTTATTTCTAGTGTGTGAGTATTTGGAAAAAAGTTGTAAAGAATGGTATCTCAAAATTGAAGTTGTGTTTGGTTATGAATATAATTTCTAAAAATGTTGAACTTTTGTGATTGATTTGAAGCAAAAAATGTGAAAATAAGTATTTGAAATTTTCTTTTATTTTTGAAAAAATTTATAATAATTCTATATCCAAATGTCGTGTCAAAGTAAAATTCCCAAAAAGAGTAAATAAGAATTATTCATGACCAAACAAATATTAAATGTGTTGTTGTATACTCCATGAATTCAAAAATAAGACTCCAAAGAAAAAATTGCATGTGAAATTTTACTAACAATTTTAAATTAATGATATTTATACTTATTTCTTTCATAAATTTGAAATTGTTAATAAAATTTCACATTTAACTTTCTTTCATTAAAGTTTAATTCTAATTTGATTTTCTTTTGTGAATTTTTCAGATGCAAGGGCCAACAGAAGTGAACATTCAAAATTTGAAGACGAAGCTTTTAATAATATGTGAAAATAGAAGAAAAAACCATACATAGTGTAAATTAAATTTTCAATTCTGATAAATAATCAACTACTCGTTGATGATAAAAGATCGCCATACTCCACGCGTTAAATAAGCGGATTGAATTGAATTTGAATATATTGATGACTTATTGACATTTGGTTTATATTATTAAATAGCACCATATCAACTTATGTGAGAATATATATGTAGAAAAAAATTATGTGGATAAGTAAATATATACTTGTTAATTAGTTAACATAGCTGAGGTTTGAATTAATTACGGCTTGCGGCAAATATTAGTTGTAATTATGATTTAAGTTTTGTATACTTCGTGCGATTTATACAAATATTGTGTGTGAATCAAATTGTATAGCGACATATACTAACAATGTGAATTGAATAGCGAACTATACAAACAATGTGAATTGTATAGCGAATTATACAAATGTTGCGCACGAATTATATAGTAAAATATACAAATGTTAAAAACTACGAACTGTATAGCGAATTATAGAAATGTATACAAGTATTGCTATAATCATAGTTACAAAATGTAATTACCCAAATTATATCTATAAAATATAATTAAGATATTTTTGAGTGGCTACATGTGAAAATTCCTCGTCTATCTATGCTTGTATGAAAGGTAATGTGAAATAATCCCTTATAAAGCCCATTTTGATCTAATTCATCTAGGCCCAAATGATATTTGGGTGAATTAATGACTCAGTATGCATTCATTATTATACTTAATTCATTTTAATTCTCTTAAATTCAACCAATTTGATCTTTGTATGAATTTGAATATACATGTAAATATTAAGATATGCATATGTATGAATCGAAATAAATAATTAGATAGTGTATTAAGATTTAAACAATAAATAGTTAAAATTTACGAAGATGAAGACAATAATGGTGGTGGATGGTGATAGTTGATAATGATGGACAATGACAATGATCAGCCGATAATGGTGGAAAGTAGCAAACAATGAATTAAAAGAGTTTGTAAATTATCCTTTTTAAAAATCTTTGGATAGAAATTCTAATGATGTTAAAAGAAATTATAGACGTTAATTGTTCAAACACATTAAGTGAATATAACAAAAAAAAATAAACACAACTATTAAGATCTGAATAATTAAAATTCAAATCTAAAAAACATACAAATTTAATGACTAAATTTAAATAATTAAAATTAAAATACTCATAATAAACGTAAACAATTAGAGAACTTTTTCTTTTACCAATGAATAAGGTGGTTAGATTTGTCCAATGATATAAATATATGTCAAAGATAATTTTCAATAAAGTAACACTACATATATTTTTCCAAAGACATAATCATTTTTGCTTTGTACCTTTCATAGTCAAATATGTTGCATTAAGATCTACAAATTTTACAATATGTCAAACCCGCCGATGCAAATGGACTATTAAAAATCCAAAGAAACGTATAAAGTTTCCATTATCGAGTTTATCTAAATTTAAGACTTTTTAAAGTTGAATATAAATTTATGTAAGAATCGAGATACGAAGAGTAACAAATAATAGGTCTTGATTCATAAATTTAACATTATGATATGTTGAATTCCAAAAAATTTTAAGGACCGAATTAATAGAGTTCAAAATTCAGAATCCGCCCCATAAATTTTTTTATTAAAATAGATTAAGAATTACTCCCAGTCTCCCACATAGAGACATTAATCAAAAAAGGTGCATAATTACACCAAGTAGATAATCAACATTTATTTTCTTATTTAATTTTAAAATATCATTTATATTCTCTTATACAAGAAGAGAAAGTTAAGATACGGATGCTTCAACTATCTGCTTCATAATCATAATTTTATCCATTTGCGCCATCAATTATTTATAGTTTAATGGTTGAAGCTTAAAAAATTAAGTGGAAAACATTAGGTTCATATAAATTATATATATATATATATATATATATATATATATTAGCTTTTCGAGTTGAGAAAGAAGAAAAAGAGTATTTAAATCACTATTTTTTAAAAGTCAAAATATTGTCCTATTATCTTCATCGAGCAATTTGGGTCATTGCATCAATTGATGTTAACTACTTTTTCCGTCCTCATTTACTTATCAAATTTTATTCTGACATGTTAAAAAAATAATTAATATAATAAATTTATTATTTTATTTTTATTAGAAAATTTCAAATATATTTACTTACTATATTTTGTA
>JAPFFP010000002.1:15699794-15731126 GCA_026153255.1 Solanum medicagineum
TTATTTCATAATTTATCTAAGTACTATTAATATAAAAATTATAAATTAATCACTAAATATCACGTTTAATGTGTTGAATTTCATGAATAACAATTAAAATATTACTAAACATAATAATAACTAACTTTATGGATTTTAATATACGAATAATTTATATTGTAACGAACGGCCATATTTTTTATTTTTTTGTTGTTTTCAATGTATTGAGTAAAGAGTGGGGGTCACCAAATGCATCATCAAACACGTAAATATGTTTTGTGGGTGAATGATTTATTTTGTTCATAAAATGCACTACGTAAATATTTTTTATATGTGAATGATCCCTTTGATTATAAAATGCACTTAGTAAATGTGTTTAATGTATAAATAACCCTTTTATCATAAAACACACTCTATAAATATTTTTTATATGTAAATGACCTCTTTGTAAATAAAACATACTCAGTAAAAATCCTTTATGCGTGAATGACCCATTTGTACATAAAACTCACTTAATAAATGCGTTTTATGTGTAAAAATGACCCATTTGTATATAAAACTCACTTAGTAAATGTGTTTTATCAGTAAATGACTCATTTGTACATAAAATTAATATGTTTTATGTGTAAATGATCTATTTATACATAAAAAGCACTTGGTAAGTGTGTTTTATGAAAAAATGACCTTTTTGTTCATAAAACACACTCAGTAATGCATTTTATGTATAAATGACTCCTTTGTATATAAAATGCACTCGCTAAATACGTTTTATCCGTAAATGACATCTTTGTTCATAAAAAGAACTCGATAAATGCGTCTTATGTGCAAATAATCCCTTTGTATATAAAACACATTTAGTAATTGCATTTTATGTGTAAATGATCCCTTTGTTCACAAAACACGCTTAGTAAATTAGAAATTAACCATAAAATTATTTCTTAATTTCATAAAATAGGCAAAATATTTCAAAATGATATAATAGATAAGTAAAATATGACGAAAAAAGTATTATTTTATTCCCTATTAATTGATAGGACCTCAAATATATTTATCTAAAATATTAACTTAAAATTAATAAAGTAAAACTATAATAGCATAAATTAAATTAAAAAAATCTTTAACAAGTAAGAACGTAAAAGATTAACTAACCAAAACCTTTATCGTGATAAATTTATTAAAATTTTTTAATATATTTCGTAGCTAATTTCGTATTTTCTGATATCATCACCAGCATAGCCTAAAGTTCAAAATTGTGTGCTCCCAAGGAAGGAAAATTTTATTGTGGGCTATTAATGATTCATCTGTATTTAGACAAAGTTTTTCTCCCTTTAATTTCCATACGGCGCTTCTCATTTTTTTTGCTTGGGGGGTGGCGGTGGGGTGGGAGGCTAATTTTTTTTTTATTATTGGATATTTAATATATATATTAAAATTTAATTAAATTTAAATACACATAAAATTTATTTATGCAAATGACATTCTAGGATTTCTTTTTCATTTTGAAAGCTCAAATTCATCACATGTTAAAGACGGAGAAATTTAGCATATATACAGTAGCAGAATCAGAATCTTATATATATATAACATAGTTAAATAGTGTAATTTTTTGACAAATGAATATCGATTGACATCCCTCAAATTAATATGGCTTCACCACTATATATATATATATATATATATATACACACACACATGTGAAACAAATGTTATACGCTTTGTTTATTGATATCAATCGATATTTGATATATCGATATTAAGTCGCAATTGATTTAAATTTACGTATGTAAGACATATTAATCAGGCACTAATGGCTATAATTCAAAAATCATACCTCAAATTAAGAATGAAGAAATTATATATAAGTTACCAATACGCTGATAATTGTTTATTACATTTTGTATACACTATTTGTGTAAAGAATTATCTATGGTAATTACAAGTTAGTTAAATATTTTATCAGGTAAATAGTTATAGCTTAGCATGATTTTATTTTATTTTTAATAATTACCTTAAAAAGTAACTTAAATAAAATATTTTTTATATTGTTAATTAATGCAAAAAACTTAAAATCCAATTAATAATAAATATCAATAAAGACAGCAGAACCACCAACTGGACAGACAAGTATGCTCTTAATTGTATTGTTACCTAAATGCATGCACTCATAAAGTTGGATTTGACTTTGAGTTTAACAAGTTAATAATATTGGCAACTTAAACTATTTTTAGTATAATTTTAAATATTTAAATTAATCTTTTTAACTCCAACAACTAAAAAAATTAAGAGGATTTTTTAGAAAGAGCAAATACTAGAAATATAATAAGGTAAAAATAGCTTACTTTGTTAAAATTATGATTTGTAGCTACATATTGTCGGAGAGAGGAGAGCAAGATCGAGAGAGGGAGGAGAGAGGCGAGCGATAGAGGATAGAGAATGGAGAGAGACAAATTGTATATGTATATATGTCAAATTGTATATATATATATCTTTCAAATAATTGTAAATATGTAACTAGTATACATATGCATTTATGTCTTGCAAGCAAGATTAGGAGAGGGAGGAGAGAGGCGAGTGCGAGAGGGCAAAGAGTAGAGAGAGGTGAATTGTATATGTATATCTGTCGAATTGAATATATATATATATATGTTAAACTATAGTGGTATAATGAGAATATATACCTACGTTTACTTAATTACGTAATTTATCCAAAATATATAAAATAAAATAATAAAATTGGTATCACGTAAAGTTCATTAAGGAAAAAACGTTCTCTATTAATATCTCAAGTCAAAATGCATTTTTCTAGTTTTTTTGGGAAACATTTAGGACCTACATTCTTTATTTCTTATTTACTTATGCCATTAATTTCTTTTCTTTATTTACATTTAGTTCTAAAAATTTGTAATATTGAAAATTAGGATATATGCAATTAAGAAAGGGGCCCTATAAGTAAAGAAAAAATTTCAGCACGTTGTTGTAATTAGGTATACACATGCACATTTATTTGCATGATTATTAATTTTAATTAATTGCAAGACGTTAAACACACGTAAAGGATACTTAATTAGCACTACATTATTGTTTGATTTAGTGTTCAATTCTGAACTAGGTTTGATACAAGTTTGAATATTTCAGATTCGAGCTTTGACAGTGAATAAAATATCTTTTTAGATTGCGTATTTATATAATATATATCGAGTCCTCTTTAATTAGTTTGTATGTTTATTTCTTAAAATTTTAAACCCCTTTAAAGAAAATTCTAGCTTTACCTCTATTTATATTAATATTATATTATTAAACAATATAAACATATACTATATTACGAAATAATTTTTTTATTTAATGCTAATTAAAATTAATCGAGTCAACGAATCTAGATTAAAATTTGTCAAAAAACATCTTTTACATGAATGTTCACCAAAAAAATCACCTCAAAATTTATATTAGATTCATTGTACTAGAATATTCAAGGATGTTATACTAATGTTAAGTGAATATATATAAAATAACGTTTGTTTACATGAATATACAACATATATTATGTTTTTTGAAATTTTTTTCTACATAAAATATGTTTAATGAAACATAATGTCTCTTTTTATTTGACTTGATTGCACTTTCAATCAAATAAGTATTTAGTTCATGGATCTTTGTCCATACTGAAAAAATTTAAACAAAAATTAGACGATAATATTATAAAGAAAGGTCTAAAGAATGATGATGTGTACAAAGTTTTTTATTCTTATCTTTTGAATACAGAGTGATTATTTAATCTATTTTTAGATAGAAGTTTCACATCAGCAATATTGAGTATATAATATAAACATGTCTTATCTGTTAGTGATGCATTTTAAAGTCGTGGATCTAGACCCAAATTGAACAATATCATTCACGGGTTGGAGCATTACATGAACCCTCCACTAAAAAAGAAAATATAGTAATGAAGAAACTATTTATAATAAGAAGATAATATTCTTTACTGAATACAATTGATACGTAAAAGTTATAAAAAGATGACAATATTTAAGCTTCATTTTACATTGTTTCTCTTAGCAAAAGTGGAAATAATAGCTATTTTTAGGATCCTTATTTAAATAATAAATAACCAAAGTTTATAAACTTTTGAAGAATATAAATGCTTCAAAATCGACTTTAATTTACGCATGCAGGTTTGACAATATTTAGTACACACACACAAAAAAAATGTGTACTATTAATTAATTTGAAGTTGTTTAATTTATACTTTTATTTCATAATGAAATTTTCATTCACACACTTGATATTAATTAGTAACCTTGGTTAATTATTATCTTTTTAGGAGATCAAGCAATAAAAAATCTCTAGGTTACCTCTCATAAAATGCACTCAGTAAATATGATTCATGTGTAATGACCTCGTTATTCATAATGTGATTTATGTGTAAATGACCCCTTTGTTCTTAGAACAAACTCCATGTATGTGTTTTATGTGTAAATGACCTTTTTGTCATAAAAGGTACTCAGTCCGCTCAATGTATTACATTAATTATAATTTTCTTAGAAAATTCACAGATTATCTTAGTTGATAATCACAGTCTAAAGTCCATTGTAGACCAACCTTCTTCTATCATTTAAAATTACATTTTTTAAGAAAAATGATTATATTTCATACCATTAAATAATTCAAGATTCTAAGCATTTACATCCAATTAATTCATATAAGGGGAAAAAAGATATCATGATAATCATATTAATTCAAAATTCTAAGCATTTATATTCAATACTTTGCCTTTTCTAAATTTGGTTGACCATTTACTCTTTTTTTTTTCTTTTTATATAGAAACCAAAAATCTACTCAAAAAATACACAAACATAAAAAAATGGAAAACAAAGGGGTTTTTCTTGTTATTGTTTTCATATTTTGTTATGTCAAAAATTCCAATGGAGATCAAATTGATGATATTTGCAAACAAAATATTGATGCAAATCTTTGTGAAAATTCTCTTAGAAAAGATCCAAAAGGTTCTTCTGATGATTTTAAAGGGCTAGCAAGTACAATTCTCAATCAATGTTTAAATTTGGCCAAAGAAAATTTAGGTCAAGTCCCAAAATTGGCCCCAAATAATTGTCAACAAATTTGTATCCAACAATACAATTTGTGTATCAGTGTGTATATTCCCAATTCAATTAAAGAATTGGGATCTGATCAATTTACACAAGCAATTGCTTCAATTTTGCAGTCTGGAGATAGAGCTCTCACTTGTGAAGATTCATGTGGTCGATCTCAACTGAGTGATAAAAATAATGAATTTGCTCATCTTGTACAAGTGTCTGCTGATGTTTTGAAGACTAAATTGTAAGGATGAAAGTATTGTTAGTGACATAAAGTATCAGAGTTCGAGATTTGAATTCTATGAGTCGAGATTTATTTTTTAAGATTGCTGGTTCATAGTTATTATTTGTCGTGATTTTTAAAATGCAAGTTAGTTCTCTGCGTCAAAGCTAATACTTTCGACTAGGCTATAGAGTTTGATGGATTCATGTATAATATTACTTTGATTTGAACTCATAGTCGGTTAACGTATTGAGAAATGAGAAAGAAAAATTTAAACAGATCAAAATAATAGTAGGTAATTCTTTTTTAAATGAGAGAGTAATATAATTATGGTACTTCCCCCGTCTCAAATTAACTTAACTTTTGAGGGTTTTTTCAATGTTCAAAATAGTTGAATTACTCAAAGTTTAGATGAATGTTTGAAACTTTTTCCATATTTGTCATCTCATTTATTAAAGTTTTATCTTTTCTAGGAGATAAATTACACTATATATTTAGGACTGGACTTCCCTACTTTCACTTTTACTTGTCATTATTTTACTTACTGAGGTCAAACTATATGAACTTTCACCAATATTTTAAGATGTATTTTGTCATCATATTAATATTTAAAAGATTGCAACTTATAGCATTTTTCATATAGCTTTCAACCATCTTAATTTTAGATTTTAAATATTAAATTTAGCGACTCCAATTTAGCTTTAAAGTTTAATCAAGTTAACGTTAAAAAAATGAAATAGTGACAAAAAAAGGTGTACGATTTAAATTTTATTATTAAATATTTCTTTTAATACGTATAAATTTTTTCATAAATTAAATTAAAATGAGACGGAGTGGAAAAGGAATTGACAAATCAATGCACGAAGTTCACCAATGACATTAGAACTTAGACCAAGCCAAATTTTGGTCCACTTAATTTAATATTACCTGACTCAAAAAATAAATAATTAACATTATCCTGCCAGTATTTTCACCACGTGAGTCAAATTTGAATCTGCATTTCTTTTTTTTTAAAAAATAATAATAATATATATATACATCTATAATGTAAATTTACTTTTATATTTCCACGGAGTTTTTAACATGTCGTAAACTTACAATTGACGTGGAGGGTTCTAATCGATCAATTATAGTTGTATTTCCATTTACTAACATGAGAAACGATATAAAAGTTTATCGTAGGAGGCTACCTATTATATACTTACTGATTTAGTGTACGTGCGTGCATTGCATGTTGTGTGATGTTAATATTATTAAATTGAATATTATAAATATTTAAAAATTTATAATATTATCATAAAATTATATATATTTTTTAATTATTCATCCGATGTTCAAAATCTGCATTGAAGTCTCACTAATTCAAATTCAGACTTGACAGACCTCATTCGGAATAACATTCTCTATCAAATTATTTTAATTTTTCATATCTAGCTCACACAATTCTAAGTAAATGGAACAATAACGAATGACCCTAAACATATATTTAATTTAAATACAATATCAATGATATATTTTATGAATAACTTGTATAACTTTATTTCTTTTATTCGAGATCAAATTATAGATACCTTTTTGTGTCATGTGTTTAATAAATAATATTCTGCAATATAGAATAAATCATAATAACTTCTTGTAATTGAATAAAAATAAGTATTGTAGAATTCATTTAAATTAAAAAACATATATAAATCAAGGTTAATAACTAATACTAAATGTTATGCCAGTCGAACTTACCTATTTTTTAAAATAATATAAACATAAACAATATATAACTATCTATAATCTAAAACTATTTGAACTTCTATTTATTAGATGACAAAACACCATTAATCCTATTCAAGTTTGATCCTTTTATGAATCGTTGGTTAAATAATTTCATCTTCAATTTGTTTGGTATTTCTCATTGTTGTTGTTGAATTTATTTCTTCATCTTCTATGACAATTGCATTGGCTTTTTTAACTTCTTGTACTTTGTCTGCAATAAGTCGTCTTCCAGCTCGATCAACTCCCGTTTTTGGATCAAGTTTGATAAGAAATATGAATTCTTTTTGCTCAATTAACATCAATTTACTATAAAATGTGGATTCTTCTTTCTGCAAGAAAAAAATATTTTATTAGTTAGAAAAAAATTAATCTATTGAGAATCTCTTTAACCCACCATAAATTAATAAGGATAAATTATATTATTTAATATGACAAAAAATTAATCTATTGAGAACCTTTCTAATCCACAATAGATTAATAAGGATAAATTACATTATTTAATATGATAAATATTTAAATATAAGATTATCATATTACCTTTTCAAATGTTGATTGTTTATATGTTTTAACGTCACGACCAAGCAAGTATCTTGCATCTTCAAACAATTGGGAGTAGAGTAATATCTATATTGTACTCTCTTTTGACCTCAGACCTTCATATTAGAAAGCATAATAAATATATTTCAATGCTATTTATTACTTTGAATATTTAAGAAAATACAATTCATTATTATCATTTTTGGAGAGCTATTGTATTCTCAATGGTGGGATTTATAGATGTGAAAGTTATTCCAAAAATAACATTATAAAAATAAAAGAAGTTAGTGCATTAAAAAGTTATAAAGTCTATTATAAATACAACAATTAATATAGTACCTTGGTATTGTGTGGTTCTAACATCACAAAATGCTATTACCGGTCTTTCAATATTCAACTTTTGCAGCAATTCACTATCTATTTCTAATGATTCACCCCATAAAGTTATTGTTTTCCAGTCACATCTGAATTTGACAATTAAAGCTAAGATTATTTGCAGTTTTCATAATAATTTTTTAAAAATAAATTTAATTTACTTCTGTTCATAAGTATGATCTCTCTTGGATTTGTTTTTTCTCCCGTGAAGATCTTTGGACTTTTAAATATTCCAAATATATCTAGAAAGAAAATTACAAAAACATTGTTAAGTAAGTAAGAGGAACATATTATGCTTATATTAAATAGTTGATAAAATGTGAAAGACTTACCCAGGTATTTCCCCTTTATATGTAATGTTGTATCTTCAAACGAAACAAAATTGTTTGGAAAAGAGGCAGTAGAAATCTGATTGTTGTAGTCCTAAAAAATTGTGTTATCGATGAATCTAATCTCAATCTCTTGTTACCGATAGAAAATTTGGATTAGCACATTTAACTCATCAATTTATCATAGAATCCATTGAGAGATTGTTTAAAATAAATTATTGAAAATCATAATAATAAGAATAATATGTGAATTTATATTATAAAAAATAATAAGATGAAGAAATAATACTTATTTGAGATATTACTTTACGTAAATAGATGAAACTTGTTCATAGATTGAGATGTTAGAAGTAAAATAATATAAATTTTTAAATAACAAAAATTTATTAGACTAAGCTAACTAAACGAAATCCAGAATATAATTCGAATGAAGCAAGTTAAGCTGACAGAACAATTAATATTATTTTCTTTAAATTTAAAAAGTGAGAAAAACGAAAAAAGAATATGAAACAAAGAAAGTCAGTGTGTAATATAAGTAAACCTAATAATCAAATGAGAAAAATCGTAAAATAAGATCGAACATCACTTACCACAAATCGATGAAGGGAGTGAATGAATCAAAAGTTGAAATTGAAGTGTTTTTATAGAATTAGAGAAGTCAAGGAAAGAAAATAATATTTTGTTATGTTTAGGACAAACCTTTTCATCATACAATTAGGATTTATGGTGAAAAATGAGAAGAAGTTTTATTTATTTTCGAATAATTAATACCTTTTTTCCTCTTCAGGGAAAAAAAGAAAAAAAAAAATTAATCAAACCGTGTTCCCTAAAAAAAAGGAAAACTTTCCTGAAATTTCCTTTTTCACACGTGTTTCCGTTTAATTTTTTCCTTTTTATTAATTTCCCTTTACTCCAAGTCTATTTTAATTGAAAAAGGATTGATTTTTCTCTAGAAAAATAAAGCTTTTCCCTTAATTTTTTTTCTTTTTCACACGTTTTCCTTTTAATTTTTTTTTTCGGATTATTCCATTTTAGTTGGAAAAGGATTCTTTCTATAAAAATTTTTCTTTATTTAATTTTTTTTGTCTTTGACTGGACCGTGTTTTTCCTTTTAATTTTTTTCTTATTGATTAATTTCCTTTTACGCCAATCTATTTTAGTTGGAAAATGATTCTTTGTGTGGAAATTTTTCTTTATTTAATTTTTATTTATATTTAATATTATTAAAATAATAATTCTAAAAAAAAGGTAAAAAGACGATTTTATCTAAATTGGAGTCTTTTAATGAAGGACAAAAAGTTCAAACAACATTATTAAGGACCTTCACACTTTTAATATAGTATAGATTAAGAGAATTAACCAGCAATTATCTTATAGTATCAAATATTCATGAAAATCTTAGTAGTTTAGCTGATTAACTATATGAATTTTCAACTTTTTTGTTGGAGTTCAATACTTTGATTCCACACCTTGTAATCCCTTCTCCATTTTTCCTTATCCATTTTTCCTTCTCCTAATTAACTTCTACATATTATTTTTTCTAAAAAGAAAAAATAATAATACTCCCCCGTTTAGAAAGACAACCTAGTTTGACACGTATTTTCAAGTGCATCATAATTTTATTAAAATATAATTTAATATAAACATTTTATGCAAGTAAATTTTATTTTCGATAGATCGAACTTAAATTCTTTATTTTTCCATTTATTGTTATTATTATTATTATTATTACTATTATTATTATTATTATTATTATTATTATTTAATTTTTATTCCCCACGTGTTGTTGATGACTTATTGCTAATGTTATCCCTTATAGCCTCTATATGTCCCCTACCACTCTCACAGTCTCTTTTTTGCTATAGATTTCTTCTTTTTTTTCCTCCATTTGATTAATTTATCTCAACAAAGAAAAAAAAAACTTTCATGTTTTCATTTTCCAAACTTGCTTTTTCAAGAGCTTGAAAAAATGGAGATATATTTTTTTTTTTACAATTTCCCGATGGATACCGCCGGGATTCTGGCCGTGGTCAGCGCCGGACCACCGGCAAACCGCCGTGAAGTGGCTGTCAATTGAGGTCCTTCTATTTCAAGTTTACATTTTTGAGTATCAATTCATTTTGACAAAACTATCAAACTTATCTTAAATTTTGATATATCTTGCATGTACTTTCACAACACGTGTCTCACTTATATCTGACGTCAGGTAGTTATGAGAGATTTATTACGAACCACTTATACTATGTTTAGTTGAAAAAATGTACTATGATGTCTTCTTGAATCTAAGGAAATACAAATGATTTGTCTCTAAAATTCATCAATTGATTGATAGAGTAGAAATTGTTGAAGATCTTCTTTGATTTTTTTCATTCCTTAAGAGAGTTTTATAATGACATGTTGACACAAATTTATAGAAAATTGGGTAGTACACTAAACTTTTTTTATTTTTTTGGTGGTGAATAAAATTGATAATATTAGACAATTTATAGTAGCAATCATTTGTTTGGAAATGTTTTGATTATTATAGCCAAATGATATTCATATAATACAAAAAGAAAAAAAAATTCTAAAAAAATTGACTTTTATAATAGCGTGTTATTTCAAAAGATGATTATTATAGTAGTCGGATAGAAAATCATCCGTTTGATTGAATACAAAGAGGTCTCACTGTATATGGATTGTAGGCGTTTACCATTATAAATAGTGGTGGTTTGATTTTTTATGAACTTCTAGTTCAAAGAAATTTTAGGGCTTGGAGAAGGTCAATTATCATAAGCCCAGTAAGATTTCTATCCAAGCCCATTTAATGAAGTTTTAAGGCCCAATAGATTTCAAAAGCCCATAAATATGACCTTGAGTCAATTATTTGGTGATCTTAACTAAAGCCAATAGAATATATAACAAAATCGAAAGTGACGGAGTTAACTTGTGTGCTTTTTGACTAATTCTATGGGCTATTAATTGTTGCATGACATCAACGCTGATACTAAGTAACTCTATGGATCAACACTAGAAGAATTAAAGGGGTCACTGTTTCTTTGGCAATAAGATTGTCTTCTTGAACGCTCAAAACCTCCAACGATAGTAACTCTATTAATTAAAAGTGTGAGAGAGATTATTTGAATGAGCGCTATTTTTATTTTTTTATTTTTTTTGGTATTGTCAGGGTGAAATGATAGAGTAATTACGACATTCAAGTAGTGTTTTTGAAAGTGAAAGGAACAATTATTGTGATAGCGATTGGTTTAGAGTGATGATTAATACTGATCAGGAATCGAGATTTACATAATTTCGCGAGTTCATAGGTTTATCAGTACCAGTTTGCGTAATTTAAGGGCAATTTCAAACCATTTTTCCTTGTAAAAAAGTCCATTTTTTGTTAGTGTCATTCTTATTAATTATGACCACGATATATATCTGACGTCAACTACTGATCCACGTCGATTTTGGATTATTTTACAAAGTTGAAAGGCAAAATTGGAATTTTTTTTCCTTTATATATTTGAATGGTCATTTGTAGCTCACCTTTGCTAATTAGTTAATTAGCCCAACGATTTGTCCATTATGTAGAGGAATCTCTTAATCTATGTCCTAACAACTATATTTAGTTAATTAACACCTTAAGAACCTAAATTAATATGGCATTTTGCTTGATTTGGATTTGGATTATCTCAAAAGAGACCCCCTTAAGCAAGTTGTACTAGTTTATTATCACTTGTGCTTTGTGCAATGTACCTTAATTAACAAATACATACTTTATTAAATTTTTATAACAACTAAGTTACTAGTTGCTACTTCCCATCAATAAATAAATTAAATATTCAACCCATTTTTTTTTCTTTTAATAATTATAACTTGTTTCAGCCTAACACACATCAATGTGACTTCTATTTGGTTTTGTTGCTAATATTTCAAAGCCTTTTATTCATTATAAAATATAACATGAATTAATAACAAACAAATTTGCCAATTCTATTTAATAATGTATTATAATGTAGTGAATGTCGTTTATTAGGGTAGAAGGTTAAACAGTTAGTAGGGGTAAGATGATGTTTGATCTTGTGATATAGTAGGTTGGTAGAGGTGGTTGTGTATTTATATATTGTGTTGTTATTGTTCATCATTTCTTTTTATTACTTTTATTGTCTTTATAACTTCTCATTTGTTTTCCACGCTAGCCATTGTTTCATGCTTTTGGGGATGATATTTTTGAGATGAGAGTCTTTCGGAAACAACCTTTTTATCTATGAGATAGTGATAAGATCTGTGTACATTTTACCCTTTCTAGTCTCCACTTATGAAATTGCACTGGACATGTTATTATAATCTATTCTAAGCATGATTAGCTATGAAATATAACTTGAATTTGTCATAAATTACCAATATTTTTCTTTTGTAAAAAATGCTAATATTTGTTAAAAAAATATTTTTAACATGGTATTGTAAACATTATATGAATTTCAAAACTGGTAAACGATTTATCGTCTCTCTTTTATTATAATTAAATAAGCGATCAATAAATCAAGGTAATAATATATAGTCAATTTGATAAATCGAGATAAATCATATACATTTAATTTGATAAATTTAACCTTATACTACGAACATATATATACACACATCATGCACTTATTAATAATCGTTCGAATAAGTATTATCTTTGCGATCCATGATATTCAAAACCTACTTTTAGCTACACACAACACACACATATAGTGGCGCATGAACCCTGTCAACAAAAAATTATACTATTTATATATGATAGAAATAATTTTTATGTATACATAATAAATATTGACTTTTTTTCAATTAGTTCATGTGTTTATTTTTTAAAATTTTAAACACCTTATAAAATATTTTGACTCCGCCGCTCCGTGTATATATGAAATTTAATTTTAATGGTGCATGATCAGAAAATAAAGATCTCAAAGTACAAGTCCACCATTTTAAAAATTAAAAGTTATAGTTTTAGTGGAGGGTTCAATGCACCAAATTTGTTTAATCATTTAGCAATTAATTCCACCAGCTCATTACTATTATTTAATTCTAGCTTTTGTTTTTATTTTCTTCTTTTTAATTTATTTAGAAAATAGAGAATATCTTTATTTTATTATTCAAGCATGGTTTCTGGTCGACAAGTTTTTGATATATTTATATTATTTTTTTTACTTGACAGAAAATTGCATAGTTGGATTGTCTCCTCGTGTACTAATTAGTTTAATAAAAAAAACGACGATAATAATAGTAATAAAAATATATTCAATATCTTATACAAATAAAGTACGAGAAGAATAATGTGTGCATTGACCACCCTTATCTTAAAGGGTAAATAAACTTATTCCTAGGGGCAGAGCCACCGAGGTTCATCTGAACCCCGTTCTATAAGAAATTATACTCTTGCTGTTCGAATTAATGTGACATTTTTCATTTTTCGAGAGTTAAACAGTTTAAGTTTGATCGAGAAGTTGTGTGTGGAATCTTCACAAATTTTTAAATGAAATTTCACAATAATTATAACTCAAATATTTAAAAAATATATGAAAAATTTACAGTCGAAGATAGATTGGTTTGAATCTCGAAATCCGGAAGGTGCCATATAAATTGGGACGAAGGAAGTATTGTTTATACATAGTTAAAATAATTTTTTATGTATATAGAGTAAATGTCGAACCCTCTACGACAAACTCATATGTCTATTTATTCAAATTTTGAACTTCTTAAATTAAAATTTCGACTTCGCTACTACTATTCGAATAGACATGTTGATTAATTAATTAAAAATAATTTTTTTAATTAAGGTATAACATTTTATATTATTGTCACTATAAAAGGAGTGTGAGTTTATCACGTCCTTGTATATATTGGCCAACCTTATATTATAATATTTTGATTAAAAATAAATAAAAAGATTAGGCATATCAATAATGTCAACTAATTGACATTATCGAACGCCATATATAATACTTAAGTCAAATATTATAATATCATTATTAAATTAATTAGGCGAATAAAATCCAGTTTTGCTCAAAGCTTTTGATTAGTCCTCAAAATTAAAATGTTTTAAGGGATTCGCACTGTTGATATTTTCTGATTAAAATACAAGCTGACTTTATTCGAAGGAGAACTTATTATAATTTGAATAAACAATTTTTTAGAAAAATTTAAAAATGCTTAATGAATAATTTTAATTTCATTTTATCCTCAGTAGTAATTATTTTACAAACTATAAACATATCATAACAACAATACATATCGAGTGGAATTCTACAATTGGGGTATGAGGAGGATAAAACTGTACGTAAACTTTACTACTATCTCATAGAGATAGAAAGACTGTTTTTGAACGACCCTCGTCTTAAAAATATTAAGCCCCAAAAACAGAAGATACTAGATATGAAAAAAATGACTAAAGTGAAAAGCAAATGATAATATATAAATTCAATAAAAGTAACAAATATAAAACGAATAATAACAACACAAGATATAAATGCACGACTAATCCTGCTAACCTACTATAACACTAGGCCAATCATCCTACCCCTACTAGTAAATCTATTAACTTTCTACCCTAATTAATATGCGATCTCCTCTCCTTTCTATCTAAGGTATTGTCCTCGATGAGATGAAGTTGTGTCATATCTTGTCTAATCACCTCCCTCCCCCAAATACTTTTTCGGTCTACCTCTACCCTTCCATGTAAACTCTAAATCTAACCTCTCACACCTCTTAAGATACTTTGACACTTCTCCTTGACACATGCCTAAACTATCGCAGTCTCGCTTCTGCCATCTTGTCTGTCATAGAGGTCACTCCCAACTTCTCCCGAATGATCTCATTCCTAATCTTATCACCCTTAATACTTTGTCCACACATCCATCTCAACATTCAGCAACTTGCACCTTCTGAATATGTGAGTTTTTTACCAGCCAATACTTTACCCCATATAGCAACTATAAATATATCATGAATAGAGTAAATATTTCATAGAAAGATTATATTTAAATGAGGACATTGTCAAAACTTCAATAAGTATTTTCTTTAAGAGACATATAAAGAAAACTATGATATATAATTTGAGATGGGTGAAGTAATTAACGAATATAGTTGAATGCTAATAACGAGATTTAGATAATTAATTAGTAGAAAATAGAATTTCAACTCCTAATAGGTAAAGTGAAAAAGGAGGTCTAATATAATGGTCCATACATTTGACTTTTAGGGACCCAATATTTTGATTTTTGGGATTCCAAAAATGGGACCAATTATAAAAAGAAACTGAAAATTGAAGGAACACATTCTGTATCAATCCAGAATGGGGGACCAAATTAAAAAGACAATAAATATATGTGATGATTAGATATACATAATTTAACCTTATAATTTTTTCAAAAATAAAAAACATTTTAATTTTAAAAAATAACGACTAAAAAGATGGAAAATAATTGTAGCATTAACAAACACGTATGGGGATTAGTTACAAGAATATCATACTTCAATTATAATTGAAATGTCATAAATTAGTCTAATTAAAGTGTGATCAACTTTAAAGTTACTATGACTAATAATACAGGTGTACTTCATTTTATATGATGCTCTTTAATTTTTTTATTAATTCATTTAAAAATATATCATTATTTGTTGCGGCGTAATCAGAAAAATATCACTTTTTTTTTTTTACTTTAATATGCTTTCTCATTTTGCCTTTACTTATAATTTAACCATCCTATTTTACATTTGTTATACTTTTTCAAATAATCCTGCCACACATATAGCATCCAACTTTTTGTTATGGTATTGTAAACTTACCCTTCAAATATTTGTTGGTACATGATATTATATATAATACAACTTAACGTAGGAAAAATTAGGCAAATAAGCAAACATAGCTATAGTTTTAATTAATTACGGCTCACAACAAATATCTACCTGTAATTATAGTTTGAGTTTTGTATAATTCACACAATTTATATAAATGTTATGCGTGATTATACTAAAGTTGTGCATGAATCAAATCGTATAGAAAAATATATAAACATTGTGAATTGTATAACGAATTATATAAACGTTGTGCACAAATTGTATAGCGAAACATACATGCAAGAACTGCGAATTGTATAGCAAATTATAGAAGCGTAAACAAATGTTGTTCGAATTAAAATACTGTTATAACTATAGTTACGAAATGTAATTACCTAAATTATAACTATAGACCTAATTAGGATATTTTTGAATAGCCATATGCAAAAACTCCTCTTTTTATGATTATTATACAAAAATGTAATAACAATTATACATAATATCATAAGTTGTGATTTATTTTTTAATTTTAAACTTAATTTGGAGTGAACTATTGTTAGAAGAATAGAAATGAAAGGAATATAACATTAATCTAATAGAATATATAGACAAAAAGACAGTAAATCAGATTTTGTGGATATATAAAAGATGGGAATATCCTCAAAAACATTGGTAGGGTCAAAGTTATGATGAAAAATAGGATGATAAAAACATGCATGGTTCCTCAATAGGTAGACACAATCTGCCCAAATCAAAACTGTTACAAAAACTGATAATACTCTTCCTTGTCCTATAAAGATGGGAGGATTATTCACCTACATAGGTCCACGTAGCGCCAGAGTCAGTATTTTTATCTTAAAACATAGATGGATGATTTTTATATCAAGGATGTTCAATAATTGATGTATATTAAAATATTTATATTCAAAAAATTTGTCGATGAAGGGTGTTTACCCAACCATCCTTGGATGAATGTATCTTCCCTCCTGATCCACTCCCTTCTATTTTTCTTTAATAATATAATATATGTTCTAAAGTTAAAAGTAACAACAATAACATATTTAGTATGATTTCGCAAGTGAAGTTTGAAGAAAATAATGGTGAACGTAATTTTACAACAACAACAACATAACCAGTGAAATTCCTTAAGTAGGATCTGGAGAAGGGTAAATATACACAGATCTTACCTAAGCTCAAACACTTATATTAATAACTATTCTTTCAATATCATAAGGTATGTATATATGATATAAATTAATATAATACTCTTCCTTATTGTATTGAGTAGATCATAAGGTATAATATTGCCTAGTAAGTAGTTGTATTCTGTTTTGAGGATTAAGATTTGAGATTTTTGATTAAAAATGAAAGAATTCTAATATTTTTACTACACTCATTTGTGAAATTATGACAGCTAGGGGTCGACTTGCAATATATATGTGATTTCACGTGATGAGTTTATTAAAATCCATGAAGTAGTTTTAAGAATCTATAAATTATAAATTCTGAATTTACCTTTGATTTAATCATGATTTCAATCCCTCTCCCCCTTCAACCACACTCCTCGATCGATGATGAAATCAAAATTTCAATTATCATTGTATCAAATTAAAGTTGTTAAACATATAATATATATATAAAGCTTTAAATTTTAAATTCATCTTTAAATGATAGATCCACCCCTTCTCCTTTTCCCTTGAACTCACCAAACTAAATAAATTTAACTTTATATTAAGTTAATAATAGCTTTACATTTACTCCATGCAATATGTTTCATCTTTGAGATTTTTTGACAATGACTTGCTATTCTCCATGTACCCTAGTTGTTGTTTATTTGACTTGTCTAGTTATGGTCTTCTTTTCTTTTTCCCCCCTTTGCCTGCCTTTGTGAAAGATCGGATAATTTTTCATAATGCAAAGTAGTTATATGTGTCTTTGGTTTGTCTATCACATGCATTTGCAAGAAAGTGAGACCTTACAATGTCCATTCTACATAATTTACTCTAAACAATATCAATAGCACGAATCCTAAGCTACAATATGCGGAAGAATGATTCCATGAATCATGGGCGGATCTTAACAGATTTTTCATCAGAGGACTACTACGACTACATCATAGTTGAGACGTCCCGATTTGAACATGCCAGGTTGGTTGAGAAACCCAAGGGCAAAGTCGGGGGGGGGGGGGGGGGGGAAGGGCAGTCGGTATCTTTCTGTCCTAATTTATGAGTCGTAATTTGATTGACATACAAAATTTAAGAATAAACTTTACAACTCTAAATCGGTCATAGTATCTGAATGACAACCACAACATACTTATCTAGTGAAATCCTATAAGTAGGGTTTGGGGAGGGTAAATATACGGAGAGACATTTGAATGACTATAAAATCGGTAACATTTATAAGTTTAAACATCTCTGATACTTAATATTATTGCTATCTTAATATAATTGCTAACGCAAATGAGTGATTATTGGTTTAGTAGATAAAGCTGCTTTTGAAATATAACAAGCTTATTATTAGTTGAATTAAAAAGGATAAATATGGAGTAATTGATATCTATAATATATAATATAACAAGCTTATTATCAGTATGTTGTATTATTAGGAGTAACATTTTTATTTTTTTTAATAATGTGGTTCTCCTTTTATTTGGTAGAATTTTTTTTAATAAACTTTTTAACATTGACAATTTTTAGTGAGTGAAATGTGCCTTTGAATTATGTGAAACGATTCAAAATTGCTCATGAATATTACGAAATTTAAGAACCTTGGACAGACAGTAGAAACTATCAAGTTAGGGTATAATAGGGAGAGAGGGAATTTTTGTTGGAGTAATAAAATACGCAGAGATCGGAAAAAACACCAATGGCGAAAGCACTCTACTGGGCCGATATTAACACTGAGAGACGAAAGCTAGGGGAGCGAATGAGATTAGATATCCTGGTAGTCCTAGCCGTAAACGATGGATACTAGGCGTTGTGCGTATAGTTCAGTGCTGTAGCTAACACGTTAAGTATCTTGCCTGGGGAGTACGTTCACAAGAATGAAGCCCAAATGAATTGACAGGGGCACGCACATGCAGTGGAACATGTGGTTTAATTCGATGTAAAGCGAAAAGAACCTTACCAAGGCTTAACATGCCGCGAATCCTCTTGAAAGAGAGGGGTGCAACGAGACACACCAACCCCACTACTTAGAGGTGAAAAGGGGGGGTGGGGGTGGCGAGAATGATAATTCTGTTTGATTTAAAGCATCGTTCACTAGTAAAGTTATGAATAATAATTTTGTATTTACATTAAAAAAATCACTAAAAAAATTTATATTCATAATTTATTAAATCATATCTTTTTTACATCAAAAATTCAAAATTATGAATTCGTCTCTGTCCGAAAAATTAAGATGCATGAACATGAATGGGTGAACGAAACATATGGAGATGGAAGAGCACACATGGGAAACAAATCTCGAAAGAAATTGCCATGTCTCTAAGATATGGTAAGCACAAATTATTAAATTTCACCATAGAAAAAAGGCCACCACTGCTCACATCACCAGTATCTCTTGGTGGATTTTTGTGGGTCCCCTCAACCCACGCCCCACCCCCAACTTTTTTTCACTCGACGTTTATTAGAATCCGATGAAATTTGAATTATTTATAGTAGAATTTATTGGAAAGTGGCGTTTTTAATAGAATTTTCACTATAACTAAAGTTCAAACTCGACATCTCTGATTACGAGGTGAAGTAATCCCACTCTTCAACAACCACTTGCATTTTCCTTTACAGAATACTTCTTCGATTTTAATTTGTCTATCTGAACAAAATTGTAAAAGGTCCAAAAAAAATTGAATCTTGTGATTTTAAATTAGAGACATATTAAGTATATCAAAAAATAGTTTATCTTGTGATCTTGAATATGTCACGTGAAAAAATTAAAGTAAAAAAGAAAAGAAAGGGATATTCATTTTTTAAACGGACTAAAAGTAAGACAAACAAAGTTAAAACTTAGGAGTTGTAAAAAAATAAAAAAGAAAGGAATATTCTTATTTAAACATACTAGAAAGAAAAATAAGATAAATAAAGTTGAATTAAAGAGTTAAAAAAAACTGATATTCTTATTTAAATGGATTAAAAGAAAAGTAAGACCACCAAAGTTAAAACTAAAGGGTTTGCCAAAATGTTATTTCATCTTATGATCTCAAATATACCACGTAAAAGTTATAAAAAAAAAGTGATTTCGCTATTTTATCCATATTAAATATACATTATTTATATTTTTAGTTCTTCTAATTGGTCATATATATCTTTCAAAGTTCATTAACTATTAAGGGTAAAATAAGAAGAATAATATTATTTATATATTAATTTTATAAATGATTTATATTAAGGATCATCTATTTATATTATGGACGATATCAAAAACGGACTAGAGAAGAAATACTCTAATTTTTTATACATGCAAAATAAAATAAAATAATAATAATAAAATAGCCCCAAATCTCCAAGAATCATCATCATTATCAAGCAATATCATAAAAGCAAGGCAACCCCATGTTCTAGATTTGTAATCTTTTTGGTAATCCAAATTCTTTTTTTTTTTATATATATATATTCCACTTTCTATTATTTCATTGGTCTTTCCTATTGCTTGGCTTGTAACTCCAAAAACCAGCTTGGAAAATAATATTTGGAAAGAGATTCTTTTTAGATCTTGCTTTGTTGGCTTCTCTTCATTTAAGGAAGACAACTTTCTTCCTCTGTTTTGTTGAGAAATTAAGTTTTCAGAAAAAATGGGAATGGCAGCGGCAGATCTACAGTTTCATGTTCTTGCTGTTGATGATAGTTTAATTGATAGAAAGCTCATTGAAAGGCTCTTTAGAATCTCTTCTTGCCAAGGTAACTTTTTCATTTCACACATAAAGTTTCTATCTTTATCGTCGAGAATTGTGATGGGATGGATAAATTAATTCGTCCTTAATCAGAAGTCTTGAATTTTACATTTGGTCATAAGAAAAATCTTGATCGAGTGATATTGAAAATGAGTAACCTTGAACTTTTGATTATAACAGTTTGGCCCCAATGGGCAATACTTTTGACTTTTGAACTTGAAGCCGGGGGTCAAAAGTTCAAGAACATTTATTTTTAAGAAACCGTCTCTGATAGAAATGCAAGAAGATCGCATATATTAGACTCTTGTGGTCGAGCTTTTTTCGGGACTCTACGTACAGTGAGAGCTTTAGTGCATCAGACTTGTCCAAATTAGTTGGCCTGATGTAAATAATGGATACTGAATCAAAAGTTCAAGAATATTCAGTTTTAAGAAACATCCTCCATCCTTGCACACAGTGAAGCTTTAGTGCACTGACTTGCCAAATACTGAATACCGAATGAAAAACTTAAATAAAGTTTCTTTCTTTGAATTAAAGGATTTTAATTTATTGCTTATTTTGTATTGGTATTGGTATTGATTTATTTTTGTGGGCATTTTGCATTTGTTAATGACAGTCACCACTGTGGATTCTGGAAGTAAAGCTTTGGAATTTCTTGGTTTACAAGAAGAAAATGATGATCAAAATCAAAATCAGCCTTGTGTTTCTCCTAGAAATCAACAGGTTATTTACGATTCCTAATTTTGACTAGATACGAGTTTAAAAAAATTTAAAATTAAAAAAAAGTTGTCAAACATACTAAAAAGTAAAATAAGACAAAAAAATCGAAATTAATATTTATGAACTTTCCCACTGATTTTCCAAGAAAATTTGAACTAGAAATTCATTCTTGTTTACTGTGAAATTGCAGGAAGTGGAAGTTAATCTTATTATCACAGATTATTGTATGCCTGGAATGACAGGCTATGATTTGCTAAAGAAAATTAAGGTATGTTTTTTTTATTATTATTATTTTTTTGGTTCTACTTTTTTTTTTCCTGTTTGTTGCTATATTCCCTCTTTACTTTCTATCCAAATTCTCTGTCATTTTCCTTTCTTGGAAAATACTCTGAGAACAAAATTTTCCACATAAATTGCTTGTATCATATTAAAAATTTAATCTTTTGTCTTTCTTAAAGGGTTTTCTCCCACTTGGACTTGATGTCCTTTTCTCACCTTTCAATTTTTGAGATCATTTGAGAATCTAATAAGAAAATATGGCATATCTGTATATTGCATAATAGATATTGAAAGGGGCATGTGCCTTGTCATTTTCAAGTATATTGCTCCGACTCTTCAAAAATGTTGCCACATTCGCATTGGATAGTCTCAAAAATACACTATCTTTTTAGGACCAATAGCATTCTGTTGAAACCTCAGTTGTTCTGACTCTTCAAAACTGATGATGCGCTCGTCGTTATTTTTGAATAGTCCAAACAATATAGAACTTCATTTAGTACTTGCATCTTGCATTCAATTTACTTACATTTTTTTTCTTTTCTTTTGAACAGGAGTCTGCATCTCTGAGGAACATACCTGTAGTCATTATGTCATCTGAAAATGTTCCTTCAAGAATCACTAGGTAAGAACAGAACAATTTTATCTTAGGCCGCGGATATAAGCATTAGTGTCTGCTTCCACGGGCTCTACCTTCTTCTGTGGGATGTGAACTAATTCAATTGTGTATTGATTGTTTAACAGATGCTTGGAAGAAGGGGCAGAAGAGTTTTTCTTGAAGCCAGTGAGATTATCAGATGTTAATAAACTTAGACCCCATATGATGAAAACCAAATGTAAAAGCCCCAAACAAGAACAACCTGATATAGTTGTCACACAAGAAACTCAAGAATCAATAGACATTACTTATGTTGTTCCACCAAAAGAAAATCAAGAATCAGTAGACATTACATATGTTGTTCCACCAAAAGAAAATCTAGAACCAGACAACACGGTACAACAACAGAAATCACAAGGCAATAGTAACAACAACAACAAGAGAAAGACCATTGAAGAAAATCTGTCACCAGACAGAACAAGACAAAGATTCAGCAGCCTCACTGCTATCTGATCTCTGTTGCAAATATGTGAACTTTTTTTTTCTTCTCCAAATTTGGAAATTAATCCAGATAACCCCTTTTATTTTCCTTTATTCAATTTTTTTAGTTAACAGTGATTAGGATAATGTGAGATGAATCCTAATGTAGAAAATGTAAGGAGTAACAGAAAATCATTCATCTTTATAAGATGATGTGACCTCCGTGACAGAGGGCGGGTCGAAGAGAAGGACAGACAGACTTTTTAGGTTGGTAAGCTTCTGAAGAAGTGGGGTATATGATATTTCAGGCGAATATGTCTTTTGAGCTCAATGATGGGCCAAAGCGGATAATATGTGAATGTGACAACTTATGTGTACATTTTACATGGGGAAAAGAAAACTTTCATCCAGTTTTTTTTTTTTAACCCTTGTGGTTAGGCCCTTCTCCGGACCCTGCGCATATTGGGAGTTTTAGTGCACCGAATTTGTCCTTTATCCAATTTTGTTTTGCTAATCTAAGAGGGGAAGAGTATTGCCAAAGTAGATGGAAATGTGCTGAAATTTACTTCTTGTAAATAGACAAGCAATTATTTATTTAACATAGATGTGATATTCTCTTTTGCTTTCTCCATTTTTGTGTGCCTGTTGCTAATTAAATTTGTGTTACAAACTCCAGATAATGGTTTGCGCCTTTATTCTTCTCTACTTAGATAAATTTCAAATTCATAACGCGCATCAGTAACTATTAGATAAACTTCAAATCTCATGCAAATATCAGATTTTTATCTGCAACAAGGTTTGAATCAGTAACTAACACATCAAGAGTTGTGCTCTTATCGGTCTTAATCAGTAATGTGCATCTAACTCACACATTAGCCGTTGCGTCCACTAAATCAAACTATTGGGTGCAGCATATTATGTTCTTCACACTTTTTTCTTTCTTTTTTTGGATTCCCATTTTCTTTTGAAGTGCTTAAACTATTGTATGTAAGACAAAAAATGAAGCTACAGAATTCCTTGGTTTTCAAGAATTCATGATAATTTTGATGAAGCTAGATTGACTTTTACTTTGATGCCTTTGTTTACTTTTTGTTCAAAAGTTTTTTTTCTTAAATCTTCTCTTGAATGAAAGATTTGGGTAAATTTTCAACAGCCAATTAGTGAGTTGAATGTCCTACTTTTTGACTTTATTCTCCAATTCACCTTATAGAAAAAAGGTTCAACCTGTTATCTTGGAAGTAAAAGAAACATTGTATCAATTATAATCTTTAATTTAATGAGTATACTCAAACCCCACATTAAGATTTCCATTAGTACGACTTTTTAAATACTTTTAATACACAGTGATATTCTATACCTTTTTTATAGAAAAAATATATTCAAAAGGTTCATACTATGAGTCGTTTAGTAGCTGGTTAGAGCCATGCAAAATATTAGTAATATAAAGATTAAATATAAGGAAATCCATGCATAACTTTATATATCTTAGTTATGCATGCATTTAGTTATTCCACTTTCTATCCAGCATAAGATAATACATAAATTCTTTAATAACTTATACATGCATTAATTATGCAGGTTTCTTGATTACAAATCAATCACGGTATTGACTTTATACATGAATAACTTAACCTTCTAGTCGTTACTGCTACTTTATAGAATCGTACATGAGATTTTCACCTCGTACACGACTCCTCATTCAATTCTTTTGAATTTATAATTGGATTCTTTTCCGCATTCGTGAATCCCTCCCCCACACCCCAACCACCACTCTGCCCCGAAGAGTAACTAAAACCAATTTAGTCACGTTTTTGCCGGCTAAACAACTATCAAACATATAAAACTGATCTATGATTTAATACCTGCATAAACATACACATCAGCTAACAAACGATTCTTTATGAGTATCATTACACTTAATATGTAATTTTTTTTTCTTTTCAGCTACTAATATAAAATTTTTGTTTGCCACTCAACAATTTCGTCCTCAAACTTAGTAAATCAGTCCATTAATGGATAAAAGGGACTAAATTGGACCCCTTAATGTCTTTGCCCCTCATTTTTCTTTTATCATTTTGACAAAATAAAAGTACTTTATAGCATATATCATGATCAACAAAAGTCATTAGTATATGCTAGCTGATGTTTTATGACTTTAAAGTTGAAAAAAAGCAAGATATTACTAGATTTTACAGCATGCGGAATCTGAATATTTCAACTATATCTTCAAATCAAATCCTCCTAATGCTTAAGATCTTCACACACATTAAAATAAAAAAAGTCCAAAGTAGAAAAATTCTAATTTTGAATTGTAAGAATATTTGATCATTGTGTTTTTTCTGCTTTTGAGATTGATATATTTGAGTTGAGGGTCTTTTAGAAATAGTCTCTTTATCTCTGTGAGATAGTACTAAGATGTGCGTAGATTCTATTCGAATAGTGCTAAGGTCTGGTAGATTCTATCTTCTCTGAATCTCACTTGATAGAATTTAATTAAGTATGTTGTTGTTATTGTAAGATTATTTGATCATTGAGCAATTGTTTGGGGGAATATTTACTTGCATGTTGATTAGGTTGATTCTATGTTTGCCACAAGCTTACTTTGGCAATAAAAAAGTAGTTTAAATAATTAGGATGTTGTAAATTTAAAAGTAAACTATTTAAGCACTTATTAGTGGAGAGTGTAAAGTTAGTAGGAAAAGATCTTATATTGGTTAGTGGTGTATTTGTCTATGTATATTAAATATTTATTTTAATTTTGACATATTTTTTTATTGTCAGCGAGTGAATCTTGAGAATTTTAGTGAAATGATAAGTCTTTTTAAAATTATTAAATACTATATATTTTTATTGTTTATATTGTTGTTCTCAAATTCAAATAAAGAAAAAGAAGCATAGTGATAATTGATATCACGTATTATAGATCGATCACATGTAAAATCAATCAATTTCATATTGATTCACTTTTTTTACTATTATCATTCGACTCAATTTATAAATATGATTCATCTTAATTGATTGTGTCAAAATCACACAAGATAGCTAAACATATCAAAGGAAAATATAAAGTAAGTTAATTGAAATAAAGCACAATATATTAAAACTTGTTTGATTAATTAAACAGATTTAAATTTGTAAAACATGTGAATTTCATATATCATTATACGTAAAATATGTTAAATATTTTGAGGCATCTTAAAATAATAAAATATGACCATATATATAGTTATAAATAATTGAAAATTAGTACTCTCTCAGTTGCATAGATTTTTTTCATTTTTCACGATATATATAATCGATAAGGTTAGTAAATAAATTAAATTCCTAATAAATAATTTATTTTTAGAAAATTATCAAATCGACATAGTCAAATAATATGAAAGGGAAGACAGTATTTTGAAAGGGGAGTGAATTGTTTATATTTGGGAATATTGGGGTCGATTCATTAATAAAAAACTTAACAAGTTGGTACCTGATATGAAAAATATAAAACAAGTGGGACTCAAAAGCGCATATTCTATAATAAAGGG
Source organism: Solanum medicagineum (assembly GCA_026153255.1). Taxonomy (NCBI): domain Eukaryota; kingdom Viridiplantae; phylum Streptophyta; class Magnoliopsida; order Solanales; family Solanaceae; genus Solanum; species Solanum medicagineum. The sequence goes on from JAPFFP010000002.1 coordinate 15,726,387, forward strand.
GCTAAAAGACAACAATAGTAAAAGATTCTGGTCTTTGATGATCTGTTCAAACAACTTTCCATAAGAGAAAAAGCGCGAGGGAGAGAAAACTGAGAACGGAATCGGAGGATCGGCGCCGGCGATTTTCATATTTGACTCCACCGCTGATAGTTGTCGACGGTTTTTCCCGGTGAACTGATTATTTTTCAGGTAAATTGATCGAAAACTCCTTTTTTTGTTTTGGTTTCGTTGAAGAAATAGGTTTTTGTTTTTTTTTCCTGCGTAATTAGCTTGATTTTGGTTCATTTATACTGATGTGGTTAAGTTAAAAGCTTAGGATTGTTCATTGAGCTTTTTTTTTTACTATGTATAGCAATTATTGTTATTAGAAATCGTTTATGTGCGTATTGGTAAAATTAAGCCGTTTGAAATCGTTTGTCTGTTGTGAATCTCGTGGAATCGTCTTTGATCAATATTAGTGAAATTATTTTTGAGTTATTATTCAATAAGTCAGAAAATAGTAGTGGAAATTTTTGTTAGTTTATCCTCGATTCTTAAAAGCTTTGCTTTGTTGTTGCTTGACACCTAGAGGACGTGTTAATGTAGCTGATAGCTGCTTTTGCTTCTTTTGTGGGGATTTTTGGTAATTTGGGTGTCTAATGATTAATTTACTTCAACGATCAGGTGATATTGGATTGTTTTGTATATTTGTTAGCAAGAGGTGGATTACATTTCTTTGTAAGCCTTGTTAACACAAATGCGTTTGGTTTTTTGCTGTGTTTTTGCAGTATTGAAAGATTGAGAATGTCTGAAGGGGAGGTTAAGAAGATCTCACGTCAAGACATACAACTGGTAAGCCAGTACCTTAAAATATTTGATTTATGCACTGTTTGTATAAATCATTTAAATGGAGAAACATGGATAGCGTGGACCATATAGTCAGGACAAAACTTATCCATGACAGAGATGTAGTAGTAATAGTAGAATGTCAATGGAAGAAATAGAGCATGCATTTTTATGTTTACGCTTATAAATTGGCATTTGATTGCAGTTAAGTGCTTAGATAGAAACACTCTTTGTAGTTGATACTCTTTCTGTTGATTCTTGATCAAAGTATTTTAATTCCTTGAGAACCTTTTCATATCCATGAATTTGTGTCTTTTTAATTTAAGAGATTGCCAGAGTGTGTAAGCAAGGCTATTATTTAGAGCTTTCTTCATTGTTTATAAGCCACTGAGCGTTTCTCTCTAGGTCCATTGTGATGAACCTACCATCTAAATCAGTTAATGATCTCCATAATAACATGAATCATCTGAATTAAAGGAAGTTTCTGGAGACGCATTTTCTGGTTGCTGATAAGCACTGTGGTTAATGATGTAAGCAATACCATGGATTTCATGTTGTATGTGTTGAGTTTTTTCTGTGGATGGGGTTTGATCCCATGACCTTTGGGTTAGCTAATAAATGGGAAATGAAGAGACTTTGTCCCACGTAGGAAGGAGAAAAGAATTTTGTTAGGTATAAATACAAAAGCCCTTCCACTCTAGCTTAAAGAGTTGGGAAGATGGTGTCCCTTGTCATCGCTCGCTCAGCTCGACAACTCACCTAAATTCTGAACAGACATCTCCTGTTGGATATAAATTTAAAGGCTTTACCTCAAATTTGATATATTGAAAACACCACCACAACAACAACATACCCACTGTAATCCCACAAGTGGAGTTTGGGTAGGGTGATGTGAACGCATCCTTACCCCTACCTTGTGAAGGTAGAGAGGTTGTTTCTAGTAGACCTTTGGCTCAAGTGAAGCATTTAGAAAACAATGGAGAAAAGAGCAGTAAAAATACAGATAGTACAATAAAAAATATGGATAATTTTTTGGATTTTATTAGCTCCCTAACTCTAGCACATTAGGATTTGATGGGGTTCATCTTTTTGGTTGCTTTACAGGTTTTTCCACAGTTAGCTTCATGTTTGAAGCAACTCTATCTTTAGTTGTAACCATTGCATCTACTTGATGCCTTTTTCTAATACAATTTAATTACTTCACCAAAATAAATAAATAAGCAAAGCAAAGAATCACCCCTGAGCTATAAACACAAAGCATTGGAAATCTGAGACACGATTTTTCAGAAAACCAAGTAGAAGTTAGCTAAATGGAAGGCGCAATATCTATCTCTTAGGGATAGGTTGATTCTGGTAAATTCTGTTCTTGACTCACTGGCCACCCATTTGATGTCACTTTTCTAATCCCAGCAAAGGTGGTGAAAAAATTAGATGGAATTAGGAGGAAGTTTCAATGGCTAGGGAATAAAGAGGGGAAGGATTACTGGTAAAATGGAAGAGAGTTTTGCTTAGCAAAAGATAAGGGTTTTGGGAATCAGGAACTTAAGGTTGCAGAATGAGTGTCTGTTGAAATGGTTATGGAGATACATCACCGAGGATAGGGCTCTATGTAAGGAAGTCATTATGACAAAGTATGTTGAAGCTAGCCCATGGTGCACAGAAATGGTATCTGATCCATATGGAGTGGGAGTGTGAGAACAATTAGAAATTGGTGGCAATCAATGGAAGCAAACATCTGCTTCAAGGTAGGCAATGGTGCAAGGACAAAATTTTGGAGAGATAAGTGGATTGAACAAATCCCTCTGAAAGAGAAATTCCCTGACCCATTTCTTATTTGTGTAAATCCAGAGGTGACAGTGCAGGAGTCTTGATCTACAAGGGTGAGACATTTGACTTTTAAATGATTGGGAGATAGAGAGGGTAGCCTATTATTGGTCAAAATTGGGCTAGTGCCTATCAATAATATAGAGGCTGATAGAGCTCCTTGGACTCACAATAGAAATGGGATTTTCTCCGTAAAGAGGGCTTATACAAGGGGTATTCAGGTGACTAATGTAAATGGCCAACGCAAGTGAAACTACTTCTAGAAAAGCAGCATACGTACCGAAGTAAAATGTTTCACCTGGTTGGTTATAAAATGGGCCCGCGTAACCCAAGAAGTGCTACTGAGGAAGGGAAGACAACTTGTTCCTGGGTATTTTCTATGTATGGAGGAGACAAATAGACACGTTTTTTTACATTGCAAGTACACTGCTTAGCTGTGGAATTTTGTTTCTCAACGTCACATGGAAGAGCTGGACCATGCCTGAGCATGCAAGAAGCCTTCTCAGCTGTTGGATAAGAAGGGAGGGAAGAGCCAGAAGAAATGGTGGAGTCTAATCCCTTCATGTATATGATGGACAATATGGAGGGAGAGAAATTCTAGATGTTTTAAAGATAGGTCTGATTCCATTCACACAGTCAAATAGAATTGTATTGTATCTTTACTTTTTTGGTGTAAACAATTATGTATAGCGGATAGTGAATAGATTATAGATCTGACAGGGAATTTGTAATTCTTTTGATGATGGACATCATATCCTCAATGTTGAAAAATACAAACTTACCTGTTTCAAAAGGAAAAAAGAAAAAACAAACACAACAACAAGAAGTAATAGTAAAATTTAAGAATATGACAGTACGGAAATTGCTAATAATACTACTGATAAGGGATTTGAAACAATGCTCAACTAGCTATTGACCTTGTATTCTAGTCCTCTACCTTCATATTCTCCTATCTAGGTTCATGTCCTCAATATATTGGAAACACTGAAATTCAAAATCCCCTTCCCCCTTTTTTTTGCATTATATTTTAAAACAAATTATGTGTCAAGTGTGATTTTGCATTGTTCTTGGAGTTTGCCAGAAGTTTTGTAATTTGAAGTGCTCCTATTATAGAATAATTTATTAATTTCTTTCATGGGAGGAATTAATCCAAAATCTTGGACAATGAGGAGATTAAATTCCTTAAGATTGTTATCGTCTTGTATCCTAGCCAAATTAAATAAAATTGCTAATATTTTATATTTTTAAACCAAGTAACAAATCAGAGTCGAAAATCACAAGGATTTAGTCTCGAAAAAAGGAAGTAGAAAATCACAAAGATTTTAGTCTACTGAAAACAAAAAGTAGAATGAATACCAAAAATATTAACAATCTTAAGGAATTTACTTACTTTAATATCTTTTGTATTCATCTTACTTTTTGTTTTTGAGAGACTAAAATCTTCATGGTTTTGTGCTCCTATTTTGAAGACTAGAATTCTTCTGTTCTCTTACTCTGATTTGTTACTCGATTTGAAGATATGAATACTTTGTTGTTTTATTGAATCTTTTTAAGGGTACAAGAGATAACAGTATGGAGTCCTAACAATCCCATTGAAACACATAAGTGTTTGTTGACTTCAAACTTCCTATCATAAAGTTTGTGATCCTGTAAATCCATGACTTTCTGATGAATGATTCTGGATAATTGTTGGTATAGAGAAGATGCCACTCTTTTTCTCCCTTAGTAGATATAGATTTTAGTAGCACAACTCCCAGTAGTACAGTGCACAAATTGTTACCTGTCAATTGTTGATTCTGTTATTGAAAATGTTCAAGTAACTTCACAAAATAAAAGGAAATATTTCAAGTAATGTCTCAGTCAAAGCAACAGTTGAAAGGGTAGGGAAAAAGGAGATATGAAGTTTTGCTTCCCTTTCGAAGATGCTAAATTATCATAGAGAGCAGTAATCTCCTTATGGACCCACCAAGTGCTAGTTGGCATTTTTTCAATTTCCAAAGGAAATTTATCATAACAAACAACAACAACAACAACATACCCCAGTGCCTCAAAAGGCTCCCGCTCATTGCGGGGTGAGGGGGGGTCGGATGT
>JAPFFP010000002.1:15737137-15748431 GCA_026153255.1 Solanum medicagineum
TGGATTTTATGGGTCAAGGAATAGAAAACAAAGTTCAAGTAGCTCGACGACAGTAGGGATGTCTTGTGAGATTTTATGAGCCAAGAGTCAAGGAATAGGAAACAAGGTTCAAGTGGCTCGACGGCAATCCGGACGTCTTGTGAAATTTTATGAGAAAAAAATAAAAAACAGACGATTTCATATTGGTGGTATGAATTTTACCTTCAAATTCAAAATCCTACCTGTTCAGTAACAGAATAGTATATAAATTCTTGCAAAGATTTATCATGACTAATGAAGCAAAATAATGAAGTTAAAATAAATATAATATGAGGTTCATTATACTTTGATTTTTATTATAAAGAAACAGTGACACCCTTTTTTTATTTGTCTGAAGTGCAACTGTGAAGTCTGAAAGCCAGAAGGAGAAGTGTCGTCAGCCCAAGTAAGCTCGTTTTTCAACCTTGGTATTGTATAGAAGAAATGCGTTAGATTGTAAGTAGATGTTGTGTAACTGGAATTTATGCGCTAGAATTGGAGGAACATTCCCTAGGCATAGAAAGATTCTTTGTTTTGGTTCATGTAATAGTTGTGGTTATTTCGAATTTGCTGAAAAATTTGGGTGTTGTGAATCGGGAATCCGTTTTGGTAGACACCCATTTAATTATAATGGAGTAGTTATTGCATTATTTTCTTCTACAAGTAAAAGCCCTAGATTTAATCGGAACCCTAAATTATACTTGGAAAATGGTGATTGTGATTATACTGTAGATGGGCATGCTGTAAAAGAAGAATCGGGTTCTAAAGTTTTGAGCTTTTCTGATACTTCTTTTGATGATATTGGAAACATAGATAATGCTACTAGTTGTAGGTTTGATGATGTCCGTGAGTTTGAAGAGTCAGAGAATGAAGATGGAGGAGGTGATTTGGACCGTACTGATGATGATTTTAAGGTTTTGGATTCATTTGGTAAAAGTGGAAGGCATGTCAACAGCGCCGAAAATGTTGCCATTTCTGGAAGAATTGAGGGGGTTGAATATGAAATGAGACATCCTTTGGTTAAGGAAACATGTAGATTAATTGAATGTCAGTCAGCTTGGAATCCAAAGCTTGAAATAGAATTGAGGCGTTTGCTAAGAAGTATGAAGCCTCAGCAAGTTTGTGCTGTGTTAAGGTCTCAATCAGATGAAAGGGTTGCTTTGAAATTCTTCTATTGGGCAGATCATCAGTGGCGGTACCGACATGACCCTATTGTTTACTCTGTGATGCTTCAACTTCTAAGCAGGACAAAGTTGTGCCAGGGAGCTAAGCGCATTCTTAAGCTGATGGCACGTAGAAGAATCCCACGGAGACCTGAACATTTTGGTTGTGTGATGGTTGCTTTTAGTCGAGCTGGTCATTTAAGGAAAGCAATGCAGATGTTGAATGTGATGCAAAGAGCAGGAATTGAGCCTGATTTGTCTATATGCAACACTGCAATTTATGTTTTGGTAAAAGGAGATAAAATTGAGAAAGCATTGAGGTTTCTGGAGCGGATGCAACTAGTTGGGATAGCACCAAATGTTGTTACATATAATTGCTTAATCAAAGGTTATTGTGATGTGCATCGCGTTGAAGATGCATTAGAGTTGATTGCTGAGATGCCGTATAAGGGCTGTTATCCAGATAAAGTTAGTTATTATACTTTGATTGCGTTCTTTTGCAGGCAGAAACAAATTGATGAAGTGAGAGATTTGGTGGAGAAAATGACTAAAGATAGTAACTTATTGCCTGACCAAGTTACTTATAACACTATCATACATATGCTTTCAAAGCATGGCCATGCTGAGGAAGCCTTAGGATTCTTAAGGGAAGCTGAAGAAAGAGGATTCCGAGTGGATAAAGTGGGCTATAGTGCTATAGTGAATTCCTTTTGTAAAGAAGGAAGCTTAGATAAGGCAAAGGAACTGGTCAATGAAATGATTGCCAAAGGATGTCCTCCTGATGTGGTTACTTATACTGCAGTTCTGAATGGTTTTTGCCTTTCACGGAGAATTGATGAAGCCAAAAAGCTACTCCAACATATGTACAAGTATGGTTACAAGCCAAACACTGTAACATACACTGCCTTGTTAAATGGGCTTTGCCAGACTGGAAGATCTGCCGAGGCACGAGAAATTATGAGCACGTGTGAGGAGTGCTGGTGGAGACCGAATGCCATTACATTTAGTGTGGTAATGCATGGTTATCGTAGGGAAGGAAAACTGTCTGAAGCCTGTGAGGTAGGTAGGGAAATGATTGGAAGGGGTCTTTTCCCTTCTCCCATTGACATTAACCTGATAATTTCATCTCTTTGCCATGAGGGAAGAGCAGATGAAGCAAAGAGGTTTATGGTAGAATGTTTGAAAAAAGGATGTGCTGTTAATGTGGTGAATTTTACTACTGTAATTCATGGTTTCTGTCTAAAGAATGAGTTGGATGCTGCTCTTTCTGTCCTTGACGACATGTATTTAATCAACAAACACCCCGATGCTGTCACATATACAACGCTAATAGACGGATTAGGAAAACAAGGAAGGATGGAAGAGGCTATTGATCTGTCCAATAAAATGCTTCATAGGGGTTTGCTTCCCACTCCTGTGACATATCGTACAGTCATCCATCGATTTTGTCAGCAACATAGGGTGGATGATCTGTTGGAATTACTGGAGAAGATGCTTTCGAGACAGGGGTGCAAAACTGCCTATAATCAGGTTATTGAAAAACTTTGTGGTTTAGGATATCCTGATGAGGCTTATAAGCTATTGGGAAAGGTACTCAGGACAGCTTCAAGAGTTGATGCAAATACCTGCTGCATTCTTATAGAAAGCTATTTAAAGGAAGGGAATCCTCTTTCATCATATAAGGTGGCTTGTCGAATGTTCAACCGCAATCTGATTCCTGACTTAAAGCTATGTGACAAGGTGAGGGATGGATTGATGCGAGGTGGCAGAGTAGAAGAGGCTGACAAGCTCATGTTGCGGTTTGTGGAGCGTGGCCATAAGGTGCCTCAGCTTCAGAGGACTTGAATTTTGACTAGTTTTAGTATAAGGAAAGAGAACAATAAGATTGCATTTCTTTTCTTTTCTACTATATTAGAAAGGATTACTTCAACATGTATGCTTCTTGTCATTCAATTTAATGTTTAGGACATTTTGGTCTTTTCATTCACGGTCACACCATGTGTTATTTTGATATGTAATTCAGTATGAGCCTTTGGGCGTGTCAAAAGCTGAAACCCCAGCTGTTTTCTCTTCTTCGAGAGAAGACAATGTCACAAGCAAACCCCCGTCCAGCTCTTTCTTCCTATTCAACAAGCAATAAAATAGATTTTCCATTCAAGAATGCTCAAAAACCCCGCTGTCACAAGCTCTTTCTTCCTATTCAATTCAATTCAACAAGCAGAGATTTTCCATTCAAGTTGTTCTTTTTTTGTCTTTGTTGGAATTTGAACATTAGTCTTATATGGTTCTCAACTGGCTCCTTTAATCTATAGGGTGTCCCAGAAAAGGTTTCTATCATGTGTTTGGGGGGTGGTAGGTTATGGAAAGGCCATAAGAAGGAAAAAGAAAAGTGCGTGCGTGTTGTCGTTGTTGTTGTTATAGTTGGTGGGGTTGGGTGTCTTGTTTTGGAAAGTTATTATGGAGGCAATGGTAGTAAGAGATAAATGTTGACTAATCTGGCTAACATTGAACTTGGTAAAATGAAATGGTTGAATAATTGAAAAATGAGATTATTCAGGAATACACATTGAATGCTGAGATTACGCATTGAATTTCTGATGCACATCCAGTTGTTTGTTTCTTGAAATAGGAGATCGGTGCAAATATTTGGGGATCACTAGGTTACGAACAACCTGCAAGAAGAAAAAGCGCGGGAAAGGGGGTAGTTGTTGTTGCAACTGGTGGGGTTGAGTGTTTTCTTTTGGAAAGTCATCGTGGAGGCGACGGTAGTAATTTAAGCATTTCTGATGCACCTCAGTTTGTTCATTTCTTGAAATAAGAAACACTTTTGGGGTCGATAGGTTATGAACAGCCTCCAAGTAGAAAAAGTGCAGGAAGAGAGGGTTGTAGTTGGTGGGGTTGAGTGTTTTCTTTTGAGAAGTCACTGTGGAGGCAATAGTGGTAGTTTAAGAATTTCTGATGCACATCCAGTTGTCGCTACTTGAAATGAAATTGGTGCGAGTGTATTCATCTCCCTGATGAATTAAAGAAAGTTTGCTACATTGCCTTCTTGGTTGGGGAGAAAATGCAGTGGTTGTTATTCGTTGATTGTGAGTAGTGATTATGAATGCATTAATTAGAGTAGCAGTCTAATTGATTGGTAGGGTTAGGTTAGATGTCTTGGCTTTGGGGTATAGTAGGATAGCAGAAATAGTCATGTTTGTCACTATTTGTCGTATGTGTGTTAATTTAATCGTATTTACATCTTGCTATGTGCTTTTCGTTTTTAGTCGCCCTTTTTTTCCTTGTTGTCATAGTTAGTTTATTCTGCTTATTGATTTTTGAGACGAGGTTTCCTAGAAAACAACCTCTCTACTTCTATGAGGGAACTAGGAGAGAATAGAAGATGAGAAGCATAGTCTTTGTGTGAGCATAATCATAATACCCTTAAATTTATTTTGCCCTCACAAGTCTGTTTATTAATTCAGATCCAGCACATAGCCTAGTATTTGTGTTGGTAGAACATAGCAGGTACTCGTAAAATTAATCGAGGTTTTATAGATGTACATGGAACAACGTAGCAGGTCGATCTATTGAATAGCCATCAAAAAGGTATAGAAACAATAAAATGGATAGCAATATGCCATGAAGTGATCAACTTTATAACTCTTAAATCAAACAGAGAATTCCAAAGAGCAAAATTTATTACATGACATGATTAGCTGAACTTAACTTGCAAGTATCAAATAAATCCCTAAGATGAATGAATGATGCAACAGAAAGTTGCTTAGACTTCTAGGCAGGCCCAGTCTTGAGTGCATAGTCTAAATCATCTATCAAGTCGTTGACATCTTCAATCCCAACAGAAATTCGAACCAGGTCCTCAGTAAGACCTCTAGCCTCTCGTACTTCAACAGGTATGCTCGCATGGGACATGAAGCAAGGCAAGCTTATGAGTGACTTGACACTTCCTGCAAATTTCATATATGAATGGCACCAATGTTTTGAATTAGATATGAAGCAAAAATACACGAGGGCATTTGATGAATCATTTGCATCACTCTGAACCGTAACATGCAGATGTTTACAAGCATTTTATCTTTTTTTTCTGTATCCCTATTTGTTCCCTCCCTTAGAAATCTACAATTACAACAAGATGGATTAAAGCTGAAATTCTGACTACGTTTCTCTCTCTTGCCATTGGAAGTGTTGTAGGGATAACAAATATACTCGACGCTCCCAACTCCCAACACACACTCTCCTTGTCTTTCTGTTAAGACTCCACTTCTAGGTTATTTTGTTCGGTCCTTCTCCTATCCTTGATGCTTTTGATAATTACATGGAATATGGTTTCTGTCTTCCTAAAGCAAAACAATATTGCGTGTTTACTATCATCAACAGGTAAAAGAGAAAAAAAGGCAAAGTACACTTTGATAGGAAAAACTAACCAAAACTGACAGTAATGCTGAAGTATTTCGTAGCCTCAGCAACATGCTTCGAGAGTGCCAAAGAACCGGTCAGAAAACTCAGCACCGATCCTGCACCCGTGGCCTGCAAATTAATCAACATTTCAGACAGTACACTTGACAACCATAGCGCTTTAGTCCAGAAAATCACATGTTTGAATACCTGAGAGAAGTGCAAAGACCTCCCTGGATGGTGAGGAAGACCAGCATAGTTAACCTTCTTCACTCGTGGATGGGAAGATAAAAATTCAGCAATTTTTTGTGCATTTTCCTGCAAGATAATGAAATTATTTAATTAGGGCGCGGGCGCACACCACTCTCAAATCGGAACCTACAAATATAAATACGACTGCCTGGCAACCACTTGCCAATAAAAGCAGAATAAAGGAAACAAACCAAAAGATCCTACTGTTTTAGGCTAACCAATAAAAGAAACATTCACCAGAAAATTGAGGTATGAACCTCCAAAAACCTTTGTCCATTTTCTTATCAGCCTCTTGTTGTCAAGAATTTGACACATTTATGCCCCAAATTCTCTTATTTGAAACTTCAAGATTATGCTTTTGATAAGGATGGCGTTCAATAGTATGAACCACATCATCTAAAAGCTTTATTACGAGAGCGATACTACTTTTGTTTATGTAATTCTGACGTAACACACCCGCCTGGTGTGGCTAAAATTCTTTTCCATTAGCCAATATGTAAATCTCTTACGTTAGGTAGAGCTGAGATTCTACCTACTTTAATACCATGCTGAATGTTAATCAATCACCTGATTTGAAGTTTAAGCTACTAGAGGTGACACTTGTATTTATTCAATTACACCTTTGACATCCCACCTCATATGTTGGTCAGAACAAATTCATGCAAGCATACCAAACGATGGATAGCAACTAACTTAGTCTACGCCGATAGATATAAATTTTGTAAATCACCAATTTTCCAATATCACAGTTTGCATAAGTTCAGAAATAACCACTGTTGCAATAACAGCACTTAAATAAGATAAACAAGTCTTTAAAGCGCCCCTTCAGGTATAAAATCATCAGAGGTGCCCAGTGATGCGACAACTTTATGGACCAGCATAACTTCTCTGTACCATACAAAGTTGAAGATGCAGAGTATGCATGCCGTAGTCATGAAAATCTATAGGGTCAAGAATAATAGATTAACGAAGGTTCAGGAAGGAATATCTGTTTCTAGAAACGGTGGTGGGACAAGTAATTTCACCACAAAAGAAAAGAAAAGAAAAGAAAATTAAACCTGTTGTTTTTCAATGCGAAGAGCCATTGTTTTGATTCCTCTTAAACAAAGCCAACAATCAAATGGCGCTAACCCTGCACCTTCAGCATTTTGTAGGAAGTACACCTCCTTCGCCAAGCTGGTTAATAGGAAAATTTATAAGTAGATTATCAAAAGGACACTTGAGATGTTCTAAGAGAAACAAGGCATCAGATATCAGTTACATTCAATACTTTATACATATCTAACCAAAGATTTCAGATAGTCTTATCAATTATAAGGGCAGCCAGTGCCTTCAGGAAAAGAATTTCAGTGTCAAGAAGTATTACACTATTTTGTTGCATTGCAGGATCTATAGTATGCTGCATAAGGAGGACTTCTTGTATACGGCTTAAACCATGTGGAAGGGGTCCATTTAAGACTTATAGACAACCCTGAGTAAGAACACTAAAATTGTGTGAAGGCTCACCCTCATGCCTTAGTGAAGGCCTTTATTCCAACTAAAAAAATTATAGAGTTGCAAGACTTTTTCTTTTTCGATGAAGCAAAGTATTTCATAAAAAGGCATCAAGTAGATGCAAATTACAAAAAACAAAGGGGCCCTCAAAGAGCATAAGCAAAAGATGTTAGCTCCTTTACAATCTTCAAACTAGTACTAGAGAGCTAACAAAGTCAAGAAACTGATCAGTACTAAATACAGGGGTTAAATTAACCCAACTGAATAACATAAGTAAACATCTAGCTTTAAGAGTGTCCTTTACATTCTTTTAATTCTGTCCGAAGGAAATAGAGATCTTTTTTAAATAAGAAAAAAGAAAGCATGATCTTATCAGCATTTGCTACCTACTGTAGAACAATTCTAGAGTTAAGTGATTCATTATAAGAAAAATCAATAATGGGTCTATTTACAAACTCAAGTCAACTAGTCAAGCTCCTAATGTGATCATTGGTTTTTGGCCAACAAAAAGAGACTCGAGAAAACTAACAATATATAACCATAAGACAACAATAAATCCAGATATGGAACATAAACAATATAGAGGAAAAACCTTTCTCCTCTGACAGCAAGTACACCAGCCATGAGATCACTATGACCGGATATGAACTTAGTAGCTGAATGCATCACAATATCTGCAAAACCATGGACAAGTAAGCCAACATTCTATGCATGTTATTGGAGAGTGTTCCAGTTAGCGGAACAAAAAGTACTTGCACAATACCTGCTCCAAGCTCCAAAGGATGGGACAGTACTGGGGACATAATGCTGTTATCCACCAACACAAGAGCCCCATGTTCATGAGCCATCTTGGCTATTTTCTGGAATAAATCAGAAGAGACAACAGTATGAGTAAAAAAATCATTATCTTCTGAAAATCATTATATTACAATCTATCAGCTACGTTAATAGCTGAAAACTGTACGTGCATAATCTACATATGCCACCGTTGATTACCCACACGAATATCACAAATTTGTTGACGAGGGTTGGTTGGACTCTCCAGCCAAACAAGCTTTGTCGAAGGTTTAATCACAGCAGCAACCTCATCTAAGTTGGTGGTATCCACTCGCCTGTACAAACAAGGTGACAATCAGAATTCTACAGACCTAATTGAAATCAAAGTTACATCGCTAAAAGAGATACCAACTTGACCACAATCCCGGCTTTTGGAGCAACTTGTGACAGCAGCCGGTCAGAACCGCCATATATGTCATCCCCGGCAACAATCTCCTCACCTGTAAAATTAACAAACTGAAGCTATTCTTTTGCCAACTATCATCTGCTTGCCGACATGTCAAAAAAGAAAACATCAGCATGACATAAATGAAGATTCGATGGCTCAAACCACAGGAAAGCATAACCATCTTAAATGAGCAGAACTAACTTATAAGAAGGTGTTAATCAAGTTTGTTGCATGATTTATCTAATATGCACATGTTCAGTCTTTTCTATGCAGATGTATTGTATTTAGAATTATTAGAAGTACCAGCTTTAACAAGACGAGTTACAGCAGCCAAGGCGGCCATTCCACTGGTAAAGCAAAATGCTCGATCTGCTTTCTCAAGCTCTGCAAGAAGCCTGAAAATTTTCAAAATGTGGAAACAGTCTTGATATTGATGATGTTAACAGATCAACTTCCAATTATCAGCAGTCTGCACACAGTTTAACGTACTTCTCCAATACATCCCTTGTTGGATTTCCACTCCGTGTATAATCATATTGCCCATTTTCTGTCGCCGAAGGCTGCAGAAAGATGTAGAAACAATTAGGGTTAAGACATATTTTCTCTCTCCTTGATGTTTTCATCTTTTCCTATAACACCCTACTATTAATGAAGGGCCTTTTACATATAAACAGTGCAATACATTTTCTTTCAACCAAAACAGAAATTGCATTTCACTTCCAATTGTTTTCATATTACTATAACTGGTCCAGAAAATGTGTGTCAACAATAGTGGTGTAGAAGGCATGCTCAGGACACAATGTCATGCTAAAAGTAGAGAGAGATACAATGAAAAAGAAACGGAGTGGAGAAGTTAAAACTTGTGCGCTAGTTGCTTTTTTTGGTCTTTACTCTTTTGCATATAATACTAACTTTCCGTTCTTATCCTTGTTTCACATAGTAATATTTGCAAATTGTTTCATGTCTTATCCAGTATATAGCACAAAACCTTCAACTATTTTGACCGTTAACATCTCAGATAAATATAGTAGAAACAAGTCATAAGGAGCATTGATTGTGAAAATTGCAGAAAAGGATTCTTCCGAAAAAGTTTCTGTATAAATAAAATGCAGCTTTGCGATGTAGTATGAATTTGCATTCCCCTGCAGAAGTATCTTCAAAACTTACTTGCTTAAAAGTAGATGTTTGATACAAGGGGGTACTTAAGGCACCATAAGGATCAAACTCGTTACTGAAGTTCATCAACATTGTTGACACACTTGGATCTTTTGCTTCCCTAGCCTCAACTCGAGGAGATAGTTCCATAGTCTCTATTTCTGCCATCAATCAATACATACTATTAACTCAAAGATAAACCCAAAGAATATAGTACGTGTATCCTCGTCTAAAAATGGATTTGGTACATACTGTCTATGCATTCGGCAGCAGCACTGTCAATCAAAGCTGATGCAGTAAGATCCATATCGTTGTCTCTCGAGCAATTCAGTTGGAATTTCTTTTCCGTTAGACTTCCCTTCCCATTAATGCATCCAAATGTTACTGGAAAGTTTACAGGTAATTTGCCCTACACATTAGCATAACCTTCCATTAAACAACACTTTTGCTACTTGTTTGGCTGCTCAACAAGTAAGAGAAAAACAATCTATCATTTTTTTCCATCTAACTATAGGTAAAAAGCCCAAAACATCAAGAAAATCTTCCCTTTGCTTAAACTAAGACTTTAGCTTGTGTGAAAACACCAATCAAAATTGCTTTACATTACACACTCTTTATGTTTCGCAGAGAAAAAGAGAAGTTAGAGAATACCAAGAAAGCAAAACAACAGTGGGAAGCTCATAGAAGCATAAACATGATACCTTTTCAATGTTTCAACTTTAAATCCTCAACTTTTAGACATTCTTAACTTCTACAAAAGAAAATTAGAGAGCCCCAAAAAGCAAAACAACTTTGTGAAGCTCATAGAAGCACAAAGATGATAGCTTTTCAATTTTTCAAGCTTAAATTGTTCAGTTTTATTCGTTTCTGTAGTAACTGGCCCAGCTTACATACTTCAACTAATTCCACGAGATACATATCCAATCATACCAACAACTAGACACACGAAAACAAATCACCTAGCATTTCAAATTCTCAACCCACTTCATTAACCACCAGACAACACCCCCATTGAGTTCAAAAGCATTGATATCTTAAATTGCTCAAAGATTAAACATTCTTAACTTCCACAAACGAAAATTAGACACCCCAAACATCAAAACAACAGTATGAAGCTCTCGAAGCATAAAAATCCTAACTTTTTTCAATTTCTCAAGACAAGATTGAATAAAGATTACAACCCAGTTGAAGATTTCTCCAAATTTTTCTTCCAAGAGAAAAAAATTACACCCATATTAAGATATAAATCATTTTGGGTTGCAGGGCTAACCTGGGTGGTTGTGTTGGTAGGCAGAGAACTGAAGGGCTGCTTGAGAGACAAAGAACATGCCATTTCTAAAATTGTCGTCTTCTTCAATAAGGGCTGAAAAAGAAGTGCGACATATACTTGTGGTGTCAATTATGTACTATTCTAATTAAATTTCTTTTTTAAAAAAAAATAAAAAATATTATTTTTGATTTTTTCTTTGAAAAATATTTAGTTGATTAAACACGAAGTTTTACAAAAAAAACAAAGAAGTGGAGGTCACGAATTAGAGTAGCAGGTTGATGGTATATTTAGGTGTTTGTTTCTTTCCTTTTATTCACGT
>JAPFFP010000002.1:15750462-15765028 GCA_026153255.1 Solanum medicagineum
CTGCGTACATTCTACCCTCCCCAGACCCCACTTGTGGGATTTTACTGGGTATGTTGTTGTTGTTGTTGTTGTTGTTGATCTTTCTACCTTTTCGAATGATTTTTTTTTTTTATAAGTTACTCCTAAATAACAAGGAAATAGTTTCAATTAAATGAGTATTTAAATTGTGTTATAAAAATTATATTTGTAAATTTTGTTTTTTCCATTACTCCTTAATAGAGTAATATTGATATATCAACTGGGATAGAAACAGTAACAACGTTTTTTTTGGAAGAAAAATGTATTTCATTATGACATAACAAAGGTTTTTTTTTGTGTGTGTGCGTGCGCGCATAAATTAGTGAAATTTATTTTTTAAGTACATAGTTAAATTGTAATGTAAAATTTTATATACAAGTTTAATCCTTCTCCAGCAAAAACTAAATCATTGTACTTGGTAATTGACCTAATTTTGAGCAAATTATAGATTACTACCATTTTTCCATTTAATTATGATGTATAAATACTTTCATGATCCAGAAATAATTTAGTCAAATGTGGTCAAGATCATCAATACATGTCTTTTCTTAGAAAACGATTATGATGGTGTCCAAAACAACATGCACACACTAAGGTTATTCCACCTAATGTCTGTTACCTTCCATCGACACATATCAAGTAACTCTATATAGAAAATGCATCCAATCATTGCCAATGGGAGGCAAGCAAAGGCCTTTTAGCAACTGTTAACCTCAATATGAAACAAGTTGGATATAACAAAGCTGATTATAACATTGTAGAAAGACCAACAACATATGGAACAAAGGTAACTTCTTAAAACATAGAGAACTGAGTCCCATATGATTCATTGAATTGCCTCAGAGGGTACAGGGACTCAGCCAAGAACTGAATATTGCATTTTTACAGGAAGTTGATCCACAACATGATTAGGATCAGAGAAACAGTGACCATCGAAAAAGTTAGCATACAATGGGGTTGACAGCATAGTCAACTGCCGCGACTAAATTGAAAATGCAAGGAAACGTTTGCTTCTATGAGGGTGGTTTAGGACCTCCGCCTGGACCTGGTTATTCTAGTGGAATTGGAAGTATCTAGATTTTGATCATTTCTGCTGCTGTTCTTAGCTCTGGATGTAGTGCAGTTGGAAATATCAAGATTTTGATCACTTCTATTGCTGTTCTTAGCTCTGGATTTAGTAGCACCTGTGAACATGTAAGTGTTAGTGTATGTTCACCCCCGTTAGAGAAAAGAGTTGTAAGGACTTGTGAACATAGAGCATTGTAAGGAACCTCTGGTGCAACTTATAGGGGATTGGACTTCAAGTTCATCAATTGCTGAATCAGTCACCTCACTGGAAGCATGAGAATTTGCTTCCGACACAGCACATCCTGCTTCTGAAGGTGAACATTCTGTTTGCGCTTCCACGGATGGATCAGTGACTTCAGAATCTGTTACATGATTAAGAAAATGAAGCTACAGAAATCAATTAGCCAAATGAGGCACTGTGCCCACCCCTT
This sequence comes from Solanum medicagineum, assembly GCA_026153255.1. Lineage (NCBI taxonomy): Eukaryota > Viridiplantae > Streptophyta > Magnoliopsida > Solanales > Solanaceae > Solanum > Solanum medicagineum. Next base: position 15,751,980 of record JAPFFP010000002.1, read on the forward strand.
TCCATTAAAGATTATATGAAACGGAACAGATACAACAATCCTGCATCATGTTGGCTTCACTCATTTTGCCTATACAGTTTCCTATGTAGTGAAGGATCAGCTATATGTCCTGTTAACAGCGACTATGTCCTCCACATTGTTTCTAAATTTTTTAGCAGAACAAAAACATAAATGATCCATATATATATATTAAAGAGACAAGCACGAAGCTCTGGTGCCTTCCGCCATAAAAATTTTCAAAATGAGAACCTTGTACATAAACACGAAATAGTAATGACTGAATGACAGGCCATAGACTTGGAGAAGCTACCTTCAGTAATTTCAGATTCATCGATTTTCTCTTCTTTTTCAGTCACCGTGATGATCTCCAAACTCTCCACTTTCTGTTGATGGGTTTGAGCATTTTTGGCAGTAAGCTCTTGTTCCTTCCTCTCAATGTGGAACTTGTTCAACTTCTCTTCAAACTCCTCAATGCATGATTTGAGTTCAGGTTTAGCAAATTTCTTCCCCTAAATGAAGACATTCAAACAGGCAGATAAAGCTTTAACACGGTGAAATGAATTCCCAATAACTGCAAAAAATTAGTCCATGCTTTGTGATGCCACAATAAATCTTACCTTGTTGATAATGGTTCGAAAATTATCCATCACAGCGTCTTCAGATAAGGCATGTTCATAAGTCTTAAACAACTCTATTAGCTTTCTCATGCTCTTATCAGTGTATGATAGCTGAGAAAGACAATAGGAAATGTATTCGCATAGCCTGACATCTGCATAAAAAGGATGTTATAACATGCAGAAGTTTCTCCAGTGATAATTCAAATAGCAATCAGAAGCTAATCTATCCTCTGCAGTCTCTTCATTCAAAGTCTCATAATTATAATTTTCTTTTTAGTTTTTGTAAAAATAATCCTAAAAATATGGTAAACACGCCCGACATAACATATAGAAAGCTGAGTACAAAAGCAAATATCAGATGAAGCATCCATAAAGCCTTGGTACCAAATACTGAAAGACTGCCAATCTCAAATAACTATATCAGTCTCTTTGAAGCTCAAACAAACATAACTCAAAGTAGACAACTGCCGCATCTTTTAAAATGTAGAGCAAACAGGGATTACAAGAAAAAAGACTGTAAAATATAAAGTAACAGCAGTGGAGCAAGCTGGCATCATGATTTATCCACAAAAATGTGAAACTTCACAGAAAGTTATGGATGACCTCAATGCCCAGTTTAGGGTTAAAAAAAAAGAGGGAGAGAGACATCCATGTTTTCACATATGGTCTCAAGCAAGTATATGTAATCAGGACCAAAACCATGGCAGAAATGGACTAATTCTGACTAACTTCTTAAATTTATCATAGTGTGAACTTAGAGAACAAATATCCTTCAAAAATGCAAACCACAAGTACCCAATACATTTTCTCTCTTCTTCTAAATCATTGATCTATAGTTGACAATTTATAGTTAGATCAGAGTACACAAATTCAACAGGGAGACACATCAAAACAACTTTCAAATTCCATACCAGTAACTCCGCAGAATCTATTGCAAAGCTTCTCGACAAGAGCTTCCATTTGCTTGTCCTAAAAATACAAATAAACATTTCAATCAATCCTATAGAAATAGCCCAAATAATCATGTCAAATTATTAATGGTACCTTCTTAATTGAAGCAATTAAAAATTGCATGATGTTGCAGAATGATTCTTCCTTCAAGTTCTGGCTAGATAACTTGCCAAGGATATCTGGAAGTAAGTTATAAACTGGATTGTTCCCTGTAAACGTTAAGTGTAAAGGGAAAAGAAAAGTATTATGTGATGTGTCTACACACAGAAACACGCAACAACAGAAGAAAGAAGCCCAACAGTAGAAAGATTAGAAACAGATTAGATAGATGAACTTCTTTATTAGCAACTGATTAAAGAAAAGTTGGGTAGATATACTACCTTTCTTTGACAACTCATGAAAGAAAAGTTTAGCAAGATTTGCAATTCTTTCATCTTCATCTTCCAAACAGATAGCCATTTCATTGATATAACCTTTCACCTAATAATGATACACACAAATGAAGATGATAAAAATCTACCACAAGGAAGCAAAGTTTAAGTGTTAGATAATTCAGACAAACCTTCATCATGTCATTCAGTATCAGATGAGAAAGAACCAATACAGCATTCTTCCGCACAGAAACTGATGGATCTCTTAATCGTGCATACATATGCTCTGTCCATGGCTCTAACAGATTAGGAAAACGAACTGCCAGATCTCCAAGAGCAACAGTGCAATTTGATCGAACAGTTTCAGATGGGGCATTCTCCACAACCGTGAAAAGAAGCTGGAGATTTGCATTACTAGGAAGTAACATAGACACATGTTTAGAACATTTTACAAAAACTTCAGTAACAAAACAAGAAAAGAGGAATTGCGAAAAAGGCTAACCAGAAGTCAGCATCAATTATCATAAATCGGCATAATGCAAGCATTCCAGATGCTTGTAGTTCAGGGTACTGGAAGAGATACAGAAGATATGTCAGTATCCATTAACTTATGTTGGATTGAGACTACTGATTGGGCATACTAATAGAAGTTTGGAAGGTTCTATTTTCTTTGATGATAAAAGTCTAGAGCCACAGCATCCAAGTAACATATCAATAAAACACGAAACAAACATTTCACATTTGAACTCTGAAGCAACTAAAAACTATTAACTTGACCTGAAACAAAAGTGCATCATTCACAGTAGTGAAACTATCTTTCAAGTTCATACTGGTCCATCTGATTATGGAGATTCAAGTGAGTTAAAGCAAAAGTCAAAAGGGATTGGTACAGTTCTGGTGCTTGAAAGAAAAAACATAGATAGCATAGGGGTAACAATCACCTTCTGCATCAAACTGTAATTCCTACACAGTTTAGAAAGAAAAGGTGCGCAATGGCCAATCAAGTTTCTTTCACAGGAACGGCCAGATACAATTTCTTTCTCAGCTCTTTCAGATAGTGTATCGAGAAATGCATCTTCAGAAGCTGCTAGGCCTAGCTCTGCATTGATACCATTTTCCTGGCAAAAAGAAGAAAAATATTATAAAGCATTTGAAGTTTAAAATGGGCAGAGACTTCATCACAATGATCAATGTGCCTCAAGATCCTTATCACCTTATCTGGACCAGTATTATCTGTGCAATCGCCCTTATCCTCCATAATCATTTTCTCTCTCTTTGCTTTATCTTTCTGAATCTTGCGGATCCAAGACTCAATGTAAACTAATTGATTCAAAGCTACATGGCTTACAACAAAAAGAAGCCTGCTGAGTTTTGTTACTTGAACTGTGCTTAGCGTGTTGGAGCCACCATTTTGTAGCTCATCCCCTCCAGTGCAATCAAATACAGAACTAAGAGATTTCTTCACCAGCTCAGCAGCCATTTTGTCAGGATACGGTTGGATAGCATAAATAGTAGCTATTGCTCTATCTGCAGCAGCATACCATATATGTTCAGGCAGCCAAAACCCAGTAACTAAGCTTTCTAAGATACTAAACACTCGAGTGCCATTAGTGGATAACAATTTTTTCTTATCCTCTTCAGACAGCCTCTGAAGAGCAAGGCATGCTGTCCTAGCAAGTAAAGGTTCCACTTTTGCCCAACGCCCAAAGCCTATGTCAATAATGTCTTGTAAGTGAGAGCTGAGAACAGAATTTGATGTTTTTGCTGCCATACATAAAATAGATAAAGCACCACGACTTTGCTGTGCAGTTGTTCCAGCAATATTGAAACAGAAGAAATCCCATAATGCTGACAACTGCAATATCAAAAGAATCACTATCAAAATTTTCCCTTAAGCTTTAGGAAAAAGAGATAGATGAGTGAGGCATCAGACAAGTAAGCTGATACATTTGTTATGACAATGGGCGAATTTTCATTAAGTCAAATGAGTTGACCAAAGGCAATAGAGCTTATTGAAGTCAACAGAGTATCATCTTCAATTCATGCCAGAGATATTAAACTTTTAGCACCATGTTTTCTTTTTTCTTTTTTTGAAGGAAAAAAACCATTAAAAGCGCCTCTTATGAATGGAAAATGATGACTCACTTTGCCATTTTTGTCAGGTTGCAAATGTTGCTAACACAATAAATTTACAAAGCCTTTAATCCTCATCAAGTCTTTGTCAAATTGTTAGATGATCCGAACTCGATATCAGTATCAAGTCTCAAATTATATGAAAGATGATTCATTCTTCTCAAATCCTGAATTTGCTACAGTCAAATTATCCCATATTACCACAAAAGACGTAATCGTTCCAGCAAATCGGCAAAGGACGATGGTTTAACTGTTTGAAATCACCACTTAGAGGTCCAATCTGGATTGAAGGATAAATTACACTTTTTATCTGATATAATGATTATCCTCAGACTCACTACGATGTTTCAAATAAAATGCACATTGTAACACTGAGCCCATGTCTCTCTATCTCACGCTTAACAACAATCTCAAAGGCTACATAATCAGAACACATCACCCAGTACCAAAATAAACATCTGATAATCATTTCCTAAATATAATTAAATGAATTAACTATGACACGTCCTCTCCACCATGAGCTCCTCAAAGAAATAAATTTAACCATTCTACCATGCTTCGAAAACAAGATTTATAACTTCTTGAGTTATGCCTCACTAGATCTCTTCTTTAGCAATTCAGAAGAAAAAACAATTGGAATATTTTATAGATTACATACTGTGGTACTCGTTAAGTCGCCCTTGGACATTAAGGCTCCAATTAGGAACTCCAGTGAAGCAAGATCTCCAATATTTGAATCGATAGCAAGATTCAAGAGATTCTTAGCAGTTTCCTCTGGGTTCTTCCTTACGTATATTGTAATGAAAGCATTCTCGACAGCTTCATAAATTGCTTTGTCTTGTGAAAATACCTGCAGATGTGCTTTATTAGGTCAAAATGTTTAATAAATCCTCTAATAAAGCATCTCAAAATCAGTTGTTGCTCCGATTATACAAAGTTAACATTACCAGTGGCAACATTTTCCGGAGGCAGGCTTCTGAACCATCTATTTGGAACTGTCTGCATCTCATCAGTAGAAGAATTGTGTTCTCCACATCTGTGGCAGAAGATGAAGCCATTAATTGGACAAGGGTTGGCATTGTGGCAGACACACAATTGGAAAATCTCAAGCCTGACTCCAGCGATGCAACCAAGGTCCTTGTTTGCTCCAAATTCCCAAAATCTGGCACAGAATCATCCCTCTGGCCTATCCTATCTTCTTCATGAGGCAAGCAGCTGTCTGTCAGACTGTCATCTCGTTCTTTGTTCATCACTTCACCCACATTAAGGACCTCTCCATCTTCATTGCTACTTTCATCACAGGAAGACACTTCATCCAAAACACTTGTTGGCTGAGCCTTTGGTCCTAGGTCATCTAACTTTTTCTTGTATTGATCTAAGGTTGCTTCAAAAGAGGCTGCTCGAAGCTGGGGGCCAAAGGGATTGTGCTGCAACATCATAATAAGTAAATTCAGAGCAGATTTCCTGACAATTGCACTCTTATCCTCTAACCTCCCAGCCGCTACTTCTGCAACCTCATTCCACAGGCCAATTGAAACTGAATGCTCTTCACATAATTCAGCCCAGACCTGAAGCACTCGACTCCTTGTATAAGCTGATACATCCCTACAACGTTCCAATAAGATTTCCAACATGGCCTGCTTGGTTCGGAGACGAATCGACTTAGAACTCACTTCAACTTCACTGTCATCAAAAGCCTTCATGACCAACTTACCCAAAACCCCAACAAGAGCATTTCTCATCTTATAAGATTCACCTCCAAAATGTGGGATTAATAAGCCAATATTTGTTGAGACCAACTTAGGCATTCTACTAGCGAGCTCTACAAGAAAGCGCCCAACATTTTCAGCCCCTACTGTATCCTTCACATAATCTTTAGGGGCTGTCCTTCCTATCTCTCTGATAAGAGAAGAAGCCATGCTGCCATCAGCATACTTCTTTTCAGCCCAAGCAACTGCATCAGCCAAATGGGAAACTGCAAAATCATATTTGTGAACTAAGTGCAAAATTGACGCACATGATTGAGTAGCATAGTGGTATTTGGTAGCACATGTCCCAATTATGCGAGTCAAGGCATCTTTTGTCTCTGAATCTTTTAAGATTGCCGCATTCTCAAACACCGAAAAAGCATTTCTACAGCAAACCACATCATTAAATTGAGTTATTATTTTGATCCACTAAAAAGATAATCAGCTCAACAAGAAAAGAAAAAACCTTACATCACAATGAAGGACAAGTAATTTTCATCAGGGTCTGATGATCCAAAGAGCAACGAGAGGTTGATCTCTAATGAATTTGCAACTGAATTCAGTATCCTTGCTCTTTGTGGCTCCCAATTCCACGCACTAACAAGTTGCTTCTTTCGACTACTAGCAACTACCTAAGGCCAACCAAAAGTACTCTTAGTTGCCCTTGAAATTTCAATATGATACAAAAAGGAAATATACTTTCAAGAAGAGCTATAACGGAAATAAATACGCACAAGGACATCATAAAATCAACTAAATTCAAATTCTCTAGAATCCCTTGAAACTCCACCTGAGATCATTACATGGTTTGTTTGAGACCACAACATTAAAGGATATTTTCGTGCAGTATACATCATTGGTTTAAGATTACAAAATTCAAAAATGCTATTTACTTTCTTAAACTCCATATCAAGCCAAACTAGACAAACAAATTAAAATGGATGGAGTAACAGCCTTTGATCATTTTCAGCATCAACTATACACGCAGGATGAAAATACTCCATTACTAGCAAGAAGAAACATTCATATATGCAGTTGCATTGACCAAAAACAGTAAATTCATTATAAAGCAATTCATGAAACTGCACTCCTCAGGAATATACCACATGCATCACACACATGCACTGTATCAGATAAAGAAAGGAATTTACTTTTGTATTGTTGTTAGAACTCGATTTAGACTCCTCAATGAGCACAATGTGAATGAGGAAGAAAGTGTATATTTTGAAAGCATTTCGATATGATGCAACTCGATTAGCAAGCGAACACTCATCCTCCTCGCAATCATTCTTCTCATCATCAGCATTTCCATCCTTATTCTGAGACACCCTCAAAAGGGAATCCACAGTAGGGAGCAGAACACTGAGATTGGACCTAAGAGACTCCACCAAATTGAGCTTACAGCCGGGGGTAAGGCAAGCAAACTCCTTCACCAGTGAATACACACGATCAAACACATCCTGTTCCTCCACACAGAAAAGCTCTTTATCCGATAGGTCGAAGGAGACACCTGTTTGAATTGAAAAATTTAGAGAAACCCCAGATGCCAGAATCGAAAAAGAATGAGAACCCAGATAGAGAAATCGAGAAAAATAAGAAGAACCCCTTATGAAAAATTGAAGAGCACCAAGTTGGAAACTTCCAAAAACGAATGAATAAAACTAAAAATTAGGGAAAATTGAACTTTCAGCAGAAACTCAAGCCCGGGAAAGAACTAACCTTTGACAAATTCTTCCAGTTCAGAAGGACGGAGATTGCTCAGTGAAGTCGGATTTTGAACTGAGAGACGATTGCTATCGGACTCTTCCTCTTCCAGAGAGTGTAAATTTTGGGGAAATATGAAAGGTGGAGCCATTTTAGAGAAATGGGGTGAAAGATTCGAAGAATTCCTACAGAAAACAATGGTGTAAACTTCCTAGATCGGATTGAATTAGCAACAGCTTCGGCAGCACAAAGAAGAAGAAATGAGAAGAGAGAATTTGAAATGAAAAAGTTGAACTGTGGGAGAGCGGGAATATGAAACCATTTATCCTGATTTTATTTTCTTTTATATTTTCCATCCCGTATAAAAGAATGTGGTGCATTAATGCCTCCGTGTGCATAGTTCGGGAAAAAGTCGATCACAAGAATCATACGTAATCTTACTTTCTCTTTCTATGAATATTATTTTCAACCTTGAACTTGTTACCTCCGAGTCACATGAGGAATTAACTAAATCTAATTTTGAGCTCATTTTGGGAGGGTGGCGTTCTCTCAGTGATTTCAAACTCGACATGAGTCTCATTTTTTGAAGTGGCACTCTAAATATTTTTACTTTTTAGAGGTGCGAACTAGTCTCAAATATACTTTTTTAGGGATTTTATTTTCAACTGTTTGTACTTTAGATATCACGTCTCATTATGGGACGATGTTACGACTAAAAGAATATCCTTTTTTGAGAGTTCGAATTCAAAATTATTTAAGATAAACATGAATATAAACTTGCTGAAAATTTATATATTAATGATTACGATATTTATTTACACTCTCAATCATATACATAACTTAAAAATCTATTTCATATTTTTTTATGACATAATATATGAACGGGTCTTTTGATTTAACTCCAACTAACATTTATATCCTTGGACTTTGAGTCAAAAATAGACAAAAACATCTCAAAAAATTGAAAGTAATCTTATAAAATAAATATTAAAATATAGTTAATTCGTTAAGAAATAAAAAAATAATTATAAATTGAATTATTTATAATTACATCAATAATAAAAATTCAAAAATAGGTACATAGTAACAATTAGTATAAAAGATTTAGCAACAAACTTTTTATGAAAAATTAATCCCAAATGTGCTATTGGTAAATACCGGTGCTTCTCAAAATCAAAATAGCATTTTTCATGGCCTTCATCAGATCTGGTTTGTCTGTTTTCTGTATGTAATATGTATGTAGTCTTCTGCCTTTGGTTCTTCGTTTAATCCGTCGAATTAATGTATTTCTGTTTTGTGTATGTTTTCATTACTGAATTTGGGGTTTTTTTTGGGCCCTAAAGCCACTGCTTTAGTGGCTTTAGGGTTGATTGTATGTTGAATTGTTGATTTCTTGGGATGGGAAGTTATAAAGTTACAATCTTTTGCCAAATTCTTCTAGTTTATGAGTTTGGTGTGCTTAGATGAGGAGGTTGGTTGTAGCAGGAGTTAGGAGAAGAATTGAGGGGGAGGTGATTAGATAAGATATGATATAATTTTAGTGATTGAGGACATGACGGAAGATATGGAGGTCGAGGATTAGGTTTAGAGGTTAGTAGCTAGTTGAGTGCTGTCGTATTTCTAGTAATATGATTTTGGTTATCTCGTAGTCCCCTTTTCCCAGTGTGTACTCATAGTTGTTATTACACTTGTTTTGAACATTTGTTATTTTATGTTGTCTCTTTCTCTTTCTTACTTTCCTGCATCAGTAACATTTCTTTTGAGTCGAGGGTTTGTAGGAAAAAACTCTCAATCACGCAAAGGTAGAAGTAAGGTTGGCATACATCTTACCCTCCAAGACCCCATGCGCCCGATTACATTGGGTGTGTTTTTGTTGCTTGAATCCTTATTACCCTGTCAAGAGTGACTCTTGAGTTGTTCCTGGCATTATTTTAGATGGATACATATTAAGGATTAAATAGTGGGTGAGGAGTGCTACTGTACTTGCTACTTGTTTATGACATTGAGTGTGCACTTAACACATAAATACGCACTAAGATGAGATGCACAAATAGAGAAATGGTCATTCAAGTGTCTCTGCGTGTACAATAATTACTCCTTTGTGAGTACTAAAATTAACATAGATACCCACATAAGTATGGCACATACTGATGAAGAAATGGTCTTGTATGTGTTGAATTGAAGGTGGTGGGTTCATCTGCACCTGCTATCTGTGCATAGCATCCTTGTGTTTATCCATGCTACTGGTTAGAGATCTTGATAGTTGACTCTCTTAATTTGATATCTCTAATAACTTACAGTTATTTCATCTGAAATGCTATAATTATTTCAGAGGTGTTTATGTAGTCCACTTTGTTTTTCCTTACCGTTATCTTGCAACATATATCAGGTAAGCATATTGTCTACCATTTTGGCTGAAGGGTCTGAAAATTCAAAAGGGAGGAACAAGAAAAAGAAAGAAAGAGAGATGAGTGATATAGTGGGGGGACCTGATCCTTCTCCAATTTCTTCAGTAATAACAGAATCATCAAAAACTACTGGTTTTGATGCAAATAAAATTGCCGAAGTGAAAGCTTGGCTTACTTCTCAATTTGACGCTGTGGGTAAAGATGTCCCTGAATTTGAGTACACTCCTCGAAGCATCGCTGAGTTACACAAGATTGCCACTCTTTCTCAAGCCAAAACTCAAGCGTCTGTAATTGTTGCTAATGATTACCGTCAAAAAGCGGCTGAGTACAGGTCCCAAGGTCATACTTTTTCTTTTTAAATTACTCGAGCCGGCATTTGGTTCATAATTGAGGCTGCTGTCCCAGGGAGCTGATTGTATTGTTTTGATTGCAGCTGCTAGGATAAGAGAGATACTGGAGAGTGTGGGATTGGCCCAAGAGAGTTTACCATCTAATATTGTCTCATCTGCACATGTCCTTGCAAAGGTTGCAAATCTGTTGGATGTTAGAGATACTGAATTGAGTAGGTAGGTCACCTTTTTTCACTAATTAACCTTTTTGGGTTTCACCCCTTTAGTTTCATTGTTCTTACTAGGAAAACATTGTAGTTTTCTTGTTGCAGTGGCAGATCTTTCTCTACGGAAAACAGCAGTAGAAGAGAAGAGAGCTAAAGTGCAGCAAGAATCAAAAGTTCTTCTTGAGTACACTCGAAAGGCAATAGCAAGATTGACCTTTTTGAAAAGGTAAATCTTTTGTTACATCTCATCTCACGCACTCATGAAATAATGCTGTGGAATGGGTACTAGATAACACAACTTGGAGTCAACGTTCTTATATCTTTGAGTTTGACTTCCTGGCACTATCTTGCTGAAGTATGTTGTTTCAAAAGAAATTCTGGGTCTTTAGTTAATGAATGCGATCTTTAATGTCTTAACTATTTTGTGTGTTTTGGCAGAACACTCTCACAGCTTGAAGATGATATTGCTCCATGTGAAGCACAAATGGAGAACTGGAAAACAAACTTAGCAATTATGGAGTCAAAAGAGCGGCAGTATTTGCAAGAGTATGGTTATTATAAGGTAACTTCACTTTTGCCTTGAATAATTTGCTGCAAAATTTCGGATTTCATTTTCTTTTCCCAGTTAAAAGACAAGATGAAGTTACAATATTAGTTTTATCTGGGCGATTATGAGTGCATCCTTTGATGTAGTATACCCTACAATTTTGGGCTTCAAGTTAATTAGTTTTCACGATGCATCCTTTTTAACATTTTGCTAGTTTCAATGGAATATGTATGTATATACGTGCCCGTGCATGTATATGTGATGAAGTTCATATCTTTGAGTTCCATTTACTTTTCTGAAGAAGAAAGCTTGATGCAAAAGTCTTTATAGTATAGAGAAGATTCAATATCCTCAAGATGATAGTTTGCAGCTTTCTGAGTGAGTTTGTTTTATTTTATTTGTCTTCCTATATGCCAATAGAGATGGGAGATTTGTTATAGCAATTTTTTGATGATGAAAAAGTAGTCTGGCTGTGTCTCTCTTCATATTTAATGCTAAATGGATGATCTTGGCAAGGTAAAGCCCTGAGTTGCTGGATGTGAGGATCATGAAGGCTTCTGAAGGGCTCTGCTATCTATATAACTTTATTTCTCTCTTTCTCCCTACTGGTGGACAAATGTAAGTGAAATATTGGTTTAATCCGGTTGTTGGGAGCCTTAAGTCAAAAATTAGCACTTCTAGGACACAGATGTGCGATGACTGGCAAGGGTTTATGTCAATAAGGTCGCCACTGGAGGACTGGTTAAAGCATGCACATGTGCAATGACTGGACTAGTCAGAAGGCGCAACTATAGGACCAGATAAATTGCTTAACGGGCCCAAATTATCACTCTATGAAGCAGTAACTCATGTATATAATCTGTCATAAAAGCTACCTCCTTCTATGAAACATAGTTTATTTGATGATCTACCTTTCAGCAGGCAATTTCTTCTGACGAAACAACAATTTATTTATATCTGGAAAGATCGGATCCTTTTTGCTTCAACATGCTAGAAACTTTGTGATCTGATTGTATACCTGTCACCTGATCAAAATTTTGTATTTTCGTCTACCTGAAACCGTGAAATGGATGTTAAAAGGTCTTTGCATGCAGGCTGTACTTAATCGTGTTGGTTACACTCCAGAAATTAGTCACGGGGTATTGGTCGAGATGGCAGAGCATAAGAAGGATCTGGAGAAGAAAACAAAGCCAATTCTTGATACTCTGAGAAGCTACCAAGACTTGCCTCCTGTAAGTATATTTTCGTATACGTGACATGAGTTCCATTGTTCTTGTCTCTTAAATTATGCTGTTGACTTTTCGAGACTTCCATCTGCAGGATAAAGCCTTGGCGGCGTTGGCAATTGAGGACAAGAAAAGGCAGTATGCTGCTGCTGAGAAGTATCTTGAAGATGTATTGCAGTCTGCCCTTGCCTCCTCAGAGTGACGTCGAATGCTTTTCTTCAGACATTCATTTTGCCTTCACTTCAGCTCGTAGTGCCTCGCCTCACAAACATTTGGGAAATTGAGATTGTGATTGATTTTTTTTCGACTCCTGTGCTATTTTGTCTTTCACTTTTGGTGCAATATATAACTTGGAGCGAAATTTTAAGTTGGAATTTAATCTTTCAAAGTTCACAAATTGACACTCTAACTTACCCGTTTTTTATTAAGTAGGCACAGTTGTGCAACAGTCCATATGCGTGAGATGTACTCTCTATGACATGGATTTTATGTCCAATCTCACTATGTCATGTTATAAATTTATTCCACCTATTTATATTTTTTAAAAAAGAAAATATCACATCTAACACTATTCCACTTATTTATAGTTAAAAAAAAGGTAAAATAAACATTTGTGATTGGTTAAAATAAATTTATTTTACGAAAAATTTAAATTTTTTACTCCACCCCAGACCCTCATCCCCCTAGCCCCCTCCCCCACCCATGCCATCCCCACTTTCAACTCCATAAAAAATTAAAAAATTATTTTACAAAAAATTCAAATTTTGTAAATTTAAATTTTTTTACTC
>JAPFFP010000002.1:15769943-15786431 GCA_026153255.1 Solanum medicagineum
TTTGAAGTAACATTTAAAGTCATTTAATTTAGTCATTACAACTTAAAAATAATTAATATTAATAATATTTATTTGACTTAATAAAATAATTCAATACTACTTAATTATATCAATAAAAGTGTCTGTGTATAATGTATTTACATAATCTTTTTTTTTTTAAACATGTTGAAGTGTGAACATGCCTAAGTTATCAATCTTTTTTTCACTTTCTAATTATGGTAGGGCACTATGTAGAATGGTTAAGCAAGGAGAAAGAAATATTTTTTGCTTATCAATTCATATCTTTTAATTTACCTCTTGGTAAAAATCTTAATCACGCTATAATCATATAATAATGTATTTTTTGACTATCAATTAAAATTTAAGTGAAAGATTAACTAATGGTTAACGAGCACTCCTTAATTTGCACCAATAGTTTAGCCCAATAGTATAGATCGTATATGCGATTCAAATTTGAACCAGCAGATTTGATAAATTTACTAGTATGTTATATCAAAATATTGTATCAAAAGATTTTTTGATTTTTTTTGTTAGCACTTTCTTTGGTGTGTTGTTTAACTAATATATTTCTTATTAATAATTAAATTTTTATTTATATATGTGTTTTTTAATCCTAAAAATAATTAATGTCAAGATCAAAATGAAAAAAAGATAATTAAACTTCTCAATTATTTTGAAATAACTATTTTTAAATATACATGACAATTAAAATGAGACGGAGTGACTAACAAATAAACCTAAATATTTCTTGGGAAAATGTTTAATTTAGTGAAATCCCTTGGAAAATGTAGTCTAATTTAATTAAATTTACTCACTGTTAGCTAGCTAGCTAGCTACTAGGTTGTTCATGCATTATTAATAATAATAGGGTGCTACAAACCTATAATTTTAATGTTAATTTTAATCTATTTATCTAGACTATGTAATATACTTTATCTGTTAGATTATGAACAAGATAATTTTAAAGAGGCTGAGTTATATGTAGACTTGCGAAGGTGATTAAAAGCCAAATGAATAGGTATAATATCGAACTCATTTGAATTTAATATATTTAATTTTATTTTTTGAAATTATATAAATTTATAATTATATTTTTTTCTCATGAACATAAAAATCTCTTTTAATCTTGAAAATTATTAAAAATTTACCCATTACTTTTCATACTATCTGACCAAATAAACAAAAATTTCTTAACAAAAGTATCATGCACACTAGCAAAGCTACTTTAAAAAGATAACACATTTATTTATCCAACTTTAACTCAGTAAGAGAATTGAATATGAATGATAATCTTTAATTATATTGAATATAGTCATTATCATTAGTAACTCTATCGCCATATTCATATTTCGTGAATATTTTATCATCCCTTTAATATTCTTATAAAAAATTATATAGATTTAACCTCATAACTTTTTTACAAAATATAAATTATGGGATGGCATATTCAAATGCATACTTTTTTTTATTTCTCATCCAGTGTCCGGAGCACGTAAAGCCCCGACTAAATTTGCATCGCACACTGCACAATTCATTTGGAGATGGCACTCTCTGTAGGATTTTTTCTATTCCCAGGGCTCGAACCCAAAACCTCTTATTAAAGGTTTATGGTTAATTTATTTAGAGCAATGAATATATGGAAAATAAGATAAATAAATACAAAAGAGAGAAAATAAATAGCAGTGATTGACAACATATCACATACTGTCTAATGATTTGACATCCTCTGATTTGACATTTGAATTGTCATTTCATCATACACATATCTCCCCCCTTCATTTCTTCTAATTACATGATTTAGTTTAAGAAAATAAGTATTTTAAAATTAAATTGTCAGAACTAAATAAAACATATGTTCTTTTTTTAAAAAAAAGTCGACTAAAAAAAATTACATAAACTGTGAGAAAAATAAGTATTTATTACTACTTCTTTTTTGTTCAATTTAACATGAGATTTTAGAAAATACAGATGTCTTTTAATTTTGTGATCTCAAAATAAAAATATGTGAAATATATCAAAATATAAGTATTAATTTGAGATTGCTATAAGAAATTTTACTAAATATATTATCATTATATAAAAAAACTATAAATATTAAATTCTAAATCGTCTCTATTTCGACCTCATATAATGTGTGTTTTTTTGTTAAAACATAGTATTAAAAAAATATATATCTTATAAATGGAGAGACTAATTAAGAATATAATAAATCTCTTTCTTTTTCAACCTTTAGAATTTGGAGGAGACACATTATATTTTTTTCCTAGTTAGAAAGAAAGGGTAGGCCAATTTGAGTTGGCTTGACAATAGAGACCATGAATCTGACAAATTAAAATAGGGTTCGACAAAATAAGTCATCAACTAACCCTTCACATTAAATTTTCCAAATATTTTTGTATTAAAATATGATACTAAGTTTGTTTCAATTTAAATGTCTTTTTTTTTTCTAGTTCATCTCAAAAAGAATATTGTTTACAACATTCTATGTTGAAAAATTATACTATATATATTAAAAATAATATGTATTAACATATATAGATTAGAACATCCTTTTAGAGATACGTACTAAAATTTTGAATACTCTCAATAAAATTTCTATTTATATCATTGCACATATTCAAACACAAAATTTAAATCATAATTTTTATTATTGTCTTTTATGGAATCATAAAAATGTAGTATAATTTATCTTCTATGAAATATAAAACTTAATTCAATAAATGAAAAGACAAATACTAGAAAAGTTTCAAATATTCATTTTAAACTTTGAACAATTCAACTACTCCTTTGTTCATCTTTACTTGTCCTTTATTGACTTACCACAGGGATTAAGAAGTAGTGAATGATAAGGATAATTTTATTAAATCACTCTTTGAATATAATAAATAGAATGTCTTGAAAAATATAATATAAAATGACTATAATTAATGATAAAGGTAAATTAGGAACTAAGCATAAAATTATCTCTTGATTTCATAAATTGGACAAATATTGTTAAATATTCCAAAATAGTATAGTAGAATAGTAAATATAGACGAAAAAAGTTATACTGAATATTAAAAAAAATTGAAAAATTCAACTAATTTAACACAAAGAGAGCATTATTATTAATTTTTTCACAATCCATTTGTTAATTTGATACATACATTAAATTCAAGTAAACTTTTCCAAATATTTTATTTTCATTATATGTGTCACAAATTCTAGCAGAGGTCAATCAAGTAATAAATAAAAGATAAGTGGTAAACCAATTAGTGGAGAAAGGAATTGATTAATTAATTTTTGTTTTAAACTAATACTAAAATTTCAAAAGTATCTTTTTTAGATTTTTTTTTTTACTCCAGCAGAATTTCCTAAAAGGGGAAAAAGGGTAAAAAAATTACTGCTATTTTCATGATCTTTGACCACATGATATTTTAAGAATATAATGATTGCAAAGTTTCCTCAAATTGATTTCAATTTAGAAGTCTTAAATTTCCAAATAGGGAAAGGAGTAATTTTGTAGTACAATTGTTTTTGGATTTATAAGTATTTATATGACTAAAAAATAATTTAGATTTTATAATAAGAAATAAGTCTTGAAAAGAGGGGACAAACTGCAAATTTAGAAAATGAATTGCCAGCCACAAAAAAGTAATAAATAAGGGGGACAATAAAGATATTTAAAGTGATGCATTGATTAGGTTCTATTTGATAAATTTTCTTGAAATAAATTTGGAATATTAATTTAGCGTAGAATAGTAGGTTGATAATTTTTGAATGTATGGAATAAAGTTTATATTGATAATTGAAAAGATTGTGATATTTGATAAATTTTCTTGAAATAAATCTGGAATATTAATTTAGCGTAGAATAGTAGGTTAATAAATTTTGAATATATGGAATAAAGTTTATATTGATAATTGAAAAGATTGTGAAACTCAGGTAAGATGGGAATATACTTATATGATAGTGAGAATTTTTGAAAAAAATCATATTCTTCTCAACAGATAATATCGATCACATGATCATGTTATAAGAGTGTTTCTGATCCATTAGTTCATCAAAGCAAGTGGTTTGACAAGACGAATATGGAAATAACGAAATGAGAGTGTTGGGGCTCGATCAGTTTATCGTCTTTACCATGTTAGACATAGCTTGAACATGCACGTGCACAAGATGAAGCTAGATCTAGGCTTCGGTAACCATAAATACTTAGCCATGTGGATGACATATAGTGAATCTCAAAAATTTATCGTGAATCATGACAATAGGACAATAGAAAATTAATTCGTAGAGAAGTTTCATAAATTATAGTGATGAGCCACGTGAAACTTATTTTGACAAATAATTATTGAATATATATCCAAATAAAGTTTCATAATAAACATTTGCACATTATGTTAAGAGTAATTTTAATTGACATAGACAAAGGCCATCCAATTGGTTTATGGACTTATTTGTTGGTTATGCTTACTTTTGGGGGAGACATAGCCCATAGGAGTATGTTATGTTAAATCAAATTAAAGGTCACCCAATTGGAAAATCCACTTTCTTATTAACCCCTTTGACTTCTTACTTTTTTTTTTTTTAACAAACTTTTAATCATAACCAAATCCACCATACTTAAATTTCTTTGAGTGGACCTAAGATGATAATCCACATAGGCAAATGAAAATGATAAATGATTCTTGAAAGAACAATGAGGTCCTATATCTTCTACTTTTAGGGTTTGATATTTTTTAGATGAGAGTCTTCCGAAAATAGCATCTCAATCTCTATGAGGTAGTGATAAGATTTGCGTACATTTTGCCCTCCCCAAACTCCACTTGTGGGATTCTACTAGGTAATTATTATTGTTTGTTCTTTTCGCGTTAGGTTACCATTGACGATCTCTTAAACTTGTTCATAACTTTTAATTTAACATCTGAATCAGGCCGAGTTCCAATTTAATGGTTATACCGATACAAGGCAATCTCGAAAGAGAAGAGACAACATGTGTGCTTATTATGGAAGATTTAGGGACAAACAAGCTTATACGTTATCATTCGATCACGTGAATTTAATATTTTTTTCACGTGTAATAAACTTTAAATTCTGACAACTACGCGTCCCTGTTAGGAACATGGTAGGTCTATTCTATGATACTCTTGTGATGTACTAACATGGATCACATGGAACTAAATGATGAAACATATCATAGAATTTACATTTTTGTTTAGACAGAATATTTTTGGATTTCAAAAATAAAGTATAGTCTAGTGACAAATAGGAAAGTCTCCTATATATCCTACTTTTATGACTAGTCTGTTATGTCTTTCTGCACACTCACTTGAAGTATCACTAAAAATTGCATTATGATACATGTTGTCAAAAATAAAAAATAAAAATATCTTCAACTTAGTGTAAAATTAATTATTGGCCATTATTCATTACCCCATAAAATAAGGCATTTGTGTTGTTGGAGAAATAATTCATTATAAAGAGCATTTAAAAGAGCAATTATTAAGTGGGAGTTCACACTAAAAATCCAAAATATAGAAATTTACGGTTCACAACAAACATATAGTTATAATTATAGTTTGAGTTTTGTATAATTCAGAAGATTTATACAAAAATTGTGCGCGAATGAAATTGTATAGCGAAATACACAAACAATTTGAATTGTATAGCAAAAACTATCACTATATATTTGATTTTCTTTATCACTCCTTAGCTCAAGCTGAGAGGATAGCACGTGGAGTGGTATACCTGATCGTTTAGTCAACGAGACGTACGTAAGTCAATGTAACTCCGTGTATATGTTCTTTAGAGCTAGAACCAATCAATAGATTGAACTGAAAAATGTTAAGCCTAAGGTGACGAACATGGCTCAAGAGTGTCTGTCTATACAAAGCCCCTCTCTTCCTCACTCAATACAAATGTTATACAAAAATTATGAATTATACAAATGATGCACGAATTACATAAATGTTGTTATAATTATAGTTATAAAATGTAATTACCTAAACTATAATTATGAAGCATAATTAGGCCATTTATGAAATTTGCTCGTAAATATTTGAACTGGTCCAATGTATGTAGTTCTGAATTAGACTGACTATTTTCTGATCTTCAAAAATAATAGATCAATCTGATTTGATTCGTAAAATTTTAAAATCTGTATGAACTAGTTCGAATGGATTGATTGGCCCTATAGATTGTTGAAACATTTATTAAAGGAGTGGTAGATGGTCACTTCTTATTTACCAACTTTGATGTGACAAAACAATGCAAATGTGACAATTGCTAAGGACATAACTTTTGAGTGACCTCTCTATCTTCTTCTTACTTTTTAACCATACATATTTTGTACAATGAACACTCTTTTTTCCTCTATATTTTGTACTTCACTAACTGAGTTTTTCAGATTCAATTCATTACAATGCCTTTTTTTGAAAAAAAAATAATAATAATAGAAACACTAATTTGTTTGGAAGATTTATAACTGCAGTTATGGTTTAGGTAAAGAGGTGCAATATGGCACTAACTTCAATGTTGATGAGTGGATGGAAACTACATCCGTGAAGGACGAGATCCTTGGACTCTTCATAAAGTTTCGACAATTTTTTCTTTGTTGAGCTAGATTTTGTTGTGGGAGTTAGGTCTAAAGTCTAATTCTATATGTCTCGCGTTAAAATATTCCTTATTGTTCGAATCTAAATTACCATATCAATTTGAATCTAGCTCTGGTATCATATAAAATTAGACTTTGAACCTAACTAACACTATAAAAGAAAAATTTAGTTACGATGACTGAGATTGCCGTCAAAACAATTAGCACAGCTTGATTTAAATTCATTATATTCAGAGTTGTTAAAGTCATTAGCGACAATTATATATATAGTATTAGTTATAAATATTCATATTCTATTACACTTACTAAATAATATAATGTCAATTATATTATTATCGCTAAATAATTACAGCAAAATTCTTTATTTATTATAGTAAAACTCACATAATAAAATCCAACTCAAACAATAGACAAGTCAAATAAAAAGTTCAAAATTCTCATCCTTTGCGATTTTCTTAATATCATTCGCAATGCATTCAACGAAAATAATATGACCAAAAAATACCACCAATCTAAATTAATATGAAAAATGTTGAAGAATCGTAATGTCTTTCTATGGAATTGCGTTCATCAAAGAAGAAAATAAATTCATTAATGTCCACCCAACATTTGAACTACGGATTTATGAAATCATTTAATTATATTGTTGATGATTATAATTAATGGTGATTCAAAAATAAAAAAAATTAATTTTCCCTAAGAGTACAATATTGCAAGAACAACTTGACCATTAATTCATGTGCATAAATAATATAATTTCTTGTCGAAGGAGGATCTGCACTGTCACTATTTGTAAAAGAATTAAAAATAATTATTATCACCTAATGACACTTTCTTTGTTCAAAAAAATTAAAATTAATTTTTTTTTAAAATTATAACTATTAATTAAGTGATCATCTGATAAATAACGAGACAACCTTTTGGCATTTGGTTAGAAAGAATTGATTCGTTATGATTATATATATATTAGCTTCTCTTTCAATTTTTTATTTTTCATTCTTTTTGCCTAACTTTAAAGCAGCTTTAGGTAACTGAACTTGTAGTTTCTGTACAGTATTTAGTCTTCTTTATCATGAGTACTACTCTATTAATTAAGAGGTCTCGATTTCAAGTTTTCGATATAAAAAAATTATGCTAGAAGTGTCATCATCAAAAGATTTCTACAATGCGCGATTCAAATTTAGCTGGAGCTTCAATACAGATGGCAATGAAGCGGAGCGGGCAGAGAGATATGTGGGGCGGTGTTGGTTGCTAATTAAGATATGTTAATTAGCTAACAATGAAAAAAAAAGTTATATGAATTTTATTTTTCATATTAAATTTAATTAAAAAATAAAAGAACTTAACAATTTATGCAGGATAGATCTATATGGAGTGGGTAGACAGTTTAAAAATGAAAAAAATTATCGGGGGGCAGGAGGGGAACGGGGTAGCTTAAAAGTTTTACGGATTGAGCTTAACCCGCCCGGCCTCGTCCCATTGCCATCCTTAGACTCCAAACATCGAGTGAAAGCCAAAAAGATAAACATTGAAAAAATTTATAATTGTCGATTTTAAAAATAATGAAAACTGTTGAATCTCATTATATTCATGTCTGAGATACATATACGCATTAATTGTGTATTTGTATGTCTAAGTAAATTGATATGTATATGTACACTATGAATTCTAATCATGTTATATATTAATAAGAAATACAACTAGATAATAATCGATGAAAAATACATGCGATATACATTATGAATATATTTGATAGGAACGAAAAATATTTTTATGTAAAACCAATTAGGTAAAAGTCAAAAAAATTCCAGGATTTATGGGTGCAGTACTGTTTGGGCAAAGACATAACAGTAGCATATTGGAAGAAGACTAATTTTAAGCAATAAATGTACAAGCATGGTGTTGAATAGTCATGTCAATAAATTAAACTTTATTTGTTGATTAATTCTATGAGATATTTGCTAAGATATAGATGAAATAATGAACTCATCCTCTAGTGATTTTGTTTAAACTTTAATTTAAAATTGAAATCTCATGATTTTAATTCGTTTCATTTGTGAATTCATTTGATAAGATTTACACGACTTTAGACAGATAAAACAGCTATATCTCACGCTCTTTCTCTCAAACGCGGACAAAGGAGTATATCTAGTTGAAGATCATAGATAGATAGGAAACAGGTCTTAGTCGCGAATAATGATTCAGTTGAGGATGAAAAAAAAAGAATGTTTGGTTCAGTTCATCTTAACAATAAAAAATAGGATGGATCAAATTTTATTGAGTCTGACGAACCATTCCAATAGTGCAGATGTTGACATGCCATGGAAATAATGAAAAAGAAATTAAAAATTTATGTAGTTGAACCATTTATTTTATGTAATATATTAGTACCTGAGTTTCAGCTTTTCTTGCGTTCTTCACTGGTGCTCGCCAAATGCTTTGAAATCTTGCCATGATGCTACCTTTAGTTCTTCCTTAATTCCAATTTGTGTCACATAATTTGGTTCAACACAAAATCTTAATAAATAAGAAAATATAAAATTTGTGTTCTTAATTTATATGTTACAAGATTTTCTTTTAATTGTGAAAACATCTTATTAATTTGTTCTTGCACACTATAGCAAGAGACAATTCTCATCCTGATGAAGCAGCAGCCCACTAGTTTATGTGTGTTTTATTTGGGCTTTTAGATAGTTCAAGGCCTTTCACTGATGGGCTTTAATTTTTTTATTTTTTATTTTTTTAAAAAATTACGCGAAATGGCAAATATTTAATGGTTACTATGTACTTTAGCTAGAGTTTCAGTTAATTATTAAAAGCGGCTACAATTTGATTAATGTTTCTGCAATTTATATGATTCTGTTCCCAATTATATAAATTTAGAATTTGTATATGCATATCCTAGTTATTTGTATACAAATAGTTGATACATTTGATTTATATATGTTATGAAAAAATCATAAATATTAGTTATTTGTGTATAATTTGTTGATTTTGTATAGATTGTGAGAAATTCATAACTATATATGCATACTTTATATATGTTGTTACCATGTTTGTATATTGACAAACGAAATATACAAACGAATTATTCATAACAAACGAATTTATAAGCCGTTTTGAAGTCAAAACTTAATTATGATTGTTTCATTAATAAGTGAACCACAAATAATATGTCTACCTCTAATATACGTATTAATCTCAATAAATCATAAAATCTCAAGCCTGATCCAATTGAGTTTGATGTGTAT
This sequence comes from Solanum medicagineum, assembly GCA_026153255.1. Lineage (NCBI taxonomy): Eukaryota > Viridiplantae > Streptophyta > Magnoliopsida > Solanales > Solanaceae > Solanum > Solanum medicagineum. Next base: position 15,779,790 of record JAPFFP010000002.1, read on the forward strand.
AATTGAAAAAAGATGATATATTTTATGTACTTTACTACTTAGTATATGCTTATGAACATACACAAGAATTTTTTAAAAATTTAAATCTAAAATGCTTAATAAAATATTTTACAATACATTCATATGCTCAATTAAAATAAGCCATAATATAATTATTAAAATTTACTCACAATTTTAAGAGATTGTTCAAGAAATTAAAAAAATTTATTATTTTCTCCGTCTCATATTAGAATTATTTAAATCCAACAAATACTTTTGATAGCTACATAATAGCATATATTAAAGCAAGACTGTATTTCACTTGTACACGCTAGCTAATAGTGCAATTTAGTTTACTTTTTATATCATTATTCACTTCTATAATTGTACATTGCATTATTTAGCACTCATGCAAATTTTCGGAATTTGAATTTTATAAGTTTTGAGTACGAGAATAATAATATGATTAGGTATTAATAGTGAATTTTTCAATACAAATATAGAATCTGAATTAAACTCACTTTTAAATTCAATCAAATCAAATATTTATTTCTAACTTCGCTCCTATTTATACATCATATTTATCTAGATTATATATAACGCACCTTCAAAGAAATGTAACTGTGAATTGTGACATAATTATAAATCATATAGAAGTCTTCATCTACTTTAGAATTATGTATCATTATGTTAAATTAGATTTTAGCATACACTTGTTTTGCAATTTGTCTTGTCAACTTGTCATCACGTTGTCCAAAAAATACTTTTTTTTCTTTTTTATTCGTACAAAAAAGAATGTTATCTTACTCTAATTGAAAATAGTTTAATTTTAAAATTTCCCTTTTACTTTTAATAAAACGGTTTTAAGCCACATAAATGTCTAAGAATGATTTTTTGCCACAAATTTTAAATTTTTTTCCTTAAATACATGCCAAATTGAAAAATATCACATAAAATAAAATGGAAGAAATATACAATTTGACCCTACCATGAATATATACCAACAAATAAGAGTCGCGATCGTCTTGTATAATTTTCATCCAGTAATGATACTGCATAAATGTTTTTTAAACAATTTAAATATGTGATAATAGGTATTGTAATTGGCGAAGTGGCTTTGCCACGATCTACTAAAATTCAACTTTATATCGCTTTGATTCATCCAATTAAAAAAGAAAGGAAAAAAAAAACTTTCTCTTAATATGAAAAATTGTTTAAGAGAGAAACATCTAATGAATATTATAACTCAAATTGGCTTATATTTACCAAGTCCACTTATAAGAATAAGACATTTAATTTCTTAAAATATGTATTAAGATTTCTGAAATTTTTCTTAATGTTATTAAATACTTTATTTATTCCATCAAGTTGGGGAATAATCATGCAAACCAAGAGAAATCTTTCTTCTTCTTTTTTTTTTTCCAAATACTAATTAATTATTTGCAAGATTTTTTTTTATTCAACTCTCTACTTCAAGATAAGCATAACTTATCCAATTACTAATATATATTTAACAGTTTAATGCTCTCCTTACATAATTAATTAATTAATTAAAGTCCAGAAAGCACACTACAATTAATCTGACCCCAGCAGCCCAAATTCCACAAAAAATAGGCCACAATTTGTGACTTTTTGCCAAAATATATAATAATTTCATAAAGAATTTTAAATTTATGAGTTCTGAATTCTGAAATTAATTACGTAATTCTGTTGAATCGTTAATTTGTATTGTAGTTTTGTGTCTGATTAATTTTCATATCAATTTTAAAGCCTCAATTTGAAACTTATAAGTTTGAAATTCTAGTCCTTTAAAATATTTAATTCTAAATTAATAATCTATATATATTCAAAAGAATTTTATGATGGAATTTGGATTAACTTATAAGGTGCAATGGTTCATATTATTTACCTAGATTATTCATCACAATTTTATTTGTCAATTTAAAAATTAAGATAGAATTAATTAAAGTATCTAGATTATTTTATCCCTTAATTAAACAAGTGATATTATAGAATAAATCAAACAACAAAGTGACAGCACATGTAGGAATAAAAACATCCCTTCTCCTAGGAGAAAAAAAAATTTGTTGGAGTTTGTTTGTCCAAACAAGAATTATAATCTGGTTTATTAATTATTTATTTCTGTTTTTTTTTTTAAGAAAAAATGTTTAACTACTCCTATCTTAGGCTAATTTGCAAATGTACTAATTACTCCGAAATATTTATATTAAAGTTCAATTAATTTAAATTTATTTCTTATAAGGTCTTATTCAAAAAAAAAAAAAAAAACACTTTCTATTACAAAATTCTTTTGAATTCGAATTAAAGAAATAATAATCTCATGTACTGTATTACGAGTAAGGCTATTATTTTGGCTCTCATGTAATATTGGAGGTTTTTATATCTAGTAAAAAAAATAACAGAGGGCACTAGTAGTTTTTATAATTGAAAAATAACCAATATTATTAAATTTAGAATAAGATCTTATCCAAGTGTGATGACTTTTCTATTAAAAAAAAAAGACAAATGTGTTGATTTATTAGTTAAATAAAATAAGTACTAAAAATTAAGTACAATCATCTAATTGACAGTTAAATTTTTTTATTAATGACGTTAGTTATCTGATTATTGTTAGTCTACTATAGAAAAATACTTATTTTATTTGAAAAATATAATATAAAATGATATGAAAAAATAATTATAGAGAAAAATCAAAATTGAAAAAGAACTTAATAAGTACAGAAAGGAATATACTTTTTGAGACAAAAAAAATTCAAATATTTAAGTTGAGATTAAAAAAAAAATTGTATATCTAAGTTCATTTAATTTTCCATCGATAAATGTCAAGACTTCAACAATTTGATTATGAATTTACTCATAACTAATTGCGTTCATGTTAATCAATACCTTTTATGACCTAACTTTTGATATTTTTTTTTAAAATTAATTATTGAACTCGATCACTTTAATTAGATGCATTAGTCTTTTTTTTATTATATCCTAGCTAATTATATAGAGTGTCTTTCAAAAATTATCTTTCTATCTCTACGAGATAGTAATAAGGTCTGCGTAAATTTTACTCACCCAAATTTTACTTGTGAGATTCAGGGGATATGTTATTGTTATCGTAGTTTAGTTAATCATAGAGTAAGTATAATTATAATAATCCTCAAAACAATTAAAGAAGTCAACTCTTTCCAAGTGTTTCTTTGGATCCTTTTGTTACCAACACACAAAAGAAGTGATCAAAGCAAGAAGATCTTTTGGGAGTTGTGTGGTTGATCTAATGGACGGTTGGATGATGATATTGAAAGTGAGAGATGGGCCCCAATTGGAAAAAAGAACAAATTTCATTGACGAATTATTGACAACCTTAAAAATATATTTCTACTTCACCAACTAAGTTAAATACATTCTCAATCTGTCACATGACACAACAAATAGTTTCAAATTCGCGTAGAAGCATGAGAATTTTATTGACAAGTCGAGAAAAGTATTGAGAACATTTCTGAACTTGACGAAAATTTAGGAAGTATATTTCACGCATGTTACAAGATTGAGGGCGTTTTAAGTTCAGTTAGTCAAGTATATGGATATTTTTAAAACTGTTAATAGTTCAGGAGAGAAACTAATAATTCGCGCAATTTAGAAGTGTTTTTAATATACTTTTATGAAAATAATTGAATCATTGAAATGTCAACGATGTTACGATAATGTGCAAGATTCTTCACATATTATCAATGCTTTGTTTAAAAAATAAAGAAATATGGACACAGTTCATTTCGCAAAATGAGAATGATGTTCTGAAGACTAAGTCAATACTTGAATGACAATGATATTTTTAAGCTATGCTTTGCAACCTTGTTTTAGTGCAAATGTTGTATAAATGATTATTATTATGTGGCCTATATCGAGAAAAAATAATATTGATAACATATTTAGTTAAATCTCATAAAGTAGAATCTGTGAAGAATGAAGCGTATGCAAATCTTATCACTATTTTATAGAGATATAGAAATTATTTTCGAGAAATCCTCAGCTCAAATATATTTAGTTATTTTGTCATTCTTTGAAGTTTTTCGCTCAGTTTTAAATCTATGCAAGAACGATGAGAAAAATATTTCCTCAATCAATTTGTGTGATATACATGCATTAATGGATAACGAACTTGATTCTCTATTCAACCAAACCAACACAATATAAATTGATATATATAATAAGTCAATTCCATTTCAATTTCATGGGTGAAAAAAGGAAGGAATTTGTTCTCACATGTGTTTACGACATAATTTTGGTACACCAAAATGGATCAATCTTAGCCGTTGATTACATCCTCTAGTTAATCCCCACCCTTAAAAGTAAACAAACACTTTTTCCCCGAAATTGAAGAAAAAAAAAGAAAAGAAGAATCAACTATCACCAATTACTTATCAACATCTCAGCTGCTGTTCCATCATAAGACAAAAGTCCTCGAAGCATACGAACCCATCTCCATTTTTATCCACACCCCTTATCATACGCCGGCACTCCTCTAACGTACAACGTTCATCTCCGATCGTTCTAAACACTTTAAACAACTCCTCCGCCGTTATCTTTCCGTCGTGATCGGCGTCGAAGAAATCAAAAGCGTCTCTCAGCTCGGAATCACACGCCGGCGGTCCAAAAGCCGAGCTTATAGCACCGAATTCCTGTAAACTAATACATCCATCTCCGTTTACATCTACTTCATCAAGCAACAACGTAAGTTCCTCCTTACTCGGCGGTTCAGTTCCAACTCGGCTCAAAATTGCTTCCAGCTCCTCCTTCCTTATCTTCCCGTCGCCGTCAGTGTCCATCATGTGAAACGCATGGACGAGCTCGGCGTAAACTATGTCCGCAGCGGAGATTTCGTTGGAGAGATCGGGCAACACGCTGGTCGGAGTGGATGACCCGACGTGTTTTTTGTATCCACAGTGAGAATCCGAATCGGAGGAGGATGAAGCGGTTGCGGAACCGAAAGATGTGTTTTCGGATCTGGATATGGATCGGGTTTTTTTGTAGTTGAAGAGCTTTTTGGGGAAGTTTTTGAGGAGCTTCATTGTAATGGAGGATGATGAGAAGAAGAAGAAGAGGTGAATACAAGGAGAGGAAGGAGATGGAGGTTAAATGGTAAGAGCGAAGAGGAAGCCATGGTGTATTTCCTGGAAACTTCCTAGTGAGAGAAATTGATTTGAAGAGTATTTATATATTTGGTATATATTGTTAGGTTACGTTTGGTGCTGGGTGTATTCTTTTTAAAAGTGTCGATGTCGATGAATGCATGTTAAATTCTTCAAAAAGTAATGTAATTTTAGAGAATTTAATAAAGGTGCGATATTAAAAGTAAAACATCAGCACATTTTAGTTAGTAACGTTACCATGTCCTGATCGGATTGCAAATACACTCATGTTAACATGGGTCAGTTAAACTTTTTTTGATTGAAAAATCACAATACAATAATAATAATATACTTAAGTGAAATTTCACACGTAAAATTTACAGAAAATAGAAAGTACACAAGTTCTATCATTATTTCGTAAATTTAAAGATGTTGTTTTTGAAAGATACTTGACTCAAAAACATCAAATGTCTCACTATGATAAAGAAGTTCTCTTCCACTTTACGTAATTCTTATTTCTCACACTGAAAACTACTAAGGATATTTTCGTTATATTCAAAAATATTCTTTTTAATTTTTAATTTAAATGGCATGTCTTTATAAGTAATTGCCATGAAATATTTAAGATTCTAAATTTTAAAATTCTTTTATTTTGTTTTGTTGGATTCTATTGAATTCACATATAATTAAACTCAATGATGATATAATTCAAAAAAAAAAATCTGTTAAGATTTGTTGAATCAAAGCGGACAACACACGGAATTAACTTTCATTATTTAAACTCGTGGGACTTTAATATCTAAGACTCTAGCTATTTCTTTTGTTCGATAATAGTTATTTGTTATTGACTTGAGAAAAAGATTATAAAATATAAAAGAGAAGAATAATTTTATCAAATTATTCTTATTAAATATTAAAAAGATAAATATTACTAAATAACAAAAATAAAATAAATATAAAATAATAAATTATTTATTAATTTTATAAACTAAATAAATAAAATTAGATATCTCAAAATTTATCTTGAACAATTAAAAATAAACGGGAAAAAATACTTGATCAGAAGTATTCAGCATCTAAGTCAAAATTATCACTTTTAGGAGGTGTTAATAATTGGGAGAAAATGAATGGTCGAGGGGGGTTACGTGTTTATCATAATTCTTAATTTTTCTCTTTTAAAATTTACAAAATTTGAATCAAACTATCGAGCCGCAAGATAGACATCAGACATATAATAGAACAATATCAATACTAATATATTTGAAGAAATTTCATAAATAAAATTTAAAAATAATAAAATGTATGTAATCTTTCAAAATTCAAAAAAAAATTAAGAATATTAAAATATACGCAATCTTACGAAATTCAACTCGAATATAGTGGTAAAGCATATAAATATTCCAGAATTATCTCCGGAAATGAAGGTAGAGGACGATAATATGTATATAACTGTCACGACCCGAAAATGGGCGTGATGGCACTCGTCTTTTCCCACCAAGACAAGTCAGCCTTCAACCTAACTATA
>JAPFFP010000002.1:15803564-15817225 GCA_026153255.1 Solanum medicagineum
GAAAATCGTAGGCTTTGGCCTTGCTTTTGCTTAGTCTAGTTCATTTTTGTTGTTGTTCAAACTGAATGTCAAATGAGATATGCTGGAGTATTCAGGATAAAATCTCTAGTTACATTTGGAGACGAATTCAGGATTTAAATTTGATGAATTAAACGTTTAAGATTCTCAATATTAAACAAATTATAACGTTAAATTACGCATTTTGATGTCATATGTCTTGATACTTTTCTCTCTGTTGAAATTTACTTGTGTTCAGATGAATCCGTAGCTCAAAAGCTACTTAACACAAAAATTATGGACGAACGACGGGAATTGAACCCGCGCAAGATAGATTCACAATCCACTGTCTTGATCTATGTGTGTTTTCATTGACTATTTTGTGGTGATAAGTAGTTGGAACTTTCATATTGTGGCCAACTTTTCATTCAACTTATTCTAAATAAAACCATGCAATAATGCAAATCAAATAATCGAGTAAATCATCTATGGTTAATTAATTGACAGATACATTGAATTGCAGAGTCCCTATCCTTTCTGAATTGTTTTTCTGCTTTCAATTTTAATTATTTAAATGTATTTATTTTTGGGCTGATATTTTTGAACGAGGATCTTTCAAAAATAACTTCTTTATCTCAATAAGATAGTAGTAAAGTTTGCATACATTTTAATTCTCCCCAAACCCCACTTATGAGATTCCATTGGATATGTTATTGTTGTAGATGTAATAATGAAATATTAAAATTAGAATAAAAACTTCACTTGTATAACTATTGACATTATCTAAAAAATTTTGTGTTACAAAGAGATGCACATATTTCTTGGCGAGGAAGTGCAAAAGGTTGATTATGATGGATCTAAGGAGATTAACAAAAATATTGAGAAAAAAGTGTAGTTGGATGTCATCTCACTTAACTATAGGAGAAAAATGGTGATAGTTGTTTGGAATACCTTACCTTCTCTTTATTCCACGCCACTATTTTTATCATTATTATTATTCTATTATCTTAATTTTTATTATCATTTTATTATTGTTACTGTTCTTTCTACATTAACATAACTTCTTTGCTATTTTTTTCTTTGGGTGGAGGGGGTGCGGAGGGAGGGGGGACAGGCCAGTTTGAAAACGGAACAAGTTGGAAAGGAACCGAGACTAAAAGATAATTTAAAATTTTTTACTTTAATTAATCATGGGCCTATCGAAAAATTATGTCCGTGTATATACATATATCACTCTCTTTAAAGAGATTATATTGAATATGTTATTACTCATTATTTTATAAAATTGACTAAATAAATTTAGTTGACGAACATGATATGATGTTTTTAAGGGGAGAAATACTATTTACCTTTTTAAATAAATTCAATTCTAGTTTTGGTGTAGACAATTATCAAGATTTAACTTGGCCCAGCAAAAGAATAAAGTTTGAATAAAGTTTAAGTGGGATGAGAATCTTTATTTTGGTCCAAAAGAGAATCACAAAAATTTAGCTCTTATAATAAACCAAAGTTCGTTAAAAGTAACTCTCCAAATAATAAAAAAAAATATAATATGATTTAATAATCCCACTAACCACATGCCTAACTGGCTAATGAAATTCATTTAATTCTGAATAATTAAAGCATATAATATAACACAATATAAGAATTAATTTATAAAATATTTGATCATTATATTAAAATATTATTATAAAATTCGAATAATTGTTATAGAATAATATGATTATACCTCCCTAATTGACATAATATAACTCAAGAATATTTATTATTGTTATATTAGTATTATTATAGTACTATTATTTATTAAGATGTGACATAAAATATATAAATTTAAAATAAACACAAAATAAATGAATAATTAGGCAAAGTAATTTACTTTTTTTATTTTTTGTGTGTAAGAAAAAACAACGTTCTTCTTGTTAAAGGTTCTCATAGAATTGCAAGTCATCATCAGTTTATGCCTACCTTTTGACCAACCCAAAAGACAATATTATAATTATTTTAATGTTATTTGTATTAGTTGACGTGGGGGATAGTATTCTACGAGAGAGGTTAAAGGATTAATTTTTTCTATTAATACATTCTTAATTAGCTGAGATCGTCATATCGAGCTTGTTTAATGTGATTTGCATCTCTTACGTGACTTTTAGACTTTGTATAGAAGTGACTTTACTTGGTATGTAGGGGCGAATCTATCTCGACAAAAAATTATACTATATATATAAAAGATATTTTTTTATATTTTCATATATATATTAAACTTCAACCTCTTAAATAATAAGTAAAATCTATTATAGTGGTAAGTCTCCTTTTAAATAAACCCTCATGCTCGGAGTTTAAAATTCACTTAAAATATTATTTTTTTAGCTTCTCTTATTAATTATTCCTTTTTATTTATTTTCGGCTTTGGGGAACCCAACTCAATATTTCACTTTATTTTTTTAAAAAGGTAATGAAATGATATTATATTATGTATTACTATTTCTTTTAAAAATTGTATTTTATTGATTTATTCACAAATTTATACTTTTATATTTCGAATCCTATCCGCCACTGTTAGTATGCATCAAAGGGATAATAATTGTGGAATTTTCTACAAATTTCATTAAAGAAAAATGTTATTGTCATGAAACTAGAGGGAAAAGAAAAAGAAAAAGACTTTTTATTTTTCTTGAAAGATTAAATATTCATAATAAAAGAAATCATCATTTGTATATTAAGTAGAATTTTTAATTTTTCTCTACACTTTTGTTGTGACGCAAATATATTTATAACAATTACCTGTTTTTTAAAGTATTTGCATTCTTAAATAATATTTAAAAGGATTATTGTTAATATTTAAAAGGGGGTTAGTAGTTGCTTACTTTGACAAATATATTTTTGCGCATGGTGTCACAAATAAAGTCAATTAAACTCAACTAGTGGAGTATTTATTTCAACAAAAGAACGTTTGAATTTTTCCTTTTTTGTTAGTAGGTAGATCAATAGCACCACCTATCGCAACGAGATTTCTTCGTCTTTAATCAGAAGATCTGAATTAAATTTTAATTAGAAGATTTGAAATAAATTATAAAAATAAAAATATTTTTAATAAAAAAAATTCCAAGATAAAAATAAATATCACCTGTTAAAGAAGTAGCGGTACATCAAACACAAAAAGACAACAATAAAATCACACAAGGACTCTATTTTTATTTGTAAGAAAATGTATGCAGAAAGAGAAAATACAACGCTAGAAAAAGCTCTCTATTTATCTCCAACAAAAGATGTTTATCGTGCCTTATTAGAAAGGTCACAACTACTTGAAAAAGACATATTTTTTTAGAAAGGTCACTACTCTTCGAAAACATAATGACACGTTAGAAAAATCTCAAGCTCTTAAAAAAATCACAATCCTTCGTTTCGATTCACACTTTTAAAAGCCCAACAATAATTATTTTCAAAAAAACATAATCAACAAAGATTTTACAGATTAATCGAGCCTCAAAATCTGAACACCAAATAATTTGAAATATTCTGAATACCAACATTTTACAGATTAGTCCAGCCTTAAAATCTGAATACCAAAAGAAAAATTAGATCCTTTGCTTGGAATATTCTAGGGATAAAAAAAGCATTTAACGAAAAAAAAATTAAATAAAAGAATCCAACTTAAAGCCAATGACTTTTCAAAACCCTTCGAGGGTTTCTATAAATAAGTGCAACACCCTTCACAAATTTTTAACACAAACAATTTGTTTTATTATCCCTTTGATGGCTGGCCTTCAATACAAATTTTTCCCAACAGATTTCTTCTTTCCAATTCCAAAAACAGTTAGTGGAGACAATTTATCAAAGCAAAATCTCTTAATCAAGATTAGAAATAATGATGAATCATTAATTGATGATTCACAGGGCAAAATTGTCATTAACACCAACAACAACAAGAAGAATCTCAAAGCTATTTCTTCATCTTCACTTGCTTTGGTTCTTGTGCCAAAACACAAGAAAGATCAAGATTAATAAAGATTATTCCTTTAATCATATAGTAATTAATTGTATGATTAAGAATAATCTTGCTCTTATCACTCTTTGTTCTTCTATTTCTTTTTTTTTTTGTTTTGAGTGTTATATGTAATATTTAGGAGGCTTTTTTAGAAATCTAATTAGATTTTGTTTGATGTATCATATAAGTTTGCAATCTAATAATAAAGTAACAATAGTTTTTCTAATCATATAATTTTTTTTATGGCTTGTAAAATTATGATTCTTTTTTGCTCTTTACGATAGAATTCTTGAATTTTCGCTTATTTGAATTTGGCAATTGTGATATCAAAAGAAATGCCTTTTCAAACATCTATTTCCATATCTTTTTCACGATACCATAACACCATAATACACACAATGTTATACTTTTCTTTTACTAAACAAAACAGTCAAATACTTCAATTATAAATACAACAATCTAGTTTTATTTAAAAACCTACATTCATATTAAATTACATCCAAAAAAAAATCATTGAATAAACAAAATTATTACAAAAAGGTTTAACTACCCTCAACCTAAAGTATAACCATTCAACGACCACTAAAGGATATGATATGGTAGATAAGACTGTTTCTTTATTAATCAAAAGTCTTAGATTTAAATCTTGAGTATGGAAAACATCTTAAGTATAGAAATTTTTTTTACAGAAAACGCTTCCCTCGAGTGGGCGCTACACTATGCGAATCCAACTTCAATACAGACATCTATAGTCGAAACCCAACTGCCGACACCCACCCCCACCCCAAAAAAATTCAACTAGTAAAGGGAACCCATAAATTATTCATTCATTTGAAATTTATATGAAATAAGTAAAATTATTATAAAAAGATTTAACTATCTTGAGATATAACATTCAACGACCATCAAAGGTGTGATGAGATAAATAAGAATGTTTCCTTAATCAAGATTTTTAATTTAAATTCTCAATATAAATCTTATGCAATGCAAATCTAAATTAATCGAATTTTATTATAGACGTCGGCTAACCAATATATTATTCATTCATTTGGAATTTGTATGAATTGTTTTTGGGTTAGATGTGTGGGCCATGTTGACGTACTAAACCATGTGAAGGACGCGAATTACAAGGGATTTTATCTAACCAAATAGGTCCCACTAGACCATTCATTTTGAATACATCATTATAACAAATACAACAATTCTCCACCGTCTGATCAAAACAACTCTCATCAATCAACCGTTCATCATAAAAATATGGTCCCCACAAAAGGGGATTCCTTATCAAGTCAATTACCAACACCTGTATACATGCTTTTTTTTTAATTATTTTACCAGCTGCTTGTTTTGTCCGATTGTTTGTGGACGGTGGACCATCATATAATAAATAATGAGACTCTGATCGTTTGGGTATGTGCAGAAAAGAAATATTGATGCTTCGATTAGAAGGTGCGACAGATAAGATATATGGGGTTACACGACAAGGTAGATGTAGATCGAAAAAGTATTAGGGGGAGATGATTAGACAGGATATGATGCAACTTCATATCATCGAGGCTATGACCTTAGATAGAAAAGAATGAAGGTCGCGTCTTAGGAAAGAAAGTTAGACAGCTAGTAGAGATAGAATGATATTTGACCATGTAATTTAGTAGGTAAGTAGAGGTAATCGTACCTTTATATATTGTGTTGTTATTGTCCGTCATTTATTTTATTACTTTTATTGTCTTTATAGATTTACTTTTCATTGTAGTCATTTTGTTTCATATCTATTATTTTCTATTTTTTGGGATGATATTTTTGAGATGCGAGTTTTTCGAAAACATGTTCTCTATCTCTAGAATGAATAGTAAAATTTGCGTACATTTTACTTTCCAAACCCCACTTATCTTATCTATATTAAGTGAAGAAAATGTTAAAATAAGATAAATTAATCATTAAATTCAATTTAAACTTAAGCTAAAGTTAGAATACAAGGAATTTGTGATTCAACCGGTTAATGAACCACTAAAGGATGTGGTGCAACGGATGAGACTGCTCCTCTTTTAATCAGAGGTCTCGAGTTTGAGTTTCGGAAATGAAAAAATCCTTGTTACAGCATGAATCCTAATATAGTCGGGTTCCAATGTAAATACCAAATACCGAGAAAAAAAAAAAAGGTTAATGCAAAAATGACCGGAGGTATCCGGTTTGCTCTCAAGAATATCTGCTTCGCTATAAAGAATATCTGAAATGTTTTAATTAGTATAATTTAAGTCTTCTCGAAGGTCAATCAGTGGACTGGTTCGGTCTTATCCAAGCTCCGGTTCGGTTCCAAACCTACCAGGTTCGGTACGCCTGGCTATAAATATAAGACCTCAACTGCTGATAAGATTACATGCGTGTACGAGATCGTCGTCTCCTGAACAAAAATCTGTCTAAAGGTATTTCAAGCTTTCATATGCTGTTTTTCCTGCTTTTGATCTGTCGATCTGTTGAATTCTATCTAGTTTTTTTAAATTTTTTTGATGTGTGTATCTTTTGTTTTGATGAATTATATATGCTGATAGATGAATATGTTTAGAAATTGCGGGCGATTTGCGGTATGTGCTGTTTGTTTAGTTGTGTTAGATTGATTTTTGGCAGTCAATTTGAGTCAACGCGGTTTATGTTTTGTTGATGAAATAGGAAAGACTATGCTTTGAGTAGATCTAGATCGTAGAGTTTTTCGAGAAAGTGAGGTTAATTATTACTATTAGTTTGATCTGAATTGATGGAGGGTAGCATGTTTTGCCGCGGAAAGATGAGACTTTTGATTTGTATGAGTTAGGGTTTGATTATTAGGTCGAAATTGCTGCAGAACAAGGCTAGTAGTTGTGGTATGAGGCTATGAAGCTTTGGACTTTTTGAAAATGTTGATGAGTGCGTGTCGGATCCTTCTAAAGTAGTGCATGCATTTTTAATGATCCGACACGTGGGTGAGCTTTGTTTGGAGAGTCCGAGCGATATAGTTATGAGGTACTTAGCCCATGTCTGTGAAGCTATGGGTTTTGGCCGTGTAGTAACCGGTGCTAAATAGAATCATTGCTGGGACATTATACGGGATATTTTTGAAGCTTGGTTGAAATTTTATCCTGTGTGACCAGATAATTTGGGGATTACTAAATTGTATGATCCTCATGAATGTTAATTTTCCTGATCTGTAGTGATAAGTTTGCTTACTGTGATAAATTTGGCTTATTATGTAGGGGAAAATTTCTATTTCAATTCTGTGATTTTGATGTTCGAGTTTAAACTTGATGTACTATATATTGTCATATTCGGTGTGTAATGCCCTAATGTGTTCTTTATTTCGGCAAACTACTTCAGGTGTCAATTTTGAGAAAGCAAAATGGCGTTAGTTTCTGGAGGAAGATCAACGTTGAATCCAAATGCGCCTCTCTTTGTTCCTTCATTCGTGCGCCAGGTAGAGGATTTTTCACCAGAATGGTGGAATTTGGTGAAAACTTCAACATGGTTCCATGACTATTGGATGAGCCAGAACCAATTAGAGGAGTATGGTTCTGGTAATGACGTTGTGGATTTGCTTCCTGAAAATATTGATCTCAATGTTGATGAGGATATCTTGAACATGGAAGCTCAGTTTGAGGAATTTCTTCAATCATCTGGAACAATGCAACAAGAAACTAAGCCATCTCTATATGGTGTCAATGGGATGCCACAATATGGTATGCACAATCTATTTCTTGTTAATTACCTACGGTTAGCACAAATATAATGTTCTGTCTGCACTGTTTATTGAAGTTTTAGTGGAGAACCTGTCTGAAATAAGAAACACCAAAGTGAGGGCTCTTTATATCAATTAGATTTTTATACTAAAAACTCTATAAGGTCGCGGAGGATCCCTGCAGGTGTCGTAGTACCTGTGAGCATGTCGAATCAAGATGAGAAAATTCCTACATGCCTGGTCTTTATTGTGATAACGTTTGGTGCTTACAATGGTTTAAAATGACGATTCCCTTATAAAAACAGGTGTACCATCTGATGCACTGAGAAGAACATTGAGTTCACCAAGATCACCCATTGGACCACCCAAGTACTTTGAGAAGCCATCCAAGATCGTGAGCCCGAAGAACAGCTTCCGCAACATCCAGCAGCCTCGTTGAATTGCCTGTTCTTGGTTTGCATTCAGTTGTTAGTTTGCAGCTACTCTTGACAAGCCAGCCTCTAGAAAGTGTTTAGTTTTTCATGTAACCTTTGTATAGAGCAAGGTAGGTGGCACTCTTGTATCTAGCCTTGTTCATAGTCTGATATCCTTTCTTTAGCTTAACTTCTTGTAAACAACAGAACTGTAAAAGAGAAAAAAAAATTGTAAAAACCAGTTGAAAAAAAGAGTATCTTTTTAAGTTTCATTTCTCCTCGTAGCAATGGTGAATATTATGGTCGTTTAATTTGCTTGTTTCCTACTGAAAGAACCTTTCCCTAGTACGAGAGGACTAGGAAGGATGCATCTCTGGTGTACCAGTTATAGTGTCCATGATAAACAAGCATCTAAGTGCTCTACTGATCCGATGTTAAATGTGACATCAAAAATGGTGAAATTTGATGCCTTATCCTTCCTATATAATCGTTTAAAAAGATGCATTACTTGTGTGGCCAAGTTATTAAAGTAGGAAAAGGTGGCTCGTTTAAAAAGATGCATTACTTGTGTGGTTAAGTTATTAAAATCGAAAAAATAGAAAATGCATTACTTGTGTAGCCAAGTTATTAAAATTGAAAAAGTAGAAAAAGGTGGCTCGTTGTGGTCAAGTTATTAAAGTACAAAAAGATGGCACAAAGAAAAAGTGTGTGTTTTCATGCAACTGTCAGTGCCATTCCTAATCCTGCCAGCTCCTTGACACTCAGGAATTTATAGAAAAAATTATTTTTTTTAATTTTGTGATTTTAAATTAAAAATATATAAATATTTTATATCATATCAAAGATTTTAACAAGATAAATAAATTGAAATGATATTATCCACTTGTGTGCTGGACCAGAGCTGGTGAATAATGGCATTTGGGTGTGAATTCAGTGTGCACTAAAAGATGGACATGAAGGGGAGATGTTATGATTTGATTTGTCAAATTTGTATATGATAGTGCTTATAAATCAATTTATAAATGACATGATAATTTGGTCCCATATTGTGGCATGGTAATTAAAAGTAGAAAAATAAAATTTAAATATTTTTAAAAAGTAATTAATGGGGCAAATTAATATACAAATGGATCAAATGAACTTTCTTAAATGAAGTATGGTCGATATTTTTCAGAAGCTACTGACAAAGTATCTATTTGGACTCTTCGCAAGCTATTAGCTTGGTTAAGAGAAAGGAGGTTTTTGAATTACTTGTAAAACATCCGTTTGATATCATATAATTAGTATGTAACAAATTAGTAGTCTTAAAATGTGATTGTTATAGTAAAGATATTAAAACTAAAATACAAGTAATTTACCTTTAGAATATCCTATATGAGATTATATCACCTATGTTATTTATTATCAAAAATAAATGAAATTTTTCCTTTCTTTCTATATCCTATATCCTATATATTTTAATACAATATTCAAACATAATAATTTGAAAAGTGTGAATTTAATTACTAGGTTTTTATTAAAAGATAACTATACAAAATAACATACACGAGAGGTATTTGTACTCATTTTCCATATCCAGAAGCCCGGAAAATTCCCTATCAAAACTATACAGATTCCGGCAACTTTCCGGCAGTTGGCCGACCATAAACTACTAGTAGCAAAACCCAGCTCCGGTAAGTGCTAAACCTTTTCCTTCAGTTATCATTTATAATTACTCGTTCTTTCTTGAGCTAATTTGATCTTATTCTCAACTAATTTGGGTATCTGAAATCATTCAATAGTTCAAGAAAAAGTTTGGGGTTGATTGATTTTGATATATAGTCATGTAAAGATAGAATCTTTATGACTGCATAAGAATTTGATGTAGAGCAGCAAGATGAATTTTCTGTCTGATGTAGTTGTTAAAGTTTGGGACCAGACAGAAGTTATGGTTTTTTTCCAGAATGTACTATTGCTAGAGATTCGTTGAGCGGAGGGTCTATCGGAAATAGCATCTCTACCTTCCATCGGATAAGGTCCACGTACACTCTAGCAGGGTGGATTATTTTTTTTAACCTATATAGGAGATGTAGAACCCTTCAGCTATTTCATGTGTTTAGTTCTTCAGATTTTGAACTCCTTGATGAAAATACTGGCTTCCTGATTGGCCGCGGGATTATATAGAGTATGTTGTTGCTGTACTATTGCTGAAGATAACCAGTATTATCTTATGAGGGGCGCAATTATTTTGCAGGACTTCATCTACTCCAACTTCACTGCTTTCTATCCTTCAATTTGATAGGAAGTGAGAAGCAAATTCCAATGCTTTCACAACTTGCTTTACTCTGAAAGGAAAAGAAAGATCTTTAAAATGAGATGTCAATTTTTAAAGAAGCATTTTTTGGTTAATTGGATAGATATATACACTTGCCAAAATTTACAAGTTAAGGTTAGTGCTAGATCTCCTTGGGAGTTCATTGATGTCAACCAATTTAGTCTTTCGAAAGTAGTTCCTAAAATGTCTGCACTTACTCCATCATTTGCAAACATCGAAGGAAC
Organism: Solanum medicagineum; assembly: GCA_026153255.1. NCBI lineage: Eukaryota > Viridiplantae > Streptophyta > Magnoliopsida > Solanales > Solanaceae > Solanum > Solanum medicagineum. Next base: position 15,814,204 of record JAPFFP010000002.1, read on the forward strand.
TACCAAAATACTTAGCCTATTAAAAAGCTTCTTCTTTGCTCCTTAATTCATTAGCAAGAAGGTCTGCCAACCTATTTTGCTCTCGGTAGTTATGCTTGATTACTGTGTTCCCCAGTCTTTACGTCAATAACTTGTGTTCAGAAGTAATAGAAGAGTAAGGAATGTGTCCTTGATTAATTGTTTTATTACCTAATTGATTACATGACCTGCTTTAGTTTGCAATACCTGCATAAGTTTGCAATATTTATGAGGATTTTTTTTTTTAAAAAAAATTTTTTTTAGAACCATCTACTGTCCGGGTTTGAGCTCCTATGAATGGAGAATGCCTGATGAAGACGTTTATTTATGAGGATTTGATGACAGGTCAAATGGACATGCCAAAAGGAGACAAGCTTGTGCTGAGGGGTTTAAAGTTTCATGGATACCATGGGGTGAAGCAAGAGGAAAGGAAACTTGGTCAGAAGTTCCTGGTAGATGTCGATGCTTGGATGGATCTTCGACCTGCAGGTGAATCTGACTGTTTGTCCGATACTCTAAGTTATACTGATATATACCGGTGAGTGATGCTTTTCTATTTGTTCATTTTTGCATTTTTGCATTTTTGGGAGGAGGCATGTATCTCATAGAATTAGTCGAGGGGCGCGAAAGCTGGCCTGAACACCACGATCATCGTTGAGATGCACAAATGGAAAGAACTTGATTTCATAGCTTAATAAATGAAACATCTTGAACATTTATGTAACAAGGTTCTATCGAATATTCAGAGGTCAGTTTAAGTAATACTCTTTCCACCAGATAGAAATATACGAGGATGAGACCTCGAAATTGGGTTATAGATAGCTGTAAAAGGGTTGATGATTTTATAACTTCTCGTATTAAAAACTTAGACTCATTTGAAACGTCTTCCAGAGCACACAAAAGCAGATTCTTGGTGCTCTGTAGTCTTGAATATTCCATCATACATTGGAATTTTGAAGCCACTGCAAGAAGCTCTCATAATCCTCTACGTTCTTGAGGTAAAAATGGACTATTGCCTTATTATTTATCTTAGAGGAGTTAACTTTGCACCTGTGGGTGGGATCTGGTGGTCGATAAAGTTGGATGGGGACCATGAAGTCACAGGTTCAAATCGTAGTGGAGACAAAAATAGTAGGTGATTTTTTTTCCATCCATCTAAACCTTAGTGGATTGAGTTTAATTAGTACCTGTGTTGGTGGAATTAGTTAAGGTGTACACAAGCTGGTCAGGACATCACGATTATCAACAAAAACAAAAGATAGGTAATGAAAGTGTCAACCAATAAGGAAAAATGTAAAATTCTGTAGGGTGATTATATTTGCTTTTGCATCATATTTATCTGCTAATGGAAAGATAAAAATAGTTAACAGAGTGTAGTATTAGTTAGGACGTAGTATTGTCTCTTTGTAACGACCTACTGCAAACCTCCTCCAGCCAATACACTCTTTTACTTTGTCAAATGTACAATGATAGCAAGAAGAAAACGCCATTAATTCTATGTTGAGAACTAGGAATAAGATTGGAACCTGGTCCTGCTAATAGCTTGAGTAAACTTTTTGATTTACTTGGCCACAAGTCATAAAACTATTCTTCAACTAGGCCTTGTGATTGTGAAAGGGTCTCATATTTGCTTGAGCAGATGCTAATATGAAGTTCCTTGCAGATGCTACAACTGGTTTGTCTTTCTACATGTTCTTTTTGCATAGCTTTTTGATTTCTATTGGAGCACCACACATAGACAAATGAGGGTAAAAAGATAAAAAGAAACAAAATTTACACGTCTTTTATAGCATCCCACGTTTTGAGTATGGAGTTCCTTCCATTTAAGGTAAACTTCAATATTGTTTTGTGATGTTGTTAGTTATAGTTACATATCATATTGGAGTATTTTCGTTGGTTTACTATGGTTAGTCACAGTGACAGGTTTCCAAGTTATTTAGTACTTAATATGGATGGCAATAATGCAATTGAATATAACCTACAATAAATCCATTTGAAAATGAAACTTTTGGTATTGCCTGCTGGATCCTGATTACTCAACTGGAATCTTGAATTTCAATAGTTTAATTTGTATGCTTGTTTTGGTGTGACCATTCATTGGTTCTATCTTTTAAATCTGTGGATTGGCAGAATAGTTAAAGAGGTTATGGAGGGGCCACCTAAAAACCTGCTAGAATCTGTAGCTCAACTCATTGCATCGACAACCTTCACTAAGTATCCCCAGGTATCTGCTGTTCGCGTTCAAGTTGGAAAGCCTCATGTAGCTGTCCAAGGGCCTGTTGACTACTTGGGTGTCGAGATCATCAGATACAGAGATCATTGATGTTCAAAACTAAGGACATAATGTTTGTATTATTAGCAACTTCAAATTTCTGTTGTTTGACAATCATTTTCAAGCCAATACCATTTTGATCAATTGTCCAACTCTTTATGCTTTAATTAGATTCCTTTCCTGTTATACACTTCTGCAATGACAATCCGATGCACGAAGCATTGCATGTTCATACAGGGTTCGGTGAGGACCATAACCCAAGAGGGGTAATGTACACAATCTACCTTGAGCAGCAACAACATACCCAGTGGAATTTCACCAGTGGAGTTTGGGGAGGGTAAAATGCACGCAGATCTTATCACTACCTCATAGAGACAGAGAGGCTGTTTTCGAAAGATCTTCGTCTCAAAAATCAAGTCCTATAAGCAGAAGATATTAAATATAAAAAAAAGGAAAAGAAAAGAAAAAAAGGAAAACGATAAATAATGAAAAACAAATGATAATATGTAAACTACGATAAAAGTAACATATATAAAAAGGCAAGAAAATTGATTTTTTTTTTGTGGGAATAAAAAAAGCAAGAAAATTGAAATTTTTTTCGTGAGAATAAAAAAAATAAATTTCATCAATAATATTTTACTCCATTGAATGGTCCTTGTTGACACCCAATTTTTACCCGCCACGGTGTCAAATTAGTCATCAATGTTTTATTTCTATTTTTAGCAATTTTAA
>JAPFFP010000002.1:15843424-15854082 GCA_026153255.1 Solanum medicagineum
TAAATATGAATCATAAATGACTTTGTAAAGAGTGTAGTTTAATTTTTTTAACAAAGTTTAATTTTATTAAAGGGAAGAGTAATATTGGAAAAAAATTCAAACATCTATCTTGAAATTTGAACAATTCAAATAATTTGAACACTAAAAAAAAAGCTCTAAAAATTCAATTATATTGAGACGGAGGGAGTATCAATCAATATCCCTAGTTTTTTGGTATAAATAATTACTTTCTAGTATTTATCTTTATTCGCTGACCAATTAATCCGAATTCAGATTCATTTAAAGAGAAACACTTCTTATTAAAAATTAATTTTATTTTCAAAATTTAAACTCGAATACTCCTGAATAAGTCCCATGATGATAATTTTTTAAATTTTAAACTTGAGTTGCTTTCAATATAAGGTTTTCTTGATATTCATTCCTTTTATGTGTAAATCTCCTAATATAGTGCCCTCCTCCAACTTGTTGTAAATGAATTAAGTGATGATAATAGAGTAACTATAATAAAACCATAAAAAGGTTCTTTTAATTCATGATATTATTATATGTTTAATTCATATCGCATAAGAGTCATTCAAAAAATACTAACAATCCTCTTTAATATAGAATAAAACATAAAAAAAAAAAGAATACTATTAATTAGTAGTATGCTTCATCTTAAAAAATAATATTTTTCATATATATCTTAATATGAAAATGATAAAAACTTACTTGAATTGAATGCTTATATCAAAATCAATAACTACACGAATTTATAAGAAATACAAGAAATATATCTTTCCTATAGGCTTACCTATAGATAGTCCCTTTGATATTCAAATGATATGAAATATTATTTATAATGTAAGTATTATTTATAATAAATTTTAATGTGATAGAAAATAAATTGTAATAACAAATAAAACATGAAGAAACATAATTTTACTGATAAACACAATAGGTACAAATCTGCTTCTCCCTTGAACGTAGGATGATTTTGACATTTTTAAGCCATATTTTGATATATATGAATATCCCCAAAGGTTATGTAATACTTTGATATGCCTCTTCAAGAGAATATAATACATTTTTTATACGAATAAATTAGGATTTAGAATACAGTAGCCTCTAAGAAACCCTAATTGAAATAAGACTTATCTCACAAAATCTTACAAAATTTTGATGCCTACAACAACAACAATATAACTTAGTGGAATCTGAGGTTTGGAGAGATAAAATATAGGCAGACCTTACTACTACCTCATAGAAACGAAAAGGTTCTCGTCTCAAAAATATAAATAAATTACTACTAGAAGATTTTTTTTGATCAAATTGACAACTTGATTTCAAACCACTATAAGAGAATGGAAGGCAGACATAAACCAGAAAAAGACTGTGAATCTCAACCATGAGCAAATATTTTCATAATTTTGCCTACACAAATAATTTTAAAATCTCTTGTTGTATTGGACCGACTCTTAGGTCCTGGGACATAACCTAATTTCATTTACTGTTAATATAGCCTAAGACTTTCAATTTTATTATTTAAAATATATATGTTGACAAGAAAATAAAAAGGACATTATGTTGACACCATCAACAAGTGGAAAAACTAGTGTTAGTTGTGTGAATAAAATTTCGTATTAATAGCTTAAAAGACAAAGCTCACGAATTAAGTGAGTTTTTTTATTTATTTTCTTGTATTTGAAGAGAAAATAAAGTTACTTATAGGGTTGGTATGAATGAAAATATTTTTCGCGGATTAAGTGAGTTTTTTTATTTATTTTCTTGTATTTGATAAGTCAAAAAAATAATAATACAAGAATATTTATATAAAAAAAAATGGACAAACTCGATGAACTAAAGCTCTCACTGTGTTTAGAGTCCGAGAAAGACCCAACCACAAAGATATATTTATATATAAGTTAGCAAAATATTACGAGGATTATGAGGGTGAAATAGGGTGGGGAGTGGGGTGGAATGGTGAAGAGAAAAGGGTTGGAGACGTTGGGACGTGGATGATGCGGAGACAATGAATTTAAATAATTACTTATGGAACTTGTTTTTCTACTTCTACGAGGAAAGTCAATTTCCTCATTTTTAAGAAGTTTGTTTTTCTAGAAAAAATATTTTTCAAGTTACTTTGACCAATCAAACATGAAAACATTAAAGTATCTAAGGTGAAGTGATGTTTTTAATGGCGTGTGAGGCATTTAGAGAAAATCGATTGAAAACGGGTGATATGATATCATGTTAAGAGTATCATTTGATTAGTTTCAACCAACAATTGATATCAAATCAATGAATTCAACAAGCTGAGTATGAAAATAAAAGAACTTATATGAATGACAGACACATAGTGAATCTTCATACTTCTTTTTCGAGAAAACTGTATACGAGCCTAAAACGGACCATATCATACCATGTTATCTTATTGATAATTGAAGATGAGATCACTAGGTCAAATAAGATATCATAGACACAATGATGCTGTCTATATGAAAAAATATAAACCAGTCTTTATGTATGATGTAAGGGGAACTAGTGGATACTAGCAACTTTTTCTAAAAATATTCTCCAACCTAGAAATTAGAAAACTAAATCAAGAAACCAATCATTCTATATTCATTATTCAAGACATAGAAATGAATTTCCTATAAGATATATAAACCAATCTTTTAATATATATAATGTAATCATTTCTAAAAGAACACCCTCTCGACTCTCTAGCTCTGCCCTTTATATTACTAAATCCTTAATCCTTTACTCTGATTTCACATTCATCCTTCTCCTTTAACATATGATCCTCCTAAGTGGTATTTTTATATAACTATAATACTCTTATCGACTCAAATGTAATCTAGTTCACTATTAGGTCGACAGTCTTCTCTAGGTACAATCGATTCAGAATTTTAACATTATACTTTTTGGATTCTAGATAGTGACATCAAATTCGAAATCTAATTAATGTTTATACATTCACTAAATTTCTTAATATATTGCTTTTGATGGAATCAAAATATGCTAAGATAGGGTGTTAGAATATAAAAGCTAGAGTCTATTTTTCTTCCTTATAGAGTATGATGGATTTTAGATGACAATTTATACTAAAATGGTCACATATAATTTATCTTGTCTAGTGAAATATAACTTTGGGTTTTTTTATCTTATAAATAAATTTATCAAAAATCTAATAACTTTCTTTTTTAAAAAAATCTAATACTTATAAACTCAAAATCCTAAATCCCCTCGACCACACCCAAAGGTTACATCATTGAGGCCATTTGCCTTAGCTTCACTGGTTATTTGTTTATTTTGGTTACATAGATGGGACTAAAACCTAACCTCTTGAGAAAAGGTAGAACCAGATAGGATCAAAAATTACTGTTTATATATATAATTACATGGGTTTCTAAGTTGCCAATCAAATGTCGTATTAATTTTATACATGAATGATTTATTTCTTATTTACGTACTGAACATCATATAAGTTATATGAAAATTAATAAATGAATAACTTATTTCTTATCCAACTATCAAATCCAAATAGTATATGTATAATTTATCCCTGCCAACTAATACACGCATAAAACAGTACACAAATTCACTCATAAAATTAATTCTTGCATTATTAATACATACATAACTTTAATCAACTATTGAACGACCTAAAGGTTCCTTACATGTTATTTTTAAGTCTCTTTATGTATAAAAATAAAAATAAATCATAAAAAATTAATTTTACCAATGCTGGGATCCAGGACTCGAATATTCCCACTCTATTTTGCCAGACTAAGCTTTTAGCTTTGGTTCGATTTTGCAATTTTTAAATTATTTTTTTAATATTTATATTTTGGTTTGATATATAAACAATTTTCAAAAGAATAATATTCTCTTTGTTTAAAAAATAATGATCTAATTTAATTTAATATGGAGTTTAGGAAAATTAAAAGGATTTTTCTATCTGGTGGTTCTAAATTAGAATTATGTCAAATATATCAAAATACTCTTTAATCTTGTGACCTTAAACGTGTCATTTAAAAAGTTGAAAAATAAAGTATTACAAAAAAGGAAAGGGGTTATTTTTTATAACTGGTTAAAAAAGAAAATCAGGTCATTTTTTTTAAATGAAAGAAATAATATTTTAAAAGAATAATTATATAAGCAAAAAAAATATGTACCATAAAAGTATTTATATATAACCTAGACGAATATTAAAAACTGAGATGGCAGGAGTGTGGGGTGATGGAGATGGGGGCCTAAGATAGCAGGGTTGAGAAAATGACGTGTTGAAAAGTGGGAGAACACCATTAATATAGAATGATTTCTATGAAACTTATTTTTTCAATTTTTACTAGAAAAATTATTTTCTCGATTTTCAAAAATTTAGCCAACATGAAAAAATTGAAAAACATATTCGTAGCGTACAAACCTTTAGTCTTTTTCAAGTCAAAACTACCATATATATAATCCATGTCCAATTCTGCTTGCTTTGTAAGCTTTTCCTGCATGTGCAAAGTGTAATGCTTCCTTATAGAATCAAAAAACAGGCCCCTACACATCCAAACAGTACCAATACATGTTGCAAGTTGCGGATATAGGATTTTTCTCTAAGAGAGTAAAATTTTAAGAAGTAGACATACAAATTAATAGAAGGACGTTTGATATCTATTATATATATTAAAACAGTATAATTTTTCATCGAAAAAGATTGAATGAATCCCTAAGTACTATGTGGCTCGGCCACTGCATGTTACCCTTAACTTTGTCCAGATAAGGGTGACAAAACGAGTTCACTTTAAAAATATATATAATTTGCATGTTTAATTTATTTAAGTTTGAACGAATTAATGACTTTTCTGAAATTCAACTCATCTAATAACATTGAACCATTATATTTGATTAAGTATTTAGTCCAAATTGAATGAGGTTTTTTATCAATATTTTTTAAATATAAAACTTAGTTTTTGTTTGATATTTTGTATTATAGCAATAATAAAGAATTTCTTTTTACTAGTTTTATTTGGTATCAAAAAACCATACATAAGTTTTTTATGCTTCAACAAGGTAAAATAATATATGTAGCTTCTAATTAGAGAAGGAAATCGTGACATAATTGGTAAAGTTGCTATGATGTGACCTCCGTTCATAGATTTGAGCAGTAGAAAAATAGTCTCTTGCAGAAGTGTTGCTTATAATAAAACATTTGTGGAGGAATCAAGCTTAGTACACTGAACTGTCTTTTTACGGAATGATAAAATTATGACCAATTGAACTGTCTTTTCACGGAATGACAAGATCAGGACCACCACTACCCAATTATATTCTAGAATCAAACAGCCATGAACTTAGTAGGGGCCGCCCTATTTTAGGCTCTCAAATAATCACTAAATTCCATCAAAGATCTATTTGTATCTGACATATTACTACTGATTACCAAAAAGGTCATCTTGATTTCTTGAAGATGAAATAATATATCAAATAGTAGTACACATACATGTGAAGAGAAATTTCAAAATTTTGGGTCTACTAAGTTGAATAAAATAGGGGAGAATTGAGCAAATAATTGTAGCCATATATTATGAGTCTATGATTCAATGAACATAATATAAAATAGAACTTATCAATTTCATATAGAAATGACTTCCTATAAGTGAAGTGGTGTCATGGCTTCACCTGATTTGGAAAGATTTTAAGTTGTAGATAAAATTTTGCTCAAAGGAGCAATAAGACAACTATTAGATGGTAGTTGATTCAATGAGAAGTACCAATAATAGGTGTTAAATCCCAGAAACTAGGTAGCTCATGAGGCGAGTATTGCGTAGAGGCCGATATAGAGAGACACCAATTCAATAGCTCATTAAGTTGATCGCAAAAACTAGGTAGCTAACGAGGCGAGTATTGTGCAAAGGCCCATATAAAGAGACAACAATTCAATAGCTCATTTAGTTGATCCCAAAAACTAGGTACCTTACCAGGTTAGTATTGTGCAGAAGTCCATATAATAAGGCAACAGTTTAATAGCTCATTAAGTTGATCCCAAAAACTAGGTAGCTGACGAGGCGAGTGTTATGGAGTAGCCCATGTAAGGAGACAACAATTCAATAGCTCATTAAGTTGATCTCAAAAACTAGGTAGCTCAAAAAACGAGTATTGTGTAGAGGCCCCTATAAGAGGAGACAACAATTCAATAGCTCTAGCTAATGTAGGACAATTGAACACTCTCGACCCCACACAGCCGGTGCTTGTACTAATAATAGGTGTTAGAATTGATCCCAAAGACTAGATAACTCATGAGGTGAGAATTGCACAAGGCACATCAACAAATGTTATGAAGGGCAATGTAACACTCTTGGGCCCACACACCCTTTGCTTGATATAGTGGGAAGTACTAACAATAGGTGTTGATTTGACCTCAAATTAGAGGCTAGATAGCTTATGAGGAAAGTACTGTGGAAGTACTAATATATAATAAGTGTTAAATTGGCCCAAAAGACTAGGTAACTCATGAGGCGAGAATTGTACAAAGTCATATAAGGAGATGATAGCTCAATCCATCAATCAATGTAGGACAATCTATCACTCTTGGCCCCATAGGTCCATTGCTGGACATTTAAAGAGTGGGTCCGATGCACTAAAGCTCCCGCCATGTGCAGGGTCCAGGAAAGGGTCCGACCAAAAGGGTTTATTGTACGCAATTTTACTTCGCATTTTTACCGGAGCTTATTTTCAATGCTTGAACGTGTGACCTCCTTGTCACATGGTAGCAAATTTACCAATATGTTAATCATATATGTTTTCCCAAAGCATCCATTTGCAAACAATAAAAACATGATAATATGTGACCACAAGTGTGCCCAACATTGACAATGACATCTCCAACATACCCCTATATATTCTCTTCACCACCTTCTTTTTTTTTTTAATCCACTCAATACAATCTTTCTTTTGTTTCCTCAACAACCATTTTTTTCTCAACACATTTATTTTTTAGAAAAATGAAGTCACCATACCAATTTTTCTTTAAGCAAAAGCATATACTTCTAAAATTGCTAATGTTCATGCTCTTCATTTTTTCAATCGATAGAAGTAACATCTATTGCAATTATCATTTTGCCACCCCTCCAAGACTATCATTGAAACAATTAAAACTTGAAGGGTACCTTAGTTTTGAAAAACTAAATCATGCAGCCAAAGACTTTGGCAATAGATGTCATTTCCTTCCATTAGCAATTCTGTATCCAAAATCAGTTCTTGATATATCTTCCACCGTAAAACATGTCTTCGCAATCGGTAATGTAACAGACTTAACTGTTGCTGCTAGAGGCCATGGACACTCTTTAGAAGGCCAAGCTCAAGCTTATCAAGGACTAGTGATTAATATGGAATCACTTCAAGAACCAACAATGAAGTTCAAGATTGAGGAATTGTCTTATGTTGATGTTTCTGCTGGAGAGCTTTGGATAAATGTCCTGCATGAAAGTCTTAAACTTGGGCTTACACCTAAATCTTGGACTGATTATCTTCACCTTACAGTTGGTGGCACTTTGTCTAATGCTGGAATCAGTGGACAAGCTTTTCAGCATGGACCGCAGATCAATAACGTCTACCAACTCGAGGTTGTTACTGGTATGTTCATGCATAATCGTTTTAGAAGGCGTTTGGATAAGCTTATAAGCACTTTTTTTGGCTTATCTACGCGTCTGATGTACTTATAAATCACCACCCCTACCCCCCAAGTAAAATTATGTGGTCTTAACCTTTGACCAGGAAACAACCTCTCTATCTCTATGAGGTAGTAGTGAGGTCTGCTTACATTTCCACTGGGTATGTTGTTGTTGGTCCTAACCTTCGTAACACACCCCTGCGAATATAATTTTACTTCTTATGACAAAGGACTGGTGCCAATATCCTCAGTTGACAATATGACACTTATGTCTGGTGGCAACTCGGAGCTTATGTTCTTTATATGTCCAGTGATTGGGTTGACGGTTAGACATCTTTAGTCGAAAGAGTGGTTTTTCAGAATAATCGGTTTGTTGTCTGTCATCTCGACATCCCTCTATAATATTAATCCATCTTCTTGTAGGTAAAGGAGAGGTGATTACTTGTTCAGAGGAGCAGAATGCAGACTTGTTCCATGGTGTACTAGGAGGACTAGGCCAGTTTGGTATTATTACCAAGGCAAGAATTGCTCTTGAAGCAGCACCAAAGAAGGTAGCCAAATACATATATAGACGACTCGTCAAAGTTGGCTCCAGCTTTCATTTTTGACACTTCAACTAACGACAGTGCCTATCGCACACTCCAACATCATCCCTATGTGACTTTAGCGTTCAATAGGTACTGGTCTTAATTGAAGTGTCAAAATGAAAACTAATGCCAACTTTGAGGCACCGCCAACGTATTTAACCAAAAGCAAGATCATTCAGCATTGCTAAAACTATTTTCTTGACAGGCCAAGTGGATCAGAGTGTTGTATTCAGATTTTGCTACATTTTCCAATGATCAAGAGAACTTGATATCATCTCGGAATACATTCGACTATATTGAAGGATTTGTCATTATCAACAGCACTGGATTATTGAATAACTGGAGGTCTACTTTCAATCCTAAAGATCCACTTTTAGCTAGCAATTTTACTTCAGAAGGTCGAGTTTTATTCTGCCTAGAAGTAGCCAAATACTTCAATCCAGAAGACACAGATAGTACTGATCAGGTAAAATACTTTGAAATCGGTTTAACTTTCCAGATTTGATAACTCTGCAAAATATTGATCCTGTTTCCTGAATCCTACTGCAGAACATTGATGTCCTTTTGTCAAAGTTGAACTATATCCGATCCACGTTGTTCCTATCAGAAGTCTCCTACGTTGAATTCCTCGATAGAGTGCATGTCTCCGAGATGAAACTACAAGAAAAGGGGTTGTGGGATGTTCCTCATCCATGGCTAAATCTTCTTATACCAAAAAGCAGGATTCTTGAATTTGCAGATGAAGTTTTCGGGAAGATACTTACAGACACAAGCAATGGTCCTATACTCATCTACCCCGTCAACAAATCAAAGTACTATATTCTTCGCGACTAACAAATCTCCTAATAATACACATTTTCCTAACGATTATCTTGGATGATGTATGTTACAGGTGGAGAAAAGGTACATCAATGGTTACACCAGATGAAGATGTATTCTACCTCGTTGCGTTCCTATCTTCTGCTATGCCATCTTCAACAGGAAAGGATGGACTAGAACATATTATAGCTCAGAACAAAAGGGTGCTAAGTTTCTGTGAGAAAACGCGTATTGGAATGAAACAGTATTTGCCAAATCACAAAACTCAAGAAGACTGGAAACAACATTTTGGTCCTCAATGGGAAGCATTTGCTAGGAGGAAATCGACATATGACCCTTTGGCTATACTTGCACCAGGACAAAGGATTTTTCAGAAGGGCAGCTGCCTGTGAACAATAATAATTTAGATATCATAAAGAGTTTTTAGCTTTAGATGAATGGCCATACTGCTCCAAGTGACGCGGAGCAGGTTGAAATTTTGCAGTGAAGTCCAACTCGCCCCACTGTCACCCCTAGTAAAACATATTATGAAATCTGGTTATTAGGTGAAGATTTCAGTTATTAAACAAATGTACATTCTTAAGTGGTTAGGCCGTGGTGGTTCTATTTTTTATGACCAAGTGAAAAGCAGTTTGTTTTCAATATTTCATCAATTTCAGGCAACGTAGAATTCATATACTGCATTATGTACATATGTTTAATCTCTTCTTTTATTTTTCTCCTTTGCCTTACACCTCCTTGTCAAGCGCACTAAATCTATTATGAACGTGATAATGAGACGTTGACACCTTAGGAGTACCTATTGATGGAAGGAGGGCTCTATGCATTCATGCATGAAGAGGCATTAGAAGTGACCTATTGAAATAACATATTCAATGAAATCTCACAAATGAGATATGGAGAGGGTAAAATGTATACAGACCTTATCACTACTTCATAGAGATAGAAAGATTGTTTCCGGAAGACCCTCGTCTCAAAAATATCATCCCAAAAACAGAAAGTACTAGATATAAAACAAAGCAAGTAGAGGTGGAAAGCAAATGAATCTTAACTGACAATTTCATAAAACATCTATTGAAAATTAAAGTGAGACTAAAATATATGTAATACATCATGTATCTCAAAATGTTCCTCCAAGGGAAATTCAGGCAGAAAATAATAAAAATAAACAACATTCTTGAATAAAAAGGTGTTGATCAGGCACAGGAGCAATGCAAAACTGAGACTAGCTTAACTTCCTCAACCAAACTATCTAGCAGCTTGTGTTTGTGCATGTTCAAGAATCTGGCCAACTAATTTGTAAGTGCGTCCAGAAAGGGCCTTGGTGTGGTCAATGAGCTGCTCATACCTGAACAATACAATGCTCACGATATCAGATGGATGTATGCTATAATGGGTCAAAAAAACAAATTTGCATTGAACTTTTCGATAAGGTACGTGTGCATTAAACTTACACATTGGGCTGATTTGGCTCCATTATAACTGTCCCGGTCTCAGTGTCAATCTTAGCATCAAGCTTTGAGGTCCTAATAAGATTCACAATCCATCTCTCTGCCTCCTCATAGTTCAAGTTCAGTTTCTCAGCTAGAACACTGTCGACATATTAT
>JAPFFP010000002.1:15862941-15885741 GCA_026153255.1 Solanum medicagineum
TTAATTAGAGTTACTAATATTTATAGACTATCACCTTTATTGGACCAATCAAAATTCTAAGTCTTAAACCTGAAAGAGTAATCCAAACTCAAACCAAATATCGTCAATTTTTGAAAAAACAAAACCAATCCAAACCAAAACAAAAATAAAATTTGTTTATTTAATCAGTTTGGTTCGATTTTTTGATTTGGATCGATTTTTATCGAAACTGTGAACACCCCTACTGATTTGTATATAATATAACTTATCAAAAAGCATAGAAAGTATATAATAGTTATACAACATATCTTACCTTATATGAGCTATAAGGTTGGATACGGTTTAACTAAATATGAATTATACATTAACTATATACAAAATATACATATACTTGTTCATTCTTGATCAATTCAAAATCACCTCTAAATAATATCAAAATTTAAATATGAAATTCTCTCGATGTTTCAACTCTCTTGATATTTAATTCACTCAAAATGATTCAGGTTTTCGGTATGTCAATTTATTTTTTTAAAAAAGAGAAGATTGAGAATACGAAGAAGACTGACAAAGACAAGGAAGATAATTTGCTCTAAATAGTTTTAAAATTTAAATATAGGATTCTCTCAATATTTTCAGTCTTTAAATATATAACCACTCGAACAATTGATATTTTCGGTATCATTTACTTTTTCAAAAAAAAGAAAAGAAGAAAGAAAAAAAAAAGGTAACTCGATCCACTAAAACTCTCGTTATACATAGAATTTGGAGAAAAGCTTAACCACAAATGATATATTGTACGTAATCTTACCTTTTTAAGGATTTAAACGTTTGATCTCCTGGTCAAATGACAATAACTTTATCAATTGGTTTGAGAAGAAAGGAAGAATGACAATTAAAAGCCATTAATGAAGAAGACCTAGTCAATTTCAATTATTTTAAAAATTAAATCAATTTTTTGATCCAATAGCAAACGCATATAAGCCAACTTAACAATAAAGTACAATTTAATATAAAAAATTGACATAAAACTTATGAAAAAACAATTTCAATAGATAAATATAATAATAAATCATTAAAATATGAAACTGGAGTTACATAAGGTATTATCGTAATTATGTGCACATAGAGGGGGTAATAATATACATTGATAGTATTATTTTTTTTGTAACAGACAGATGTAGCAATAAATTCTGCTGTCAATCCAAGTGGACAACACGTACGAAAGCAACAAGTCTATTATTTTGTACTGCTTTTTTATATTTTTTTAATATATATTTTATAAAAATGAAAACCTTGATATTTATACTTTGACTTTTGCAATTAGACCAAGGATTAGGTGACTAAGAAAGAAAAGAAATAATTAAAAATATCACTTTTCTGCAAGTTTTATAGCTAGATTATCAGAGTAAAATATTAGTAAACTAGTAAGGATAAAAAGATATTTAGCCTTGTGTTTTAGCGTGTTAGTAATAATGTCGTTATATATTGTGTTATTATTGGTTATAATTTATTTTGTTATTTTTTATTGTCTTTGTATTTTTATTTGTTGTTAATTCTAGTCATTTCATATTTAGTATTTTTTGCTTTTGGGGATTTTTTTTTGAGATGAGGATTTTTTGGAACAACCTATCTATCTCTATGAGGTAGTGATAAAGTTTGTGTATATTTTCTCCTCCCCAAACTCCACTTATA
The DNA here is from genome assembly GCA_026153255.1 of Solanum medicagineum. Taxonomy (NCBI): domain Eukaryota; kingdom Viridiplantae; phylum Streptophyta; class Magnoliopsida; order Solanales; family Solanaceae; genus Solanum; species Solanum medicagineum. Next base: position 15,864,613 of record JAPFFP010000002.1, read on the forward strand.
GAATTTTCACTAAGTATGTTATTGTTGTTGTTATCTTGTTTGAATTTTGAATACAATCAAACTGTTGATGATAGTTCAGGTAAAAAATATTTATTATTTCTTTAAAATTAACTAGGGTAATGTTTAAATATATAGTTATCGAAAAGTGTGTGAAAATTTAATTTGTTCATACAATTTCATTTACATGTAAGTTACTTATTAATTTCTAGGATATATTTTGATAAATGTATGTATTGAATGATAGTTCAAATAAAAAATACAAATATTTAATAATTCAAGTAGAAAACTAACAAAAATGTGATATAACATTTTTTTTGTTTTTGACCATTATATTATTCAATTTTTGATTAATTCCATTAATTATCAACACCGAGCGTCAAATTGACACTATTTTAAACAAAAAAAAAAAAAAGAGAATGTACAACACGCAATAACAAAATCAAAATTTTTACTAAGAAAGTTTAAAATCTGAAAAAGTAGGCATATGAACTAATTGAAGGGGTTCGATATCTACTATATATACATAAAAAAGTTATTTCAACTATGTATAAATAATATAATTATAAAATCATTATTAGGGAATCATTATGATGTATAAATTGATTTGATATTGAAGGGCGGGTAATTCTCCATAATTCATCAATATAGAGAAGCCTAAGCATCCGACCATCAGTCTCTTGTTCATTTGACAAATTAATGGATATCATTAGAATAGGAGTTATAAAAATGAAAAGGTGTGAGTAGTTATGAAATTAATTTTTAAATGTAATAATTAAGATAAATAATGGTATTATTGTAATAACTCATAAGTAATGGCATAAGGATATATAAGTGATGACATAGGAGCAAAAGGGTAATTCAACTTTGAGTCTAACGTCTTCCACTTTTAGTTATATATGATATGATATGATATATATATATATATATATGATTTTATGAAATTATTCATAAGTGATATAGGATTGACTAACCATGAGGTCACTTAAAGTGTCACCTTTATGCAAATTTTCGGGTCATATCCATTTTAAAACAAATCGGGTTCGTGTCACGTGACATAAAAGAAGATTTAGGGCCCCACAATATCCATTTTATAACTGACTCGGCGATTATTTGCAGGATTTTTTTTACAAGTTCGAGGCCAAAAATCATAGACATCCTCAATAAAGATGAGCCACGGCACTTCCTCCTTCTCAAGCGTTGCCACCTCCATCGAGTGCACTTTGAACGGACACAAAATTGTTGTTGTGAACAAATTTTATGCTGCATGCAGCTTTGAGCCAAGAATTTTTTGTAGGTCTGCCTTCGGAAGTTTGGAGACTCCATGTATATTATGTTGATATGCCAGGGCCTTGAGTTGAACCAGTGACATATTGTCAATATACGCTAGAGAAGATGGTGGAGGTGCTACCTGAGGTACTGGGGTTATAGGTGACTCGGAGAAGCAACGTCTCGTGCACTAGATCTTGTTTCTCTCCTCTTTGTCGAGTGGATCTGAGAAGTTGCAGTAATGTCAGCAGAAACAGAATCACCGGTTCTTTTGGCTCCAGCAGGCTGTCAAAGAACATTTTTGTCTCTTTACAATTCAAATGTCTCTCAAAAATAAGCAACTAAAGACATCATCTTAAATTAGTTCAATTGAGAATTTTGTCTATCGAAAAATCAACTTACTGTTTCTTGCTGATTTTCCACTTCAACCAGAGATGCCAACACTGTATTATTGTCCTGGAGAGTGCAACCATCCTTGAATTTTACAGTTTCGATATCTTTTGAGCTGTGATCCTCTATCGCTTTCGTTTTATCAAGAACTTCAGACAGATTTGAACTTCCAACACCAGGTTCTGCAATCTGTTATTTTTAAAATAAAAGTTGTCAAAATATATATTATGTCGGGAGGGGTTCAAGCAATGGCAGAGCCAAGATTTTCACTAAAAAGATTTAATTTAATAAAAAGGAGATTCAACATCTGCGTCAAATCCTTCCAAAAGCGCACTACTTTTGGAGAATCTGACATGCACTCAGCAACGTTTTTGAATACTCTGAGAAACATAGGTGTTACCTAAAGAGCATGTACAGGCTAAAGTCAACAAATAACATCATGTGACTATTGCCGCCAGTGTCGGCTCTTAAGCTTAAGAAAAAAAGCTGCTGCCTTTAGCCCCCAAAATTTGTTAAAATAGTATGTCAGGAGGTTCATGCAATGGAAGAGTCAGAATTTTCACCGAAGAGAGTTAAATATACAAAAGTGAACACATGAAAAAAGCAAGGGAATTCAACATCTACGTCAAATCCTTCCAAAAGTGCACTACTTTTGAAGAATCTGACACGCACTCAACAACATTTTCGAATACTCTCAGAAACATAGGTGTTACCTAACCGACTAAAGTCAACATTAATAAAACATGTGATTGTTGCCGCCAGTGTCGACTCTTAAGCTTAAGAAAAAAAGTTGTTGTCTTAGGCCCCAAAATTTGTCAAAAGTATGTCAAGAGGTTCACACAGTCGAAAGTTGTTGTCTTAAGCATAGTCAGAATTTTCACTGAAGAGATTTAAATATACAAAAGTGAACACATGAAGAAGGCAAGGGGATTCAACATCTACGCCAAATCCTTCCAAAAGAGCACTACTTTTGGAGAATCTAACATGCAATCTGCAATATTTGTGAATAGTCCGAGAAACATCGTGAAAGAGCTCGTACCGACCAAAGCCAACAAATAAGAACATGTGAATGTTGCCGCCTAAGAGCCAAAAAAAGGCTGCTAATGTTCCCGATTATTCATCTATTGATTTTTGTACAAGTTATACAATGTATAGTTATTAGTTAGGAAGTAAATTTATTTATGTATTTTATTAATTCGATACCTGACTAACAATTTAAAAATCCACATAACAAATAAATGTATTAATTACGAGAGAATCGGCGTATCATCTTATGCCGAATTGAAGGTGGAAGACTAATACTCACATAATTAATGCCCACATTATTAATAATTGTATAATTCTAATCTAACTACCAAACGATTTCTAATTGAATTAATAGAAATCAATTACAAAAAATTATTAGAAAAAACTTTGCTCAAAAAGCTAAAAGAGTAGATTTGAAATGAAAACACATATAATTTTTTCGGTTCGTGTTTAAGGACCTCATTTCATTTTGGCCTTAGGTCATTAATATGCTTAAGCCGCCCTTGGTTGACGCACCCATGTTTAGTGATGACAATGAGGCCGGGCAAAGCTTAATCCGCAAAAGTTCAACCCACTCCCCCCCCCTTATGTTACCTCTATTTTTTCTTCATTTTTTGTTATTTTAATTACACACAAATTTAACATTTCATTAAAGCTGAAAGAGTAGAAAAAACCGAGAGTGAAAGAAAGAAAGTTGCCCCACTTAATTTTTTAAATAAATTGTTGTAATGCATCCCGCCGTGCAAAAAGTAAACCTGCCCGGCCCCACATACACTTAGACCTGCCCCGCCCCCAAGCGCCTTGCCTCATTGCCATCCTACCCATGTTAGATCCTCCAAAAATGCACTACTTCTGGAGGACCTTCCACACACACGGCAATATTTTTGAAAGGATCGAGCAACATGGATTACCTAACGAGCATGTATCGACTAAAGTAGAAAAACAAAAAGATGTGACAATTCAAAAACCAAACCTGCTGATTCTCATTCTGTGAAGACGTTAGCATGCTCTCCAGGTTAACATTCTTTTCATTCAATGCAGCAACATCCATATAATTTTCGCAAGCAAGTCGGTTCTGGACCATTAGTACATCAGCTTCAAGATCAACGATTTCCAAATCAGCTTCCATCACTTCCTTACATGATTTCTCATTTAAAGCATCTTCCTCGATCACGTCTATGACACATAGAATCAATTCAAACAGATAAGGTATGTCGAACAAAATTGACAATCGAAGAGCTATATATGACAACATTATAAACTTACCAAGCCTCCGATCAAAATATGCATTATACTCCCAACCAGTTGTTGGATAACTGCTTTCATCTGTGAAGTCTAAATAAATAAACTACTTCAGGACTTCAGTTACTAAGATCTCGAAAATCCAATTAGGGTGACAGAATATCAAACCTTGATTTTCAGATTGAACCCAAATAGAAAAATCCATTTTCTCAAGAAAGCTCACCCTGACATGTAGAAAAAGGGAAGAAAAAGAAAAGATTACTTCTCTGGCTAAAGAGGATGAAAGTGTCAGCGGGTGCATCTCGTATTATCCAAAAGTAGTATATTTTCAGAGAATCCGACATGGTTGCAGTATTGAAAATGAAGAGTCCGCGCAACATAGGAAAATAGTACACGACAAACAACATCATACCCAATGTAGTTCCACAAAGCCGAATCTTAAGTTTGTAGACAAATCAAAACTTTTAACATATCATAGGCTGACTACTGCCACATTACAAGCTTGAAAAAGTCATTTTGAAAAATCAATGATCCTATTTACTACTTAGTAAAACAAATATAACAACTTCTAGTGTCCGTTAAATAATAACCATAGTGTTCGAGTTTCACAAGTCCCCTACAACCGCTCACCAACACAGGACCATGTAACTTTGTCGTTATGTGTTTTCTTAATTTTTTTTTTTTTTTAAATCATAGCGTCTGCTATAGTCTCGACGCCCTTATGAGATAGTAATGAGTTTCACGCGCTTTAAACCCGTCCCACGTGCGGTCTTCTTTCAAAAGCAAAAAGATTTTCAAATCTCACAGCTTGACTAATTCTATACAATATAAGTTACTTCCCACCATCAACAGGTCAATAGAAGTACCATGTAACTTTGTCGTTATGTGTTTTCTTGTCTGCTATGGTCTCACCGCCCTAATGAGGTAGGATGAATTTCACGCGCTCTAAGCCAAGCCCGCGCGCACTCTTCTTTCAAAGGCAAACAGAATTTCAAATCTCACAAGCTCGACTAATTTTATAACAATATAGGTTACCTTTCACCATCAACAAGTATGCCCACTTTTTCGTCGATACCAATAGTTTACTCTACCACCTACCCCACCACCCCCACCCCCACCTCACCCTATGTTTTCTGCAACTCTGCCATTGTATACAGAACTTCTCCATTTGAAAACTTGATCAAAATTCCCAAATGATGATCAAGAATCAACCATTTTACACATGATTAACTACTTCTACCATCTTTATACATCCAAAAACTGAATAACAAATAACATAAAGGTACAAATAACTCACATGAACAATTTTTCAAGATTCACTCAGTACAGAGTAATCAAATCAAAATTGGACCCACCATCCAACTTTTTTTTTCTTGTTCTACTGTTATCCAAGTTAAAGGGTTGCAAAAAAGTTCAAAACTTGATCAAAATAAACAAGCAAAAAAAATCTTTGAAAACTTTAGCTTAATAGTTAATTCCAAGAAAGCTAAATTTCATCAGAATATACCTAAAAACGCCCTTGAAATTCCTCTGAATTGTTGAAGAAGAGAATGAAATCAAGCTATGGTTTTCAAAATCCTTGAAAATAACGAAAATTGCAGAAGTAATTTGCTATATGAAACAAAAAAAATAGTGAGTTTACTGTGATGAAGACGAGAGTGATAAGGGTAGAAGTGTAATAATTGGAAGTTAAAGGGTTGATTAATGTTAAAAAAAAAATATTCTCATTTCTGTCATGTGACACGTGGAAAAAAGATTCAGGCCCACAAAACCGTTTCACTTTAAAATGGGTATGACCCAAAAATTCTGCATAATGTGACACGTGGAAAAGAAGATTGATTCAGGGCCCACAAACCCGGTCCATTTTAAAATGGGCATGACCCGAATATTTGCATAAATGTGACACTTTGAGATGTGTCCACATTTAAAGAACTTTGACAGAAATGGCCTCATGGTTAATCGAGCCTATATGACTTATGAATAAATTTTGATAAAATAAGAGAATAAATATTACAAAAATTATGATTAATTTGGAGAAAAAATATCAAATATGATTTTTTAGGAGCACTAAAAACATATTGAAATAAATTATTTTATTTTATAAAAGAAAAATTACTGCAAAATACGATTAAAGTCAATTATATTACTAAAACAACGTACCCAATGGAATGTCACAAGTGAGGTCTTGCGAGAGTAAGATGTACGCAGATTTTATCATTACCTCATAGAGATAGAGAGACTGTTTCTGGAAAACCCTTGACTCAAAAATATCAGGCCCCAAAAACAGAAGATATTAGATATGAAAAAATACGACTAAAGTAGAAAACAAATGATAATATATAAATATAATAAAAGTAACAAATATAAGACGAATAATAACGATACAATACATAAAGACACGACTAATCCTACCAATCTACTATATCACCAGGCAAGACATCATTCTACCCCTACTAGCCTATTAACTTTCTACCCTAATACGCAACCTCCACTCTTTTCTAAGGTCATGTTCTCGGTGAGATGAAGTTTTGTCATATCCTCTCTAATCACCTCCCCCAACACTTTTTTGGTCTACCTCTGACCCTCCGCGTAACCCCTAAATTCAGCCTCTTGCACCTCCTAATAGGAGTGTCAGCACCTCTTCTCTGCACATGCTCAAACTATCGTAGTCTCGCTTCCTTCATCTTGTTTGCCACCTATGTGACTCCTAACTTCTACCAAATAGTCTCATTCCTTATCTTATAACCTCTGGTATGTCCACACATCTATCTCAACATCCTCACCTCCGCAACTTGCATCTTCTGGATATGTGAGTTTTTGGACTGGCCAACACTTTACCGCATATAGCAACGACGGTCTAACCACCATTTTGTAAAACTTATCTTTAAATTCATGTGGTATCTTCTTATCACACAATACTCCAGAGGCAAGCCTCCACTTCATCCATGTTGTCCCAATACGATATGTAACATCATCATACATTTATTTTAGTTGCAAAGAATAGGTTGCAAATAATATTCTTAATTAAAGGATTAGGAGAAAAGGATGGACAAATCTTTTGTTAGTAGGGCTCAGGAAGGGTCGTGTGTACTCTAAGAAATACGTAAACAATCTATTCTAATACAAATATCAATTGATATCTTTTTAAGTTTGTTAACTATATGTTACACGAAGACAATTTTATTATATTATTGCTCTGACACTCTAATTTCTTGAAGATAATGTCCAAGTTAGATTAGTAAAACAGCTATATTTGGAGTTAAAGTTGAAGTTGAAGATGGTTAATATTTTTTTGATTTTTCATAAATAGTTTAGTCTTAAAACTTAATAAGGCAAAATAACTATAGTTTAGATAATTACATTCTGTAATTGTAGTTATAACAGTTGTTTGTATAATTCACATATCTATTTGTATAATTTGCTTCCAATATACAAATTCATTTGTATAATGTGCTATCAATATACAAACATTATAAGTTTAACTCAAATTTTGTATTTATCCATTTTAGAAATTTTTTAGGACTTATACAAATCAATTGTAACAATGTGATAATTATAAATAAGCTAGTTAGGGTGTTTATGGTTTAGTTTGGATAGATTATTTAATAAAATCAAAACTAAACCAATTTAATCAGTTTTAAAATTACTAAAACCAAATCAAACCTTACCTAAAAAAAAATAACCATCAATTTGCTTATTGTCATTTGGTTCGATTTTTTTTTATTTTTTCGATTTGATAGTAATAAGTTCGTTGACCATATACATCTTAATTGATGTTGCGCATATAATGAAAATCAATACGAATAGAGTTGTCCTCCAAAGTAAAAATGATCAGCTTCAACCCGATTAAGTTATAAGAACGAATCATAGACACACCTTATAACAACCCGATTAAGTTATAAGAACGAATATAATTAATTCAAACAATAATTATGAAAAATAATCAAGTAATACATATTTGCTTAGTCATGCATTTTCCCCAATATATTTCATCACTCCAACTTAGGGGAGTGTGAATATTATATGTAGTGATAGATGTGGTAGGAGTTGGCACTTTGATTTTATGCATTGAGGAATTGTACATGTTTAGATAGGAGTTTATAGTGTAAATAGGAGCCAAATTAATTATCATGGTACTTGGCAATGTATATAAATCAACATAATGTTTACACATGCAAATTAATTAATGAATATATATGTAAATTTTCAAAATTTTCACGTGTCTCTTTCATAGCTAAAGGACCTAACTAAATTAATTAATTAAAAACTTCTGACTTGTGAACTTCTAATAACAAGTAAATGCAGTATATAATTAAATGCATTCATATTCTAAATATCATTTGACATAATTAAATCCTTTTATAAAAAATACTTTTTTTCGGTCAATCCAAACAGGCTCTAACTCATAACAAAGGCTACGAGTTGTTTCCTTACTTAGACCCAAGTAGGCAGGGTGACAAGACTTTGATCAGAGTTCCACATGATCTTTAACTACAAATTTGGGAGGACCAACTTGTCGACACACTAAGTCAAAGGGCAAAGTTGGCACTCAACAAGTTTGAATCTTGGATGGAGCCAAAGATTGACTATTTTTTGGCTTTGGAGTATGATGGAATAAAGCAAAATGGCTCTTTAAAATGTCTGCGTGTCTTTCATTTGTGAAGTAGCAGTTAGTCAATGCAACTTTCGACGCTCCTCATGGGTCATCTGGAAACAGTCGCTTTATGTTTTTAAACATAGGGGTTAGGCTGCGTACATCCACCCCCCTTCACCCCGCAATAAGCGAGAGTCTTTTGAGGCACTGGGGTATATTGTTATTGTTGTTGTAGTATCTATGAGGAGCCATCGCCGCATAAGATAGAAAAAGGATCTCATAGTTCAGACCCTGCTGGAAAAGTGAGCAACTTCAATTAAAAATTCTGCTCGAGTGGAATGATTGTTGATACTCTCAAATTCATAATATTTTGTTAAGAAGTTAAAATAATATAATAATCAATTAAACTTTCATAACTCATGCCAGATCAAATTAGTAACATCTATTAAGAAGATAAAATAATGTAGTAATTAATTAAAGCTTTCGTAACTCATGCCAAATCAGATTAGTAACATCAGTTAAGAAGCTTAAACATTATACTAATCAAAACTTTCATAAAATAAAATGTTTTTCTTAACATAACATGTGTATTAATTAGCTTGGTAATTATTTTCAATCTAAAAGTTGGCCAACTAAACTTCTAGTTAGGCAATCACCTATTGCTCTCACTCATTACAAAATATAAATGAGTTAGGTCAAAAAAACACACACACACACACAAAAATTACTTTTTATATTTTAACTATTTATTATTAATTCTTTTTATCTATTTGAATCATTATTTTTTTTTTATATTAAAACATACCTGGATACTAAATTGATCAAACATTATTCCCAATCAATAATAAGCATATATAGATCAACTCAACATTGAGATGTGTATATAAAGAAATGATAATTTAGGTATACAAATGAAACAACAAATATCCATGAAAAAGTAATAATTTAATATTCTTTTACCATTAATTATAAATATTATAAGCTCAAATATGAGAAATTTTCTATAAATGAAAATTCAGGATAATAAAAATAATTAAGTTATTTTCAAAAGTTTCAAATGATTAATTTATCATCCTATTTTGCTTTCAGAATTTTTGATCTGACAGTATGAATATAACAAGACATGTGAGTTAGACGCACGTCATAAAAAGTGAACAAACTTAACATTTAAGTGAATAAATATCGATAAGTCATTATTTATTCAATTTCAAATTGCACATCCCTAATCGTTAGAAATTTTTCCATTTTAAAAATATAGTTATCTCCCAATTTTTATTATTGCATGATCCAACGAACATTCAGTTCAATAACATGGAAGTTTACCACACAAAATATGTGAATTTCCCTTCTTTGGTTCAAAAACCTTTTATACTATTTAATAATTTACTAATATTATGTATTAAATATTAAAATTAGACTTCTTTTTTCCCTTTTACCTTAAAATTTATACAGATAAAAAAAAGGTCGAAAAAATTGGATCACGCTAGAATTTCTCTTTATCTTAAATATAAATCAAAATACTTGAAACTTTTTTTATTTTACTCTATATAAACAAAGTTTACGAAAAATAATATCCAAAATTTGGGACTTGTGGGGAAGAAGAAACAAAGTACACGTTTGTTTCTTTTCTTCAACCATCATACACCCACAAAAGTTCCGAAAAATACACACACACACACACTGAAAATCATTTTTTTCAAGAAATAAATCTTGAAAATTTTGTTGAGAAAAGGGTTGATTGATTGATCTATGAGTTTGCTCATGTAGTTTCAACAAAAGGGTACCTTAAAAATTGAATCTTTTTTCCATTTTTGACAAAATCAAGAACACCCCTCATGATCTATGAGTTTTTTCTTGTAGTTTCAACAAAAGGGTACCTTAAAAATTGAATCTTTCTTCCATTCTTGACAAAATCAAGAACCCCCCACCCCAAAAATGTCAGGACAATTAGAGAAGAAGGTTATTTTCATTGCTTCACTTATAACATTTTGGTATTCCTCAAACATTGGAGTTCTTCTTTTAAACAAATTATTGCTGTCAAACTATGGATTTAAATTCCCAATTTTTCTAACAATGTGTCATATGACAGCTTGTGCTGTTCTTAGCTATGTTTCCATTGTTTTCTTAAAGATTGCACCTTTTCAGAAGATTAAATCAAGGTCCCAATTCTTGAGAATTGCTACTCTTAGTGTTGTCTTTTGTGGGTCTGTTGTGGGTGGCAATATTTCTTTAAGGTACCTCCCTGTATCATTTAATCAGGCTGTTGGTGCAACCACACCATTTTTCACTGCATTGTTTGCTTATTTGATGACAAGAAAGCAAGAAGCTTGGGTTACTTATGGCTGTCTTGTTCCTGTTGTTACTGGAGTTATTATTGCAAGTGGGGTATGTTTGCAAACTTTCTAATAGTTAATTGCTTTGTATTCATTTTGGACCAAACTAATTTGGATTCAGGAGGTACCACTTGGGGGATAAGATATACTCAGGACTCGAACTGAGGACCTTTGTTAAATAAGGAAATGTACTTATAGCTCAATCATGACCTTCGGTGGTGAATAGTTAAAAAAAGAATTGCTTGTTTTCTTTTTTGGTTTTTGTGTTCTGCATTCATTTTGGACCTGACTAATTTGGATTCAGCAGGTCCCACTTGGGGGATAAGACATACTCAGGACTCGAGCTGATGACCTTTGTTAAATATGAAAATGTACTTATAGCTCGACCATGACCTTTGGTGGTGAAGAGTTGAAAAAGAATTGCTTGTTTTCTTTTTTGGTTTCCGTGTTTGGTAGCCATAACGAGGCCTGGCTAATCTAGATTCAGGAGGTTCCACTTGGGGTAAAATGTGCCTAGGCACGAATTTGAAAACTCTGGTTAAAGATGTAAGAGTAGTTACAGTTCCACCATGAATTTTGGTGAAGAATATTTTATTGCCTGATTTCTTTTTGGTTTCCGTGTTTTGTCCCAATTTGGGGTCTGACTAGTCTGTTTAGGAGGTTCCACTTTGGAGGTAAGGCTCGAACTCAAATCTTTGGTTAAAGATGAAGAGTAGTTATAGTTTCACTACGACCTTTGGTGGTGAATAGTTAGTTGGTTGTTACTTTGTATTATATTTTACTGATCTAGTTGTAGTATGTTTTGTGTAGAAACAATGAATCTTTTTTCTTAAATTTCTGACCTTTTTGGGCTGTTTAGATTTATTCCTTTTAAAGTTGATCTATGATTTTTCAACAATGATAGAATTTCTTTTAGGAGTCTAGATTAACTGCCTGAGATATGATGAGAATTTATGGACGTTGATATCGATCATTATAACATCGTGACAATCAGAAGGAAGGCGGATCTAGAATTTAAATTTAATGCGTTAAACATTTTCTAAGGTTCTAATGAGCCCATTATCCATTCAATTTCAAATCTTTTTAGTAATCTTCCACCTATATATTGATGCCCCCTGCCAAAAATACTTTCCTTTGTGGACAATTCCTATCATTTCTATCTTTTACAGTAGTTTGCTTTTCTCTTCAGTGGAAATTATGTTATTTTCACATTCCGTTTCAAATGATAGTATCTTCCTTGACGACGTTTCAATTGGAGATAATCAAAGAAATTATGTTATTTTCACATTTTGTTTCAATTTTTTGTTGAAAAATTGTAAGTTTTATTGATTATTGAGTTTCTTGATTAATGATAGGGTGAACCAAGCTTCCATCTTTATGGATTTATCATGTGTATTGGTGCAACTGCTGCTAGAGCCTTCAAGTCTGTTCTTCAAGGAGTTCTTCTTTCTTCTGAAGGGTAAGTGCATTGCTTCTTCTAACCGCGACTGCAAAATACTTTTACTGTCACGTCATCTAAAAGATACCTACAGGTTATGGGACTATGTTGTTTATGTTGTTGTTATCGCTGTTGTTGAGTTTCCTTTCTGTCATATTTTCAGGGAAAAACTGAACTCCATGAATCTTCTGCTCTACATGTCACCTATTGCTGTTGTAGTATTATTGCCTGCTGCACTTGTTATGGAGCCCAATGTTATCGATGTCACTACAACACTCGCGTCAGAGCATCGATACCTTGGCCTGCTTATTTTGGTTAATTCTGCAATGGCATATGCTGCCAACTTGTTGAACTTCTTGGTGACTAAGTATACCAGTGCATTGACACTCCAGGTTTGCGCCCTCCTTCGATTCCCCTCTGTCCCCTTAAATTAGTGTAGTTTTAAGTGGCAATAAGAATGATGAATAATGAACATCAAGTGGTGTGATGGAATGGCTGGAATGCATCTGCCTTTAATCAGAAGTCTCGATTTTGAACCTCGGGAATAGAGAACCTTATTGTAGGTAGCACTGGCCACTATAGGCCATTTCCACGTTAGCGTATGTTTATGCTCTCTTACTTGCCATATGTCATTAGATTTCAACACTGAAATCACGCCTAGTCTCAATCGAAGACACATTAATTTTCTAAATACCCCACCTGTTCACTTTTACTTATATCACATTTCGCTTCTCAAGAGTCAAACTGCATGATATTTTAAGACATTTTTTTCATCATATTAATATAAAAAGGATTGCAACTTACACTATTTTTCACTATTGTTCATATTGTCTTCGAACATCTAATTTTCTTATTTTTACAAGGGGAACCCATAATCGCTACCCTTTGGGTGCGCAAAGGGTAAAATCCTGCTCCTATGCAATAGCTTCAAACCATATAGAAGAGGTAACCCGTACTAGGCAAGTATGGCGCGACGACCTCGACTCCAATATGGAAGCCCTAAGCCCAAACCACCGTGCCACCCTGAAGGGTCGAACATCTAAATTTCAAATTTAAGATATCGAATTAATCTAATTCAATTTAAGCTTTGACAATTAGTCACAATTGACTCTCGTGAAACGAAATGTGACAAGCAAGAGTGACCAGAAGGAGTACATTACCTAAACATAAGTCCTTCCGGATACCCTTTTTCAACTTCAACCAAATATTGTCCAAACGCGTACTATATTTTCAAGAATGCTTCTAAATTTCCACCGTCATCTTTCACAGTAGCTGCAATGTACATACTTTACACCTGTTTGAAATATCTTTTAACGCTCCGTGTACTGGTGCAGGTCCTAGGCAATGCAAAAGGTGCAGTGGCTGTTGTTATCTCCATTCTTATTTTCCAGAATCCAGTAACTTTCATCGGCATCGCGGGCTACACGATGACTGTGATGGGAGTTGTTGCTTATGGAGAATCCAAAAGAAGGCACAAATGAGTTTAAACATCAAGGCCCTTGTTTCATGTTTCATAAACAGTACCATACACTTCTGTTTCTTTTACATGTGTTATGGTAGAGTTAGGAAGAAATAGATTCCATTGCAATTTTGTAGCCCATAGACAGATGAAACGGTTAAAAGGGTTGATTTCTTCTACCATTTTTCTGTTGTATTATTTACTGTTAAAAGGGGATCTTTACATTTGTATCTGATGTTGTTTTGTGTTACAATAAAGTCCAGCAATGTCTTCTTCCTTCTCTACTTTCCCTTGTGTTTGTTCTTTTTCTTTTGCCTATAAGCGTACTATTGCCTACGATCAGGGTGTAAATGGATCGAGTTGGTTCGAATATTTTAAATATCAATCCAAATTAAGTGTGTCGAATTTTTAAAATCTATTAATTAAATCAAATTAGTAAAATTTGGATTTTGCAATCTTAGTTTTTTCGGGTAAAGTATTCATATAAACATATAATTAACTTTTTTTCAAATACTTTTCTAATCCAATCAAAATAAGCCGTCTAAGGTGTTTCTTAAGAAAATAAAACAAAATACGATTGTTATTGTTGTTGAATGAAGGGCATTTTAGGTAGATGATAAGGACATTTTAGGGTCAATAGGTGAATGAAGGCATTTTTGTACCATTTTCAATAGTGTGAAGGCATTTTAAGCCCTTTTTCATTTTAATTATCTAAACCAATGTAAAACTAAACAATTTCAACATTAATGATTTGAGTACTTCTTTACACAATTTAAAATTATCTCATATTTCTCCAAGACTATTTTCACAACTTAAATTCGTGACAATCAACATAGTGATGACTCGTGCCATTGCGCTAAAGCTTCCCTTGAAAAAGTGTGTTTCTTTTTTGCTGTACAAAGCCAACTACCAGAGTCTTGGCGCAACTGCTAAAATTGTTGTCATGTGATTAGGAGGTTACGGATTCAAGTCATGAAAACAATCTCTTACAGAAATGCAAGGTAAGACAATAACAGACCTTGTGGTCCAACCCTTCCTCAAACCCCACGCATAATAAGAGCTTTAATGCAATGAGTTGCCCATTTTAACGAGAAAAAAAGGAAACACTTCCAAATTTTATATCATTCGAAAACTGTTGGCATTTTGCAAGTGACTTTGAGTAAAACTTCAGTGTCATTTTGTCTCTTAGTTTAGCACACCTCGACTGATTTCACGTGTACCTACTAGCTCCCGTCAACACAAGTAAAAAGTAACTCTAACTATCAAAGCTTGGACAGATGGGAAGAGCCCAAAAAAAGGAAGAAGAAAAATAAAGACAGCTTTTTTCCTACAACATTTTCCATGTATATAACAAGAAGTAAACAACAACATACCCAGTGAAATCCCAAAAGTGGGGTCTAGGGAGGGAAAAATGTATGCAGACCTTACCAGTATCTCATAGAGTTAGAGAGGTTGTTTCCGACAACTCTCTTCTCAAATATTTTCCATGTATATAAGCAAGTTAATATTTAATTGTGTTCATACCAATTACAAACAACTGAATTGTTGAATCAGGAAAAACAGCATAAATGTCCAATGGTCCTAGGATGATTTAGTATTCCAAATGTCTTCTTCATAAACATTTCATCAGAAATCTTGGACAGAAGCAAGCTTTGAGTGTATGCAAGTTAATTATCTGACGTTCCGGGAAATGAAGCAAAACAAGGACTGAAAATAGCTACACTTCAAAACAACTTGGACTCAGAAACCTAACGAATTCATAACGATCCTTCGTGAGATGACACAAAAGCTCCATACCTCGTCTGAGCTATGCATGCTTAAAGATCTTCATGCTGAGCCAGTGGAAATATATAGCAACAACAAGGATGGGAAGCGTTAACGGAACCAGAAAGCAATAGTATCTGTAACAGAAACAAAAAAATTCTCAACACAAAGGCACAAACCAGAACTTATGCCAACACGAAGCATGATAATAGGATAAGCGGAAGAATCATATTTTGTGAACTAACTATACATGAGATATATCAGCTACAAAGCCTTACAAGTATTTAATAAGATTTTGATGATTGAACAATAATTACATTAGCTAACAACCATCACGAAATCACAATGGCATATTGTAGAATCCTCATTTTCCTATAACAGTTCCGAGTCATTCACACTCTTGACATAACTATTATTATCAAGTCAAATTCAGTTTCAGTTACTGAAGTCTCTAGTATAACTAAAGGATTAATAAGATAACTCACGTCAACTATTACCAAATTATCATGCCAGTTAGTGACATTGTGCTGCCAGCCAGATAAAACCTCAAAAACAAACGTAAACATCTAAACTGGAGAACTACCAGTCTCATACTTCTAAATCAAATTCTTCCAATTGGCTAATCGGATGTTGTAAATAAGTAGGATGAAATTGAACTGTTTTGTTTCCAGATTGATTTTTCGACATGCATCTTAAAGCACACGGTCGGGAAGAGATCCTCGTAAACAGCTTATACATATTCACTTTTGCTGAAACCACAAGCAGTTGGATGTGCAAATTTTATACTAAGCTTGAGAACTGAGAGGTTCCTTACCAATGGAAATACTATCTCGCATCTTAAAGCAGCAAAATCTTTAATTTTAGAAATAGAATAAAATGTTTTCTTAAAACTAAGCCATAGGGCAAGCACAACGCATTTTGACCAGGTGTATTGATTTCTCAATGATCTTCTTTTCTAATCTTTGACAAAACTGAAAAAGAGTTCCGAAGAGCACTTCCCAACAGCACATGATTTCAATCTCTTCATTGTTTTAAAAATGTGGAGAGGAGAAAGTCGGCATACAACAAAACATTTACAAATGTTAAAGCAAAGAAGGTTTCTTGGAGGGGGGAATTCTACTAGAATAAGTTCTGACAAGAATAGGACTCAAACTTATGTTGCTCAGACTCTTCCAAATTGTTGCCATACTTGTGTTAGATTCTCCAAAATGTACTACTATTGGAGTATCCGACATACACAAATCGACATTTTTGAAGAGTCCGAGCAACATAGGCTCAAATTAGCAATATCTTTCCACGACAAACATTTTCATTTTCAACATGACAGACTCCTTAATAGTTCACTAACTGAAAATTTTCTATTAAGATGATATATTTGTGTAAGCATGCCAAGTTTTTGCGACAAACTATTTCTCATGGTGGAGTGTGTGGGATCCATTTCCCACCTTGTTCTTCCTTTTATTATGGTTCTGGATTTAGACGTGGAACATATTACATATCCCTTGATAGACTGCTTCTGTAGACAGACATCACACATAATGCCACTTTAATCATGCAATTCGAATGAACTCAAGATTTCAGATTAGAAGAATCATTGTTCAACTAAATATTCTTATTAAAAATCAAATATTCAACTAAATCCACTCGTATGAAAATGTAATTTATACAAATGTTAGTTAGAGGACGGTTAAGCCACGTGAATAGGAATGGAAGGATCCCAGCAAGATTTGAATTTTTGTGTGTGTGTGTTTCGGGAGGAGCAGTAAAGCCATACACATCCTCTTCTACCATAATTCCACAATCCTCTCTCCCTTTCTTCTGCTGAGTAATAATTTTCCAAGCAGTAAACATCAGGGAACATAGGCCAAAGATATGCAAAATGCAGCAACACACCATCAAAAAATACAGCTTGATGCAGGAATTGGAACTCGTGAAATTTCTACAGAAAATGAAGAATACTATGGAACAACAATTCACAGGACAACCATACATGTTCTCCAGAGTATCAAATCCTAAAATAGTAAAAATTTTGGCTAACGACAAAATAACATTCATAAAGAGTGATCTACCAACAGCATTTTATTGTCCCAAAACACTGTTTATAATCTCAATTCCTCAGTTCAATTTAATCTACACGTAACAACGACACAACATAATGTCAAGGTCGTTATACAACAACATACCCAGTGGAATCCCACAAGTAGGCTCTGTGGAGGGTAAAATGTACGCAGACCCTACCCCTACCTCATAGAAATAGAGAGTTTGTTTCCGAAAAACAACTCGTAAATGTCAAGGTCATTATGAATCCCTAAGATACTCTGAAATGGGAAAGTCACCTGTCATTTTGTATGGCTGCAAGGATCGGATTATCGAATGGCGGAAGCAACTTGGAGATAACAGCAGCATAAACAAATATCAAAAAAGAAATGGACCCAAATGTAAGAAAAGCCAACCCCTGAGCTTTGGATCCATACTTGTAAATAGAACACAACGCCATTTGATACTTCGAAAATTCACAGACTGAAAAACAACACAATTATACATCAGAAAATTACAGGGAAAAAAGACTGCTGATTTCTGGTACTTTCATAATCCACAAAGCAAAAGTTGAAATCTTTCACTGATAGAGGCAATTTGGGGAAGAAAATCGAAAAGGGTTATCACAAACCGTGAAAATTTTGGCCCCCAAATTGCTATCTCAGCAGACCCATATCAGAAAAGCCAGCAAAAAGAAGATTTTGCTGATTTGGGTAATTTCAAAATCAAGAAAAAGTTGAAATCTTTCATGGGTTTTTCACTGATAGAAGCAAGATGAGAAAGAAAATTAAAAAGAGTTCAACACAAACCTTGAAAATTTTGGTTACCAAAACTCATATCTGAGCAGACCCATATCTGTTCCTGGAAAAACCTTTCTGTTTTCTGAATCAAAATTGTGGAAATCCATGGAGATCTCCAAATAGGGTACACACTCCAATTTCTCAGTAACTAAAATTTAGATAGTGTAATTCATTATAAATAAAAATATTACACAGAAGGTATAAAAATAGATAACTTAAAATTCTGGTCAAATAAAGTTAAAGCCGATTGACCAAAATTTTCACTTTAAAAAAATGTTCAATCATAAAAATTTATGATACAATATTATTTTGCATATCTACCAAAATTTATTTTTAAGACTTGCACTCGTTATATTAAAAATTACCAATTGCCTACATTTAGGACTATAGTTATTATTATACCAAACAAGAAATTGCTTCTTAATACATGCATTATTTTATTAGTAATAAAATGTATATATATTTATGAATATACATTACTACTACTATTTTATTATCTTGTGATATGGGCAATGAAAGAGTCCATCTCTCTGCTACTGCCACCACCATCCACCAAAGATTTGCTCAACTCCATAGCTCTTTGTCTCATCTTATCTCCTTCTGCAGAGTCCATTAATCTCCTAATACATTCTTCAACTGCAACTGAACTCACCAACTCATCTCTCATTGCCCAATCCCTCAATTCTACTCCAATTTTCAACTCTTGAGTTACCAAAAATGCATTTCTTGGCTGATCTGAATGCATTGGCCAAGCTATCAGTGGTACTCCCATTGATATACTCTCCATACACGAATTCCACCCGCAATGACTCATGAATCCACCGGTCGACGCGTGTCCCAATATCTCCAATTGTGGTGCCCAATCTCTCACTATAACCCCTCTGCTTTTCACTCTTTCTTCATACCCTTCTGGTAACCCAACTTTTCTACTTTCCCCTGTAAAAATGTCACCTTTATCAGCTTCCCTCAATACCCATATGAATTTCTGGTCGCTTTTCTCCAACCCAATAGCTAATTCATTAATTTCTTCGTCAGTAAGTGTAGTCGTCGTCCCAAAAGACACGAAGAGGACGGAATTTGGTTCTTGCTTGTCCAGCCAGTTTATACATTCATGGGGTTTTCTTTTATCAAACGGTTTTACCGGGTTTAATGGACCAATAGGCCATTGCTTATGATCTGGACCTTTCAGTTTCGCCAGAAAATCCAAATAATTTCCTTCAATTTCATAACAAGAATTCAATAAATCACCAGAATTAACAAGTTCCCTGAACTCAAATTGTACTCTGCAATACTCCGTAAACTCCGGCGTTACAGCAGATTTATCCCAAGAGTAAATAGAAAAAGCTGAAATGCTACGAAAGCTATAACACTCAACATTTGGTATAGAAGGTGCATCTTGAAGAACCCAAGCTATTAAAGAATCAAAAATAACAATTACTCTTCTGTAATTTCTTGAAAGTTCACGTAACAGAGAAGAAATCGGAAAACGAAGATGAGACGTGGCGTGAAAGGAGGGCATCAATTGGGAAGGGAATTTGATGGTGGAACTTGGATTAGGAGGTGGGGTTTCGTAATTTGGGGTTGGGAATTCGTGGAATTTGATATTGGAGGTGGAAAGTGGGTTCCAGCCATGGACGCGATTTTTTGCTTGACGGATGTGGACGGTGGTTCCGGTGAAGTGGAGTGGGAGGTTGTAGGCGGAGATACGACGGGAGAGGTGGAGGAGCTGGTTTAAATGGCCTTGTGCTGGTAGTGGAACCATTACTACCGCGACTTCATGATTGGTTAGTTCCGCCATTGAAGAGAGAGAGAGAGCTTTTTCCTGTCTTTGATGGAAAATGGTAGGCTCCAATTGGGTGTATTTAAAGGTCCAACATGGTGGGCTGATATTGACTCGTGTTATACTCGCATTAAAGTTTGACTAAATATATCAATTTAATTTCATACTATAAGTTTTACGAGGTTCTCGAAGTTCTCAATAGTACAAAATCGAAAAGCCAGAAATGATCTCATAAAAATAATTTAATTTTGTTAATCGAAAACTGAATATTATTATCGATTATTGCTAGACTTACAGAATTTTTACGAATAAATAAATTCATATTATAGTTAAATTGATAATGATTGAATGATATTTCTTTTTTCCTTTGAAAATCTAGAAGGAAAAAAAGTCAAATTTAAAATGAGCTTTATCAAAGAAATAATTTTACGCTCATGATTCAAAATCAATATCATTATTTTTTTAAAAAAAATATATATTATACTCAATTCGTTTGGTAATGATCGAATAACATTACTTCTTTCGACTCAAAAGTTTATAGAAAGAGATCAAATTTAAACACTTTCTATAATAAAGATTTTTAAACACGAATGTAACAACACTTATCTATACATCATGACAATAATAAATAATTTTTTTCATTTTATAAAAAATAAAATACTATTTTTGAAAGGCCAATAAATCAAAATCGATTTGAGAACATGGTAATTAACTAAAAAATAATATACAACATGCAAAGAAAAACATCAATAACAATTAGGATGGAACACTAACGTAAACTTTTTAAATTAAGATACGATAGACATTGCACATTTTTATTTAGGTATGATATATATAATATTATAGAGTAGTTTCATAGGCGATTAGAATTAAAGGTATTAATAGTATATGGATTAGTTGTAAAAACATATTTATATAGTATTTTACACCAAAATCAATGTAAAGATTTACTTTTTTATCTATTACTTGTTTCATGTTTTATTTTGCATAAAAATAATAT
>JAPFFP010000002.1:15885841-15908044 GCA_026153255.1 Solanum medicagineum
GGTGGGGTGGGGGGGGGGTTTGGAAAGAAAGAAAGAAGAAACTCATTGCCATTTACCTAGGAAGATTCCCATAACATTTATACAACTTGTCAAAAGCAACCAATAATTTATGATAGTAATATTCACTTTTCGATTTACATAATTAAATTAATTTTGTAAAGTTATTTGTAACTTTTTAATTTCTTGCTATTATTAATTTTGAAATTCTCGTAAAATGTTATTGTTATTGGTCAATTTCTCTGCATGTTCTTTATTTGTAGTATCTTTTAGTTAGTTGTCATGTTTTTTATTTTGATCTATTGATCTTTTAAAAATAATATTTTCTATCTTTATAAGGTAAAAATAAAATTATTTATATATTATATATTCATTATGTTTTTATTATTGTGATGATGTAACGATAAGTATTGTCTCACTTGTTTAGAGATTTTGAATTTTAAATCTTGAGTATAAAATTACCTTTATAATAAAGCACATTTTAAATTTGATTTTTATCTATAGATTCTTGGGCCGAAAAAAATAATGTCGCTCAAATCATTATTAAGCTGACTATAATATAAATTTTTTTGTTCGTGTAAATTTCATAAGTTTAGCAATTTTATGATAGTAATATTCATTTTTTGATTTACATTATTAAATTATTTTTATAAAGTCATTTGTAATTTTTTGATTTCGTGCTATTATCAACTTTGTAACGGATATATTTGAGTTAAGGGTCTTTCGGAAAGTCTTTTTATCTCTATGAGGTAGTGGTAAAGTTTGCGTTTACATTACCCTTCTCAGGCCGCACTGGTAGGAGTTGACTGAGTATGTTATTATTGTTGTTGAAAATCTCGGATTATAACATGAATCAAATGGATAAATTTAGTCAAAATTTCAATACGAGGAATACACGAGTGTCAAAAAGAGAATTGTCTACCATTTCGACCTTTAAATACAACCAATTAACTCACAATTTTCCAGCAAAGACAGCAAAAAAAGCTTTAACTTACCAACCATGAAGTTGACATAGTAATGGTTCCACTAGCAGCACAAGGCCATTTAAACCAACTCCTCCACCTCTCTCGCCACATCTCCGCCTATAACCTCGCACTCCATTTCACCGGAACCACCGTCCACATCTGCCAGGCGCGACCAAGGATGGGACCCACTCTCCACATCCAACATTTATGGAACTCCGCCTCCAAATCCAAATTCAAACACCAAATTTCCCTCCCATTTGATGCGCTCTTTTCACGCCACGTGTCATCTCCGTCACCCGATTTCTTCTCTTTTACATGAACTTTGAAGAAACCATAGAAGAGTAATTGTTATTTATGATTCTTTAATAGCTTGGGTTGTTCAAGATGCTCCTTCTATACCAAATGTTGAGTGCTATAGCTTTCGTAGCGTTTCAGGTCAGGCTCAGCTCAAGCTAATTAGTGGTCTAAAGCCAAATTCGAACAGACAACTGACCCTATTGAAATACAGAGTTGCTAATAACTCTATCGTAATTGAATTTTTTTAAATTTTCCTCGAGTTCACGTAGAACTCGAGATGTGTTAAACTTGTTCTAACAGTTCTTTCCTTTCAGGTTTTACGATTTACTCATTCATCTGTGATGCTGCTGGAAGATTACCAGCGATGCCGAAGACGAATATTTCATCAATGGAAGGCTGCTTCACGTCAGAATTTGCAGAATTCACCAGAGTACAGGGAAATGGTTAATTCTGGTGATTTATACAATTCTGATATAAAATTAAAGGATTTTATCTCGATTTGTTAGCGAAAGAGAAAGTGCAGGTGAAAACCAATGGGCTGTTGGTCCATTAAACCCACTGAAACTGTTTGATAAAAAAGATTCAAGAAAACCCCCATAGATGTATAGATTGGCTGGACCAACAAGAACCAAATTCCGTATTATTCGTGTCTTTTGGGACGACCACTACACTTTCCGACGAAGAAGTTAAAGAATTAGCAATTGGGTTGGAGAAAAGTCAGCAAAAATTCATATGGGTATTAAGGGAAGCAGATAAAGGTGACATTTTTACAGGGGAAAGTAGAGAACTTGAGTTGCCAGACGGGTTCGAAAAAAGAGTGAAAGACAGAGGGGTTACAGTGAGAGATTGGGCACCACAATTGGAAATTTTGGGACACGAGTCGACCGGTGGATTCATGAGTCATTGCGGGTGGAATTCATGCATGGAGAGTATATCAATGGGAGTGCCAATGATAGCTTGGCCAATGCATTCAGATCAACCACGAAACGCGTTTTTGGTAACTGAGGTGTTGAAAATTGGAGTAGAATTGAGGGATTGGGCAATGAGATATGAGTTGGTGAGTTCAGTTGCAGTTGAAGAATGTGTTAAGAGATTAATGGATTCTGCAGAAGGAGATAAAATGAGACAAAGAGCTATGGAGTTGAGCAAATCAGTGGTGGATGGCGGCGGCAGAGGCAAAGAGATGGACTCTTTCATTGCCCATATCACAAGATAATAAAGTTAGTCTATGTTACCCGAACTCTTCAATAGTGTCAGCGGGTGCATGTCGGATTCACCAAAAATAGTGTATTTTCGGAGAATCTGACATGGGTGCGGCATTGAAAATGAAGAGTCCGCGCAACTTAAAAATCCCAGTTTCCTTACTAGTTGAGCCTGTTTCATGTTTTGGCACACTGAATGTCTACTAGAATTTTAAGCCGTTTATAACTTTATATTATATATGAGACAACATATATTATACTATCGATACAATTTAATCGATTATAGCAGACCATAACTCAATGTTACGAAAGACATTTTTTATTGTAGATCAACTTAACTTGACAAATACCGATACAAGAAAGTTTCTTTAACTTCCATAGTTTTTTTTTACAAGTTCAATGCAAATTTACCTGGTAATATGAGCAACAAAGGAATCCATCTCCTTGCGATTGGCGCCATTCATCACCGACTTCTTCACAGCATCACTCATCTCAGCCACTCTCCGCCGCAGCTCGTCTCCTTCAGCAGAACCCATCAAATTTCTCACAGCATTTTCAATTTTCACAGCGCTTACTAATTTATCTCGATTTACCCAATCTCTCACAACGATCCCAATTTTCAGTACTTCTGTTATTAGCACGGTGTTCCTTGGCTGATCCGAGTGGATTGGCCAAGCTGCCATTGGAACTCCCATTGAAATGCTCTCGATACACGAATTCCATCCACAATGACTCATGAATCCTCCGACTGACTCGTGTGCCAAGATTTCCAATTGGGGTGCCCAATTTTTCTCTATAAATCCAAAGCCCGTTGCTTTAATTCTATCTTCAAACCCATCTGGCAAATCAAAATTACTTCCTCTTTCGACATTTTCGATATTATCCCCACCTTTTTTATCAGCTCCTCGAAGAACCCAGATGAACTTTTGCCCACTTTGTTCTAATCCAAATGCCAGCTCGTTAATTTGTTCTTTCGATAAAGTAGTTGTCGATCCAAACGAAACATAAATCACTGAATTCAAATCTTGTTTATCAAGCCATGAAAAACATTCATGAGTTTTTTCCTTGGAAATTTCCACTGGATTTAATGGACCAATTGCCCATTGCTTGTTTTCGCGTTGTTTTTCCAGCAAATCAATGAAAACGCCTTCGATTTCTTTACAAGAATTGTGTAGACCAACTGAGTAAAAATCTCTCGACTCACACTGTATCTTTATGTATTCTATAGTTTCTGAGTCAAATGTGTTTTCCCTTGGAGGAAGCTCTGCAATTATCTCAGCCACCGGAGACGGTAACGGCTTTTTCGTAGTTTCACAGGCGAATGACAGAGCAGTGAACACAGAAATTGTATGGAAACAGTAGCATTCTATGTTGGGCATCGACACTGCATCTTGAACAACCCATGACATGCCTGCAAAAATTTGGTTTTTGAACTCGCAATTTCAAAAGTACAATTACAACTGATAACTAAACAACTTAATTCCGATCATTCCTCGTGAATAGGAGGCAATAAGGCATTATAATCTACTGGTCGAGAAGAAAGGGAAGCCTTGAAATAAGAAAGACTTCTAGCAGAAATGACGTCGGTTTCTCATATGTTCACTCAGCTAACAATTCTTATCTCAAAAAGTCATATTCTTTGTTGAATAAAATTGAAATCAAGAAAGAACGTGACTTTTTGAGATTATAACTCTGAGTTAAGTGATCATCTGAGATATCAACCCGAGAAATCGAAATGTTTGTACCCAAAATTGCTCTAATACCTTCTAATGCAAAAACAGACAGATCCCTACAAATATAAATAGGTACTCCCTCCGTCCAACTTTAGTTGGCCCCTGTTGACTTGGCACAGGGATTAAGAAGTAGTGAATGATGGGGTAATTTTACTAAAGTAACCTTTGAATATAATAAATATTATGTTCTTGAAAAATGTCATGAGAAAAATGACAATAATTAATGATAAGGGTAAACTAGGAAGTAAGTGTAAAATTCTGCTGAGTCGATTCCAATTGTTCATCCCCTACTAATCTAGCTCCTGAAATGTATAACATTCTTGATCCTTAATCTTTTTTTTTTTATAATCGAGAAATCCCGCCCTTTGGGCCAACCACAGTCTTCTAAACTCGGTGGATAATGGGTCCGCTCCTCTATCCTTCTCCACTTACATATCAGGCTTCGCTTTGCATGATGCAGGGTTTGAACCTGTGACCTCAGCCACAAATCCTCCACCCTTTTGTCAGTTGAGCTAGGCCTTGGGGGCTTCTTGATCCTTAATCTTTTCGGCTTGAATCATAAATAGATTGTCTTCTTTCTAAAAGAAGTAATGAAAGTGAAGCTCAAGAGTGGCGGAGCCACCTTGTAATTAGGGGCGAAAAATTATATTCTTTTTGTCCCATTTTATGTTGTATCCTTTCCTTTTTGGTTCATCCAAAGAAAAATGTCACATCACTCTAATTGAAAATAATTTAAAAAGCATACAAATATCTAAAAATAATATTTAGACCACAACTTTCAAAAGTATTCCTTTTTTTTCCTTAAATACCATGTAAGTCAAAAGGGTGTCACATAAAATAACATGGAGAGACTACTAGTTATACGTAGTAAAAATAATTTTTTTATATATGTAATAAATGTCAAACCCTTCTATTGTTTGCGTGTCCACTCCTTAAAATTTCGAAATCAAATCCTGGCTCCAGCACTCTCCGAAACAAGAGATTAAAGTCATCTTCCTCCTTTTTCCCAAGAAGTCGATGGCGTTACACCATTGGGATACTTCGAATAAACTTGAGTACATATAGGATACAGCGGTGCTAAAACCTTTTCTCAAGATATCTTTCAAACTGTTGGGGTCGTTGCACTGATCAAATCCATCAAATTTAAATTTTGAATCGGATTTTACATACCTGAGTCATTAATAACCACTGTCCTTCTGTATCTTCTCGAAATTTCCTGCAA
Organism: Solanum medicagineum; assembly: GCA_026153255.1. Classification (NCBI taxonomy): domain Eukaryota; kingdom Viridiplantae; phylum Streptophyta; class Magnoliopsida; order Solanales; family Solanaceae; genus Solanum; species Solanum medicagineum. The sequence goes on from JAPFFP010000002.1 coordinate 15,891,258, forward strand.
AAAATCACGAATTGGTTCACGAAGCAGCAAAATGGAAGTGAAGAATGACCCAACTTTCTCCATTACTGATGGAGAAACAGAGGAAGAAGAACCAACAGGAACAGGTACGAGGTCATGAAATTGGATGGTCGGAAAATCAAGAATGTCCCAACCAGATAGTCGGAATTTTGCCTGTCGATTACTAGTACTAGTACCTAGGAAAAACACAGGAAATTTGTAAGATGAAAAGATACGAGAAAGATTGAGAAGGGGATTTAGATGGCCTTGTTCTAAATATGGAACTATTACTATTGCTATTTGAGATGATGTTTCTTCATTGGTAATTTGGTCATGTTTTTTCAGATCAAAGGTGGCAGCCATTGAAGAGGTTTGAGGTTTTTTTGGGATTTTGTGTAATGACTAAATGCTCAAAGGTGGTCAGATGTTGGTGTATACTTTCCTCCGGTCATCTTTACTTGTCTACTCGTACAAAGATAATTTTAGTACCTAACTTAACATCCATCCATCTTTACTTGTCTACTCATGTAGAGATAATTTTAGTTCCTAATTTATCCTTCATACGTCTTTTACTTGTGTACTCGTGTTTGTTCACTCATAGAAAAATAATTTTAATTTCTAGTTTATCCTCCATTCATTTTTATTGATCGATACGCGCAGAGATAATTTTACTTTCTAATTTATCATCATTAATTATATTTATTTTCTTATTCTATTTTTCAAGACATTACATTTATCATATTCAACTTGATAAAATTACACATATTATTTACTACTTCTTAATCTCTGTGTCATATCAACAGATGATAGATGTTAAATAAGGATGGACGAAGTGAGTAAAATCAACCGCATGATGTTGGAAGTATGCGTGAATTTGATTGACTGAAATACACTCTTGATTCTTAATTAAGAAAATTTTAATTAGAGGTATATTATACTAGATCAATCTTATAATCGATGTTTTAAAACTCTTATTTTTTTTAGCAAATTAGACAAAAATAAAAGTAACTTGAACAGAAAAAACAAAAAAAGCAAGTTAGACGAATCTTTTTTGTTGATAACCTCACTTCAATCAATCCAATATTGATTAATACGTAATCAATTGAACACTACTTGAAAATAGCTCTTCTGTGCCAAAATGAACAGTTCTAAATATTTCAACAATTTGAATATAAGAATTTTTGTCAATAATTCTTGTTGCATGCATTTACAACGTGTAATTAAATTAAAAAAAGGGTGAAATGATTTCCCTTTCAATTGATTTTATTCAACAATTGACCAAAACATTAATACTAAATAAACAATAAAAATGAACAATTTTCTATTCAGTTTGATTAGTAGATTGAATGAACTTAAATTAAAAAGGTACTCCCTCCATTTTATATTATTTGATCCTTATTAAAATTGACACTCTTTCAAAAAATTAATTAGAAGTATACTGTACCTTATTAATTTTATTAATAATGCTTTAGAACTCTAAATTTAACAGTCACTATTAATTTATATAGTTACCTAATACTAAGGATAATATGAAATGAGATAATAAAACTCTCTTGATTACTAAAATAATCCAGCAAATGAAGCATTTATTTATTCCTCATTTTATTTTTGATATAAGAAACAAAGGTGGAGTAACTAATGGAGTAATTGTACTTCCTCCATTTCAATTTTTTTTTTAAACAGAGGACGTAATAAAGTAGAAACAAGACGTAATAAAATAGAACAAACAAATTAAAATACTTTAAATATATTTACCGGTTATCATGACATCAGCATGCCTGACAATTGACAATTGTGAATGCTGACAATGGGAACTCAAAAACACTCATCATCGAAAATAGAAGTGTCCTCACAATTATTGTTGATTCTGCCTCATACAAATAAAAATTTTCTACAAATGTAGTTTTACTTCACGTGTGGATTATATATGGATGTAATTTAATTATTAATATTAGACATCCACCAACTTTGCCATAAAACTTTTTTTCCTAAAATGTTACTATTGTAGCTCAATATTAGATATCCCTAATAAAGAAGAGAAAATACCTAAAATACCCCTTAAACTTGTCCACTAAATTCACTTTACCACTTCAACTTTATGGGTAATTCTGTACCCTCATAACTTCATTTCAAGTAAATTTAATATCACCGAAGGGTAACTGTGTGATGTGCAATCTATTGCGTAGGAGCGTGAGTTTACCTTGTGCGCATCTAAACAGTAGCGGCTGCGGATTCCCTTTGTCATAAAAAAAAAGAAGTAATATTACCTTCCACACACAATACCAATTTCATGATTGTTGAACGTAATGATAGTCAATGCTACGCAAGCGAATATTCTCAACATTCACTCGTACATCAGATTTATATAAAAACCAAATACTTGAGGAGAAGAAGTAGTTGAGGGATTTCATCATAGGAAAAATCAGTAGCTACTGGTTGTTGGGTATTTACCTTGGTGGGTGGCTGGAATAAAGGACCTTTCGAAACAAGAGATACTTAAAGACCCCCCTAAACTTGGCGTGTTCTCCTCAAATCCTCTCCTAAACTATCAGTAGTCTTAATTATTAGCCTAAACTTGGCTATTTGGTAGCCTGACACCCTTAAAGACTACTAAAAGTTTAGGGGATCTAAAGAAAACACCCCAAGTTTAGGGTGGTCATTAGGTATTCTGTACTCAAAACAATTCCTTCATTCCCCAGCTGCCAGCTGAACTAGGATAGGATAATCATTATTCTGTTGTCATCAGCTACATAAAAGAAAGTAAGAGACTGATCTTTTCCATCCTGAGTAGTATTTTTACCTATGTTGCTCGGACTTTTCAAAAAGTGTCAGCGGGGGCGTATCGGATTCGCCAAAAATAGTGTATTTTCAGGGAATCCGACATGGGTGTAGCATTGAAAGTGAAGAGTCCGTGCAACTTAGATATTTACAATATCAGAAGTGTAGTGTATTTGCAGGCAGGCAACATCAACAACAATTCCATAGTTCAAAAGGCCTGCAGTACTAATAGCACTCATCATATGTGTAAGGTAAGCATAAATTATTTGAACTGACCAAACTCAAACTTCTAAAGCAGCATGTTACTAACAACTATGAAACCTCAATACGCATCATGTTTGTCCAACTATTATAAGACCACCAAAGAGGTTATTTAAAGTTATACAGGTATTAAATCTTGCACAAGTAATAACTAGCACATTTGGTAGCTGATAAGGTGGTAAGTTATAAGGTAACCTATATATTACTTTATGCAAAATAGCAGGTGGAATAACTAATACCTGCATAAAATGATGTGCAGATTCCCTCATAACTAATCTTGCATTGTTAATACCTGCATAACTCTAACCAACCATCAGACGACCCCAAAGAGATGAGTTCTATCTTCTCATCTAATTGGCAGCCTGGCATACACTTACATTTACATCTAGAGCAAACAATATGAAAAATTGATTATCCATGGAAAGAGAAACTGACCATCAACAGTAGGCTTTCCCACAAAAGGTTTCCGAAAGTGATTCCCATGAGCTTCAACAAGGTCATCTTCTTCAACAAAACAATCCAAAGGCTGGTAAAGTACTTCTCAGTGAATGCAAACATACCTCGGCACAGGAATTCCAAATATATCAAGAGACTTGTATACTTTCCTTCGATCATGAAGAAGGTACTGTAGTTCCAATTCATTCACAAGGGGAAAGGCCTAAGACAGATGAGATAATATAGCATCATAAATTGTCCACTGGGATGGCAAGGTTCGTATAATTGTGTTAGATATTTCTTTCCAACATTTACAGGGGATCAAAAAGAAGGTTCTGTTAAGATGCCAAACTCTCATCATTACGCGAGAGATTTATCCTTGGAGTTTCACAATTCAACAGCATCAGAGCTTCTTGGTCGTGGCACCTTGTCTAGACAAACGTAATATGATCAGACGGGCATTATTACGACAACCAAAACTTCATTTGAGGAGGAAAGATCAACAGTGATTTCCGAAAACCTGACAAACAGAAGGAGATAATGAGGAATAGTAAATTTAAAAAAACGCAGATAAAAGCAAAACGACTGCTACTTCTATTTTTTCTAATTTTGTTCGAGTCTATCCTGCATTATTTACTATCCTTGAACTCCTAATGAATGCTTCAGATCTGCCAGCCAATCATTTATATCTTGCCAAAAGAATCAATCACAAACAACAGATTTTACCCTGAAACATAGTATATGTCGCGATCAAATTTGAGGAGCCAAAAGATGAAAAAGAAGAGGAGATTGACAATCAGTGACATCAAAAACCTTGAGCTTCCTGTTTATGCATGTTCAGACAGATGATCTTATGATTTTATATGGCTATATACATCAGCTGGACTATAGCACCGATATTGCAAGCATGCTAAAGAAAATCCTCAAATTTACCAAAATTTTGCATAAGCAAATAAAATTTCCATGACTCTTACAATCTCTAGTGCTAGCTGGATGTCAGTCAACAGATCATTTATGCATGTCAAAGTAGATATTCAGAGGACAGAGAATGCCACAAAAGCAAAGTCAGCATGCCTGACACTGAAACTACACCAGTGCGAAGGATGGATGGAACTTACTTCCTCGATGAAGCAAATGCTTCTGCCTTCTTTAAAGGATATCCACTGAAGTAGAAGGCAATCAAACAGGCTTTCATAAAATATAAGTGTGATGGACTAAAATATTGTGGCATACAAGTCTACGTTGTGTGTAGAGTGTATGTTGCATGCATGGAACTTGTATGTGTGACATTTTTGGGGTGATGATTGCTAAGTGTATCAAAGTATATGTAGGTTGATCTTGTATCCGTTCCAATTTTCAGCTAGGCAGTAATATTGTAAGCGCAGTACACATTTCACTTGCACACAGATACAATATATCTGCTACATTTGAAAAAAATTGTTGCTACATTTTGTAAATACACAAACTATAACTATGCTTCCTAATTAGGGGCAAAACTACTGCTATTTATGAAAGTTTCTCAAAATATAACCAAGGGCTAACCTCAACGCCTCATCTATACAACACGAACATATTGGTAGAAGAGAAGATGACAACAGAAAAGGTAAAAAGATTGCATAACCCAACTGAAAAAAGAAGAAAATCATGAAAAGCAGCAAACAGAACTCATACATAGACGCAAGAACATGCAAATTCAAAGAGTCAGCTGCCAAGAAAATAGAGAATTAGAAGAGCGCAAAGATGACGCTGTGGGATAGAACTTCATAGGCACCCTAATAATGAAATCTAAGACAATGAATCACTAGGTCTCACAAAAACTTATACAGATCCTGCTCCATCAAGATGTGTATTCTTATTAATCCAGTCATACTATGACTTTTGCATTGCAAGCAAGACAATGCTAAAAGGAGAAATATTAAAACACTGTTAACTAGTCATTGGTCTTTGGCAATAAAAAAAGTCAATAAGGTTGAGAAGCAAGGTTGTTGTTGCTGAAGAAATAGCAAAAGCAGACTCTGTAAAGAAGTCGTGTGTGTGTGTGTGTGTGTGTGACATATATATGCAGGACAGGTTCATGGTATCATTGTAATGCATAAACTTTCAAATAGTTTTAAAAACATTGTTGTCTGTGCAGTCCTATCTAATGTGAACTCCATGGAAATGATTGTTTTTCCTGCCTCTGATGCATGTACCCGTTTCTAACGGATAGCTCCACATACCTTTGTCATGTCTATAAACATAAGGGAGGAGTGGTGGAAAAAATAACAAAACACGCAAGAAGAAACAATTGATTATTTTGAGATCAAAATAGCAGCATTGAAAAAAAAATTCAGCCTCATTTAATCTCAAATAGCGATTCTGAAACTAAGCAGCATTTATTGCATGGTCAGAATCCACATTATTGCTGGAAGATGGATACAAAATTCTACAGAATTCAAAATAGAGCTGGGTGGGTACACTCAGAAAATGTATAAGACGGCAATGGAGGTTATAGCCGTTGTCAGCAATATCGATACGAGGTTAACTGCATTGTTATCAAGGACAGTAAGACCAGATATTCTCTTCACAGTTGGTCCTGGCTTCCCAACCACCTGCAAGGTAAGATATCGAAAAGTATGAAGCATCAATACCTACAGGGAACAGGAATATCAAGTGTCCAAACTCTAAATTGTTGTTTGTTTCTGTTATTAATTTGCACATTTACATAATGAACTCAGTATTTTTTATCCTGTGCATTCATTCTTGGGGGTATATCTTTGCTTTAAATATAACATACCACGTAAAATCAACAGAAACTGTTTCAATAATTCTCCTTAACAAAAGAGGAGCGTGTACATCAAATTTTAGGAAAATGATGAGTTCCTGAACATACAGTAGACTGCCTTTATCTCCTCTTTTATAAAGACCTTTAATTTAGGAATGCAAAAATGACTTGGTTATATTTTTATCAAATTCCTTTCAGTAGCTAAAAGAATAGTTTTGATTGGATCAGAGCACAAAGCATATTTATCATAACGTCAAGATCTTCTCAAATACTCTGATTAAATTATAGTCGTGGCAACTCAGAATCGGACAAAAACCACCTTACATAAAGATGACATGGATTGCTTTTATGGTTTTAGGAAACCATCTTTGACAGTCTGTCTTCTACTTTTTTAGTTTTCTTTCCCAGAGAAGGGGGTGGGGTGATTGGGCACTTTGTACTTTTTCTTGCATAAACAAATCAATGTAGTTCTTTTAAGAGATTAATTATGGCTGACCTTCTTCCGAATAGAGCAGAATCCACTGAACTGTAGTGTTGCCCCCAGTAAAGAATCAATAACACTTCCACATACTCCAGCCAATGCAGAAAGCGGTATAACAAAAAGCTGCTTTAAAGTCACATCAGATGAGCAATTTGTAGTGAAAAATCCCAGCACTACAAATGTCAATCCAATGACAGTGCCTGCCGCTGCTGCAGCCAAGAGTCCTGCTTTTGTCACTCCACCATTTGTACCCCTTCGAACTGGCTGATTTTATGTATAAAGGAGAAATGAGAAACACATGTCTTATCTTGCAACTTCAGATAATAGTTCAAATAAGGTTGAGATAAAACATAACAAATTGATTATCATGAAAATTTTGAGGTATTTATCATGTTTCCAGGTTTAAGTAGAGAAGAATTCAGCTTACTATAAGATTAGCTCATAGTAGACTCTAAAAAAACTAATAAAAAATCACAAGGATGAAAATATAAAGGGAAAGCTTTATCAACTTATCTGATTGCTAACGAACACCAAAAATAAAAGACATTCTACAGTATTTTCTCCTATGCCTGAGGTGTCAGAATAAATGAAAAACTTAGGAATTAGCAGATGTCAAAGCTTTGAATCCACACCTTGAACGTTGTAATTAGTCGAGGCTCCTCATTACTAAGTATCCCAAGCTCTGAAGACCATGTGTCTCCATTGCAGCAGCAGTATTGACCAATGATACCACCAATTAGAGATGTTATTATGTGTGACTCTTTTGAATCCAGACATTTGTCCTGTGACCCAATCACCACCCACGCAGTCAGGACCAGAAGGGTCGCAATGCCACCATTGAAAAGGACTTGAATCCTGTTAACACAAATCAAAATGCTAATGAGGAAAGCTAAGAACTGTCTCACATTACCTGTGTCCTTTCTACAAGATTACTTGGTATCTAATCACAAATTACAAAAATACGTTCTGCTGAAACTATAACTGTCTTGAATAAAGCATCACAATTGTTAAACAAGCATATCCAACACATGTGCTTCCTCCAGAAAGTTCTGTTCCTCATTATTCATATCCATAATGACCAGGTGAAGTAGTAAATTTACAATGTCAGGATATCATTTCTTTTTGACAAATATAAGGGCTACAAAGTCATTCTGGAAACTTGCAACAAGAAATGAAATTGGTAGAAAATATTGGTTTTTAATCACAAAGCACATAATGTGCTAGTGCAAAAACTTCTAAGAATGACTTAATATTCACATTCAACTAACAGTCCTCATTTGCAATCAATAAAAACTACTCCTAACTGAGAAAACTTCTAAAAAGACTGAATTTCCGAGATGAAAGAACTGTCCACATTCTCTATCCAGAAATCTGACAATACATTAATCCAAAGTCAGAGTTCATACTGTACCATGGAACAGGAACTTATACATTCATCCAAAGTCAGAGTTCATACTGTACCATGGAAAGGAACTTACTCATTACTATTCAACTACTATTAATTAGGCATTACAAGAATCCTGGTAAGAAAGATAAATTGTTCACTCTTGACACACTTGAAAATTTTGAAGATGAAGCTTACGAACAAGAATTTTGATGAGCAATCACATTTAGGAACTGAGATGCATGTAGACAAGACTAGAAGTCGGTGTCCCCTGTCGTTGACATGAAAGAAAAAACAAAAATTCTAATAGCAACCAAAAAAAAAAAGAGAGGGGAAAGGGGAAAGATTTTGCAAAGAAAGAATGAGACGAGATGAAGGTTCCAGTTGAAAAGATGAGCAACTGGTACCTTCAGCTCATCTTAGTATTTCCTTCATAACTATTGAAAGGAATAAGACGAGATGAAGGTACCAGTTGATGATTTTGTAATTAAACATGGTGCTTCTGAGTTCGCCTATGTGAGCTTGCTTATATTGTCAGTTCCAAACTCGGAGAAAGGAGGAAGGCTGCAAGTTGACAGCGACTAGTCAAATTATGATGAACTCTCATGACTTAGAATACATTGGGACATGTTCACAAAAACACGTGTTTCATTCGACACTGGGATATGATGAAAAATGGGCAAGGGTTTCTATGCGACACTTGTATGTGAGGGAAAATAAGAAAAGATGCTACGCGCTCAACATCGTTGATTCTTTGATCATATCATGCACGCTTGATGCCTTATTGACCCCCCCCCCCTCTCCGGTTTCCACACAAAAACCCATAACATTTAACACACTATATATACATTTCTTTCTATTTTAGAAAAGTGAAATACAAACAAATAAGTTCATCTTTAACCATTTTAACCACAAAATTTTTACTTGCAAATTTGACAAATTTTTGAGAGATGGGGAGAATTCAATATTGTAAAAGATACATTGTCCAGAGGGCTACATAAAATTAAAAGGACATGGAAAAGGGTTAGAGTGATAACATGAGTAATAAATTATGAAATTATGGATCAGTAGGTTGAGAACATTGTGAAACCATGATTTAAGGACAAAGTTGTAGAAGTACAGCAAGTTCAAGAATAAGATTTTCTTACTAAGTCTTGTACGAGAAAAGAGACAGTCAATGTCAAGTAAATATGTTTCACAAATAGGATAACATGCAAAAACTAAAACTATTTTGGGAAGATATGAACACCTTGGTCTAAAGGATTCCAAATGACTGATCTATCTTTGTTGAAGGAGATGGAATGTCTGTGGGGTGGATATAGTCAACGGCTTCAACCAAGTACATATAGAATATGATCGCTACTAGAAATGAAGATGGAGAGATTATTGTAAAGTTCTCTTTACCTTATGATTTAATTGTCATAAGGTATGAAGGCTAAAACAAAATGACGGCTTTCAACTGTCAGGTGTGTATGAATGCTAGGACCTCGACCACAAGAATCATAGTGGTGGAATCAAAAGGTGCAAAGAGCTAATAAAACGCAAAAGGAGAGCTTTTAGAAGTTACAAAAAGAAAGGTAGAAAAGCCTTTGACGAGTATAAGAAAGCAAAGAGGAAAGGCAAAATGCTATAAGTAAGCTCGAGGAGAATCCCTAGATGGCTCATACCAAAAGCTAGCGATAACAAAAAACAACAACATACCCAATGGAATCCCACAAGTGGGGTCTGGGGATACCAAAAGCTAGAGATGCGAGAAGGAAAGAAAGAAATGAATAAATTAGCACATTGTGAGCTAAAGACTTAAACTGGGTAACGAGTATTTAAGATGATTATCAGTGTTAACAGTACATAATGAGACCAAGAAGAGATGAAGGCTACTTTGACCAATTGTTTCACCTCAAATCACAAGGATAACTTATAGATATCCATACATCGGGGAACCATAAAAACTTTAGCTATATTCATAAAATTATGCTGACACAAAAAAAAGAGAATGCCTTGAAAGATATGATGACTACAAAAACATGTGGTCCAGATGAATTGTGGTTTAGAAGTACTAGGAGAGGTTAGAGTAGTATGACACTAGATACACAATAAAACTCAATTAATCGCATGGTGCCATAACCCGAGGAATTGAAGAGTGGTTCTCAGGGATTACCCTACAGAATGAGGACTGAGTAACATTACACAACAATGTAGAATATATTCCTGTAACATTGTCACTTTACACTTCACTCATGCTTTCAGCTTAGAAATACTTCAACAACAGTAAATATGAGCAGGACCTTTTTTCCATCAATCAACATTTAAAGAAACCATAGAAAGTGAATCACATATCACACTGCCCTTAATTTCTTTTATTTTTTTCCATTTTCAAAATCAAATATGTTGATAAACCTATCAAGATATAAAGACTTAAATAATCTTCTTGCATACGCCCAGTGTAAGCAAGGAGTGTCCATAGAGCAATATGTAATTCTGAGACTTAAAGAACCTAAAATGTTAGAATGCCTTTATTTGGTAACAAACTACTAACAGAGAAAAGTGGCTTTATAGAAACGTTTATATATTACTTCAACAAGTTTGAAGATTGATTTTCATACAACAACATACCCAGTGTAATTCCACAAGCAGGGCCAATGGAGGATAGTGTGTAAGCAAACCTTACCCTACTTTAGAGGAAAGAAAAATTGTTTTTGATAGACCCTTGGCTCAAAAAGAAACATACCAAAGCAATTCAGGAAAAGAAATACCGGAAGTGGAGAATAGTAGACCCTTGGCTCAAAAAGAAACATATCAAAGCAATTCAAGAAAAGAAATAGCGGAAGTGGAGAACAAACAACAACAACCCAATATGTCCCCTGCAAGTGGGGTTTGGGAGTGTAGAGCATATTCAAACCTTACCCCCACCTTTTGAGAAGGTAGAGAGGTTATATCCATAAAATCCTTGGCAAAGCAAACTGTGAAAAAGAGAAAACAACAGCAAATAGAAAAACCAACAAGATAATAAGGTACAGAAACAACACGGAATGATAGAAATCTAAAAGTAAGGGAACAAAATGAATGATAGTCCAAGCAAAAGTAACATTAACTAAAAAAAAAGTGACCCAATGCACTAAAGATCTTGCTATGTGCATGGTCCGAAGAAGGACCAGACTACAAGGAGTTATCCTTATCCTGCATTTCTATGAGAGGTTATATACACGACTTAAACCCGTGAGCTTTCAGGTCACATGACAATAACTTGACTTGTTAATCCAAAGCCCTCCTTCTAAAGGGAACACTAACTACAACAAAATGATATTATAATGAACCACAGGAGGTTATTTACACGGCTCAAACCCGTGAGCTCTCAAGTCACATGACAATAACTTTACTCGTGCAAGGCCCTACTTCTAAAGGGAACTTAACTACAACAAAATGATATTATAATGAAGTACAACAAACACCATACAACAATTGATTTTCATGATATAGCTAAATCCAAAAATGTCAAAATTAGAGAAGTACCAATCGCGTTGACCGCCCTCTTTGAATTCAGCATCGAGTTTCCTTTTTCTATCTTCTCCAAATTTGGTAAACTTTGAAGAAGTTAAAAAGAACACCAGCAACATCGCTCCAAACCTAACGAATCCAATCAAATGAATCAGAAATCATAAAAAGTAAATCAATCAAAAACTAAGAATAAAGTATCTACGCGACTGCAGCAGACCTGTAATTAACGGCGAGGTGAATAAACATGACGATGAATCCAGCAATAGCTCCGGACAAGCTGAGAGACTTGCGTTGATAAGATCTAAAGGCGATCGCCGATGAAAGAAGCGCAGCCACTGCTGGTTGAATCAAATGCTTTTCCATTTTTCACCTGAAAAGTTCACCGGCCGGCGACTACAACTTTTTCCGGCTGATTCTGGAGAGTATATAAGAGAGGTTGAAAGTGAGTGTTGCGAATATATTTTTGCTGTAGAGTGAGCTTATTTTGACTAGATTCTTTTTTCTTTTTAAAAAATAAAATTAATTTTAAATTTGAGGGTTGGGAGAGAAAACACGAATTAATCGAGTTATTAAGATTGTCCTACTTTGACTTAATTCTTTTTAATTTTTATTTTAAATGATTTGTGTAAAAGAAGAAATATAGGAGAGGGTCGTGAATACAAGTAATCTAGTTATTAAGATTATTTTACTTTGACTAAATTTTTTTATTATTTATTTTAAAGGAGGGATTCAAAAGACGGAACATACGAGATGAATTACAAAGCAATCGAGCTACTAAGATTGCTCTACTTTGTCTTGATTTTTTTAGTTTTTATTTTAAATGAGGAGCTTGAAAGGTTGAAAATAAGAATCGCAATTACAAGTAATCGAGCTATTGAGATTTTTCTACTTTAACTAAATTTTTTTAATTATTCTTTTAAATGGGGATTCAAAAGGCAAAAAAATGAGGGGCAAATTACAAATTAATCGACCTACTAAGATTGTTTTACTTTGAACTTAATTTTTTTAATTTTTATTTTAAATGAGGAGCTTGGAAGGTTGAAAATAAGGGAAGCAATTACAAGTAATCGAGTTATTAAGATTACTCTGCTTTGACTGAATTTTTTTTTACTTTTTATTTTAAATGGAGGACTCAAAAGGCAAAAGATGAGGAGCAAATTATAAAGCAATTGAACTATTAAGATTGTTATCTTTTGACTGAATTTATTTTTATTATATCGTATAATCAACTTTTTTTTATTTTTTATAATGATGACATGATCTAAGTTAACTAATAATTTCATAAATATTTATCATCTCTCACTGTCATTTGTTTTATTACTATCTTCGCTTTAATATGTTTTTCTTTTTTAGTCCTTTTTAATATTAATGTTTTGAAAATAATCCCTTTATCTCTATAAGGTAGTGGTAATGTTTACGTAAATTTTACCCTCCTCAAATGTCATTTGTGGAATTTCACTGGATATGTTGATGTTGATGTTTGTCACGCCCCAGAAGGGTATCCTAGATGTAATCGGCACTCAGAGACTATTTTTAGTCCCCAAGCAAACCATTTGCCCTCATCACATTCATTCAATCAATAACTTAAAGACAATTAGCAAAAGACTAAAGATAGTAATGGGCACATCTAATCTCAAATGTCATATCAAATAAAAAGGCTAGAAGAAAGAACTAACTCAACAAGTTTTACATCAACATTCGACTCTAGTCTATGAAGCCTCTATCACTATCAGGTGGTGCCAATAACAGACCCATGGCTACCTCAATCAAAATAAAGCTAATAAATGTCTAATTCTAAAGCAAGATGAAATAAAGATAATGAATTTTCCGAAGTAGGGGACGCCCACCAATCAACTGAATGCCTCAAATCTTCAACGATGTATTTGTTTATGATCTCCAATCCTTGCATCTACATCATAAAACGATGCAGTCCAAAGGGGACATCAATATTTGGAATGTGCCGGTATGTAAAATAGTTGAGTGAAACAGAAACAAGTAGAATAATATGGAACAACAATCAACTCAGAATAATAACAAATCAACATGTCAAGTGTCTATTTAAAGCAAGAATAAAGACTAGACAAATGACTCATCTAACCCATCAATCCTCATCAATCAAATCAGACTCAGCTCAGAGGGACTCATCTCAACTCATCTTATGTGATCTCATCTCGACTCAGATTACTTAGTTTGAGAAATTTTTGGGAGTTTCTCTTATCCGACAACAATTACTTATGAGTCAGTGACTATACAACAATCACGCTGATGTTATCACACCCATTCCGTATTTGTCAGGTAGGGAACGAATCGAAATCATAATGGATTTGGACAATTAACTAATCAAGTCCTATTGTTTCAGGACAATAAGGTGAAGACCTGTCCGACTCTAACGGAGTTAATCCATAGAATGAGAACTTGTTCGACTCTAATGGACTTGGCCCTTGAGTGAGCTTGTCAGACTCTAACGGACTTAGTCTACTCCTACGTTCGGCGACTTAGTTTGATGAGTGCGAGTTGAATTAACTCTTACTCTTTTGGTGTTCGATACCCCTCCCATGACTCAATGCTCATAAAGCAATCCATCCAATCAAACTATCTCAATCAAATCATCTCATTCAGCCTCATGGAGGTACTATTTTTCAATAGTTTCATAGACATTTTAATCATCTCATCAGTCAACATCTCAATCAACAGCTCAAGGTTTGGAATAATCGTTAGGGAACAATCGAATAGAGAAATCATTAAAGTTCATTTGGGAAGCTCATGGACCATCAAGTACTATCAATCTATCATCATTCTCACATCACAATCACAATCGACATTTTCAAACCAAGGCTCTAGACTCAATCCCTATCTTCATTCGTACATGCTTTCGAAAATAATTATGTAGGGTTTATGTAATATTTCATATAAAGTATTCAATTCAAGAAAACAAGTTTATGATGATCATCAACATATGAAAATACATATAAGTACTATACTTTTCAAGAAACCATTCAAGAATCATGTATGTAGACTTCATGAACTTTCAACTCTCTTCTAAAATCATCTATGGGGCTCTAATACTTTTAGTTTAGCCTTACATATCTGGTATGAAGCTTTCATGATCAATCTTCAAGAATCCTCTTTGAATTTCCCCCAAATCAAGCTTCTCTCTTCTCTTCTCTCAGGCCCTAATCTTTCAAGTGTTAGAAAAGGATTTAGAATGGGATTTAAGACCCTATTTATGCATCAAAACAACCTAATTTGATCATGTTTTGAGTTTAAGAGGGGTTGGGAATTGATCAGAATGCCCTTCAAATAAAAAAAAAGTTTCAACTTCGGAATATTCAATCCGCATCCCAGTACATTTTTTGATTGAAAACTCAAAACGTGTTGAAAAAACTGTTATCCTATGAAATACACATACATCGCATTCATCAAATGCGTTTTATGTGTAATTTTTCGTAAATCGCTTTTTGATCAATTTTATCAATTCCCGTCGAAAAAATTTAAAAAAATATAGGTGTAGGACCGCGTTCCTGGCTCATCGCGCCTTGGGCGCACACCGACAATGTTTTGAAATTAATTACGAAAAATTATCTTTTGACTTGGTCGCTCAAAAATCCGACCGCTACCATTTTCTCACTCAATTTTTCGTGCTTATTGTAAATTTGGTCTCAGATTTTTCATCAGAGCTTGGGAAGACACGTTATGCGCATGATTCCATTCTAGAGGTATTTCGATAATTTTACCGGGTGTTACATTGTTTGTCAAAAATTCAATTAAATAAAAATCAAACAAGCAAATTAAAACAGCGGAAATTGTTTTATTCTTTTTATGAGGTAAAAAATTCTTCTATCCTCTTATAGTTTACCAATTCTTATCTGGCGTGGTGCAATGGATAGGATTGCTTATCCTTTAATCAGAGTTCTTGAGTTCAAACCCTAGGAATGAAAAAATCTTATGTAAAAAGCGATTCCCTAAATGAATGTTACATGATGCGAATCTGAAATAATCAAACTCCAAAATATACAACAAATATTGCATGGCCAATAAAAGAATCTTTTCTGATCTCTCTTTGTGTGCCAGTTGCCACTTTTGATTTTATGTGACACTTCAAAAAGTTGATACATTTTTTAAATAGATTTTACATAAATTTAAAAGATATAATAAAGTCATTACATGATTTATTTTAAAAACTTCAGTTTAAATAGAATATATTACATACATTGAAAAGCATTATCAAATAAGAAATTAAACAGTATCTAAACTCTATATATATTATTTTTTCTAATACAGTCTACCAAACAATCCTGATAACTTAAGAGTTTAATGTACAAAATGTCTTAATTAGTAAAGCAACTACATGAAAGATTGCCTATTTGACATTTTGGCATTGTGTTAGTATTTTATTTATTTTTTTTTTAAGAAAGTATTCCTACCAATAGGATGGTATTTTTTAAATCTAAAAATATGAAATAGATGATCATAAACATATTTATTCGATACGTTATATAATTATAAGATACTATGATATCGTACCTTTAAAAAATTCACTTATAGTATAACTTATCAAATCTCTAAATTAATAATGTCAATCATGTGAGGTTGTGTTTAAGTGTAATTATAGAGGACTTTTGTATTTGTCGAAAGCTTTTTTTTTGCTTTTTAATCTTTCGTTGCAATAAATCAAAAGATGAAAGATAGAGCATGATCCCAATAAAATTTAATTTAAAATTATATCAAACTTGTAATAAACCCAACAGAAGAATGTATGATACAGAATAAAACTATAATGTTTAGAAGAGACTAATTTAGTAGTAGAATTGGTCCATGTGAAAATGAATTTACAAGAACAAGAAAATACTAGACCTTTTGAAATTCATGTATAGTATAATTACACATTTGTTACATTCTTAATCAAAGATTTTGAGTTCGAATTCTGGATATGAAGTTATTTTTATTATTTTAAAAAACGTGTTATCTCAAATATAAATTTTCTACTTGAATCAAATCAATTATGCTTCAATATAATATCGTACGAAAAAAAAGGTAAATACAAATTTTGAGTAAAATTAAGTAGGGATAACATATGGTCACATATGGCAATGAGGCCGGGCGGAGTTTCTCTTTAACTCACAAAATTTAAATTCGCTTTGTATGTCATTTTTCATCAACATCTATCAGTCGGGTATCAATTCCGCATCCAC
>JAPFFP010000002.1:15916976-15937340 GCA_026153255.1 Solanum medicagineum
CTTATGTTTCTCTTATCTTTCTTTTTTCGTTTGACTTTCAATAAATATTAATGATATGAATAATTATATTAAGAGCAATGTAAGGTTTGTGTATATCTTATCCTCCCCAAATTCTATTTGTGAGATTTTACTGAATATATTGGTACATTTTTATTTGATTTTTACAATATATCATTTTGTTCCATAATATAATTTTCAACAATAATAATACATTCATGCAATTTCATAAGTTAAATTTGATGAAGATAATGTGTACGTAAACATTACTCCTAACATGATATTATTTATAACTAAAGATATAATGGATTAATTCCAAAGTACTTGACTGAAAGATAGACTTGAGGTTAAAGAAATTATTTTCATTTTTGTAAATATGCGTGTACATTAAATTAATTATTAATCATATATACTAGAGATTCATTTTGAAGTATGACTATCAAAATTGTAGTAAAAAATATTAAATGAACCAGCTTCTATTTCTACCTCTCCACAGTGTAAAACCAAACTTCTTTGCATTTCATTTTAATTGTCATATTGCATTTTTCAAAAGTTAAATTAATTAATTTTTAAAATTAAATTAAATTAAATTAATTTAATATTTTAAAAGTAAAAATTTAGATATTAAAAAGTTATTCAAAAAGGATTATTGATTGAAACTTTTATAATATATGTATATCTTAAAATAACAATCAAAACCTATCTAATTTGACTAATAAAAATAAAAATTATGATAACTAAAATAAAACGAATGAAGCATTTTTCAATAAATAAAAAATAAAAAGGATCATCAAAAATATAATCTCATTTTAAAAAATCAATCCGCTCCACCCTATTTCCGCAACCACAAAAGACCAAATCTACCTGATCTATATAAGTTTAAACCCACTCACCTCACATGATCGCATCCGACTCGTTCCATTGCCATCCCTAATCACATTTGATAATTGACAAATATCATTTAATTTCACATGTATATGTAGGGACTAAAGATTTGGTCACATGTGTAATAATATTAATATCCGTGTTATTTAATGGTGGTAGTGTTCCTTACGTCTCAAAGATGTATCACACATCCATTAACTTTGCTTTTAAACTTTAATTAAGTAAAATATATTACTTTTCTTGGCACAAAGAAAAGATTTAATTATTTAATAGAGTCATAATTTGAACAAAAGAAATAAGAGAGTGACAACTTCTTTATTCTCTAATAGGCTTAAGTCACTAGTGTGCTATTTTTTTTCACAATCAAAACTTAACTTTTACATCTATAATTTATTTAATTAAATTTTCGAAACTATTTTATTTGAAGCTAGAAAAAATGATTTTTTTTAGAGACTAGAAGTTTGTGTTTTGACTATCACCTTATTGAAATTTGTACTTTTTGATAAACAATCACTCACCAATATTTTTCTTATAAATTTTTCTTATAAATTTTGAATTCATACTGTAACAATTCATTTTAAGATAGAAGTCTTACATCGATAAAATATATGAAAGATGTTGGGTATATAAGTAAGTAGACTTTACCTATTAGTGACGCATTTTAAAGTCCTAGCAATCTGGACTGTTACAAATGGTACTCCGTCCGTCCCAAATTAATTGAATGTTTGAGGCTTTTTTCAATATTCAAAATATTTGAATTATTCAAAGTTCAAGGTGAATGTTTTAGACTTTATCCATATTTGCCCTTTCATTTATTGAAATTTTATATTTTCTAGGAGAAATATTACACCACATATTTATGGTTTTACAAAGGGAAATAGTGGAAGGTATGGTGTAAATTTTATCTTTAAATGTTAATATGTATGCATTAGCTCACAAATTCAAATAAAATACGACGGAGGGAGTATTAGAGCCACTATGATCTTGTATTAGCTTTATTGATGTGCGTGAGAGTTCAACTGAGTTTATTAGGCAAATCTCATGTGATGGGAAGGACATTGAGTCCATAAAGGGGGTGTATGTAACAAGTCATCTTAGAAGTCCTCTGAGTTTATCCCATGCGATGGGGAGGACACTGAGTTCATAAAGGGGGTGTATGTAACAAATCATCTCAATATAGAAGTCCTATATTGGTAAAACACCATAGAGGAGTATGTACAACTCATCTTAAGATAGAAGTTCCACGTCGGCAAACACACATACAGGATATATAAATAAGCATAGCATGTCTTACATACTAGTGATGTGTTTTAAAGTCATATTAATTCAGACTCAAAGTAAACAATATCATTAGCAGACTGAACCGTTACACGTATATTATTCCATTTTAAATGAATAAACAACATTTGTTGTCACTTTTTAATTAAAAAACAGTCACAACTCACAAAGATATTAATATTATTAACTAACCTTATGTTGCATCTATTTATATCCAACCAAACTTTGGTGATACCAGAACAATGACAGAAAATTAGCAGATACATGGAATTATTATTTATAATGTACACAAGGAAAAGTTTGGTTCCTAAAAGCCAAAAGTAAGGTATGTGTCACTCTAAAAAGGAGATAGATCAAACAGAATAAATGTGAATATCATAAAGTTATTTGAGTTATTCTAAATCTTTATTAATTCTTAGATGAATAGAATTTGAGTTATTCTAAATTTAATACTTTTAAATTTTGTATTGATATAATATATAAACATGCCGTTGAAATTGGCATTAACTAATATTTATACTCTTGAATTTTAGGTGTGTACGAGCAGGGGCAAATCTACACTCATTCAAGGGTAGTTAGATGAATACCCTTTGTCGGAAAATATTTTTGAACATATAAGTTAAATATAGATATTTTGATATATACCAATTGTTGAACACCTTTAAACAAAAATCAGTCATCCATGTTCTAATAGTATGAACACTATTGACGAAAATGTTGGCTTCGTCATTGTGTACAAGTAGACACTCAAACTTATATAAAATTGAATATACAGACACATTTGTCCTATGTGACATCCTACATGATGTCTTACGTCTATTATTTCACATAAGACATGTGTGTGTACTTGTTCAATTTTATACAAATTTAAATACTTACTTGTGCACAATCAAAATTAGAACGCATAGTCATTAGTTGAAATCAAGTTAAGGAACACGTTTATGTATTATATATATATATATTTACTTACGTGTGGCTGGCTAGATATTCTACTTTTATGAGTCATCAAATAAAGTTTGCTGACAGGAAAAATTGTTAGATATATGTACAATTTGATTTGAATTGATCCATCGATTACACATGCTACCAGCAGATATAATTTCCAATTTTTTTCCTGATGTTAGGTAAATAATATTCCCTCGATTCTATTTTAATTGTCATGATTTTTATTTTTAGAATCAAATTATATAAATTTTGATCAATATTTTAACATGTATTTATTCATCATATTAATATGAAAAAATTACAATCAATAATACTTTTCATATAATTTTTATTATCTAAATTTTTATTTTGAAAGATCAAATTGATTTAGTCTAATTTTAGTTTTGACAATTAGTCAAATTGACTTTTGAAAAACGCAACATAACAACTAAAAGAGACAGAATTCAAAGAAATCGTTGAACCATTGCTACGAGATTTCGGTTAAAAAATATAATTTTAAACTATAAAAAATATATACTCTCTTCATTCCATTTTATACTACACTCTTTCATTTTTAGTATGTCTCAAAAAGACTCATCATACCATAATATAAGCTATCTAAATTTACTATAGTAATTTGAGTTTAACTAAGATTTTATCACTTGAATCATTTTGATTCTACACTAATTACATTCACTATAGTAATTCGAATTTAACCAAGGTTAACTCTACTCTTTAAAAATTGCAAGCTAGTTATATTTACTGTCTATATTCATTCTATAATTTGAAACTTATACAAGGTTTTGCCAATCGAGTTACCAATCGAATCTACATTTCGACAGTTATAAGCTAACTACAACCACCTACCGTTAATTCCACCAACCCTAGCTTATTCGAGATTTAAGAAAAGGAAATTGTCTTTTGGATCAATCTCATTGCGCTGGGCTTGTCTAGTGCTAGTTCCTTCTCCTATATGATTTGGGTCCTATTGCACAGAAATGTCCACTCAATGAATAGTGACTCCTTTTTCAAATCCTGCTGCAGCTGCACGAGCCCTTCCTGCGTGCCACAATGACCTACAAAGAAGAAGAATCCTAGAACAAAATGAGAGGTAGCTAACCAACTTCTAGGAGAGACATAATTGACTGCATTGATCTCGGTAGCTACACCACCCACGGAATTTAAAGAACCTAAAGGAGCATGAGTTATATATTTCGCGGAACGCCGTTCGGCAGGTTGTATGTCTTTTTTCAACCTATCATAAAAAAAAAAAATTTAAGCACTCAACTTTATGAGAGTTCATTATTTTTTAATTGATAGCTCTAAGTAAATAATCTGTTTTCTCTTTGTCCTTATTACTAACATGAACTAAAGTGTTTCATTATTTTTAATTGCAATTTGCAGACCACTAATTAATAATTTAACTGGACATGAAGTTTTTTATCTATTATTTTTCATTTATATTTTCCTTTATTTAAGTTTGTGTCACTGCTGTCCCTATTAGATGTTACAGGAAGCTCCCTTCTTTATGCAAGTACATTTATTATATGATAAATCAAACAATGTCCTACAATGAGAACTTTGTGTCTACTAATAAATAAACAGATTTAGAATTTTGAATTTACGCTTTTAAATTTGAGTTATTGATTAAAAATATTTTGATCTATCACTTTTTGCAAGCTTCTTACTTTAATTAATTACAGTTTTTTTTTTGTCTGTTTGAACTATTATCATCAAAACTATCTATTAAAACACATCTAGTTAAGTAGTTGATGATAGTTTAAATAAGAAAAGAGAATTATTCATAGTTAACTTAGTCAGTTTCAACGTGTGTTTAAACACATTAATGATAATTGTTTAGGTAGAAGAAAAATGATGGTTTGAGTGTGAAATTCGTCAAAAATAATAGTTCATATGTGTTTTTTCCTTTTTAAAAAATTTTTAGAAAAAAACTAAGGAAAAAAGCAAGCAAGAAGAATTTTTTAAATATAAACATATGATTGCGATCAATTTATTAAATTTGTAACTAGAAATCTAACTCCGCCAGCCTGACATTGTTGCCATGTGACTCAATATAAGCAAATTATATCTCTATGTCACATCAATTATTCACATGCTATAACTTGATACTCTCAATCCAAAAAAAATAAAAAAATCTAGTCACCATTATCCACAAATGTTCTCACCCTCTCCAAATAAATAGGGGGTATAGTTTTGAGAAAACTTGTACCAAAAAATTTAGCCAAGACAAAAAAATCACATAATTCAAAGTTAAAAAAAAAAATTATTGAGAATTTAGTTCTTCAATGGCTTCCAATCTTCATATTTTCAAGAATAACCAAAAGAGTCAAAAGGTTGTTGTAGTAATGGTCCCTTTTCTAGCACAAGGTCATCTTAATCAACTTCTTCAACTTTCTTGCCTTATAGCATCTTACAACATAAAAGTCCATTATGTTAGTACAATAACACATAATCTTCAAGCAAAACTTAGAGTTATTAATTGTCTTGACTCTTTTTCCAAAATTCATTTTCATGAATTTCCTACTCCTAATTTCATCTCTTCAAATCCAAATCCAAATTCGCGAATTAAATTCCCATCTCATCTTCAGTCTTCATTTGAATCATCTTCTTATCTGAGAAACCCTGTGAAAAGGCTTATCCAAACTCTTTCACCCAAGTATCAGAGGGTCGTTATCATAAACGACTCTCTGATGGGATCAGTTGTTCAGGATTTTGTGTCAGTACCAAATGCTGAGGCATACACTTTTCACAGTGTGTCAGCTTTTACTCTGTCCCTATTTATATGGGAGAGAGAACAGAAGTCGTTTCCTATAGACCCTGAAATATTAAAAGATCTTCCTTCCCTTGAAGATTGTTTCACTCCTGAATTTGAGAGACTTATGAAAAGAGAATACAAATGCATGAAGTTTAACTCGGGCAAAATTTATAACACATGTAGAGTCATAGAAGATCCTTTTCTTGATTTGTTATCAAAAGAATTGACCAATAACAAGGAAAACCACTGGGCTCTTGGCCCATTTAACCCTGTCACGATTCCCAAGAAAGGGTTCGATACCCGAAGACACAAGTGTTTGTTATGGCTCGATAAACAAGAACCAAACTCGGTTCTATACGTGTCATTTGGCACTACATCTTCATTTTCTGATGAACAAATAAAGGAAATGGCAATGGGACTAGAGCAGAGCGAGCAAAAATTTGTATGGGTGTTGAGAGACGCAGATAGAGGAAATATTTTTATCAAAGATTCATTAAGAAAGATCGAACTGCCAAAAGGGTTCGAGGAGAGAGTTAAAGAAAAGGGGATTTTGGTAAGAGATTGGGCACCCCAATTGGAGATCTTGTCCCATTGTTCTATTGGTGGATTCTTAAGTCACTGCGGGTGGAATTCCTGCATGGAAAGTATCTCGATGGGCGTGCCGATTGCTGCATGGCCAATGCATTCTGATCAACCAAGAAACACTATACTAATTACCAAGATTCTTAAAATTGGAATTGTTGTTAAAGAATGGGCTAATAGGAATGAACTGGTAAAATCAAATATGGTGAAGAAATGTGTGGAAAAATTAATGGCATCAAAAGAAGGAGATGAAATGAGGAATAGAGCAAAAAAATTAAGTGTAGAAATTAGGAAATCAGTCGCAGAAGGTGGAGTTAAACGCATGGAATTGGATTCATTCATATCTCATATAACAAGATAACAAGTTCAGACTATGTTGTTCGGACGCTCCAAAAATATTATCGTACTTCTAGTCGATTCTTCAAAAAAGCACTATCCCTCAACACTTCTGAAGAATCCGAGCAACATGAAATTTTGATAAAAATCAAGAACATTATAGTCTATGTATCAAATTCCATTTGGACGTAACTTCTATATATTGATTGTACAACAATAAAAAAATACTAGTTATTTTTCATTGATTTGTATGTGTCATCTCGGTAAAGAAACAATTTTACCAAGATTAAAGAATTTTTAAATTTATGATTATTTATATTAATGTTACAATAATAATTGAGTTCATGTGAATCGATAATCAATGCTCTAACTTTGCACTAAGGCATAATGATTTTTTTGTATCATTCTGATTTTATCAAATGTGTAAATTAAAGATTTTTCTTTGTATTTTATCAAATATCTGATACTTATTTTGTATCTCAAAATAAATAGTTATTTATATTAAGAGTGTTTATGCTAAACTATGTAAATCTATCATGTATTGTTAAATAATTCAACCAAGTGAAAATACGTGTTATTTAATTAGTCATAATTAAATATTAAAGTTCAACTAATTTGAATTAATATTGAAATATCGATTTAAAAGATAAGTTACTCCAAAGCAAAACAACTTTAACTTGAACTAAACTTTTTAGTTAAAGATGGACGAAATATCAAATATTTGTTCCTTCATTATAATTATTAATGATCTATCTTTTGATAATAATAACATATTTATTATAATCGCATAAATCAATTAAAGATAATATTTGTATATTTTTTTTATTCTATCTCGTAATGATAGAAAAATTATTTCCATGTCAAAATCATCAATGTCTAGTAGTTAAGATTCAATCCATTAATATATTTTTTTGATTTTTCATCCGGTATTCGGAGTTCGTGAAGCCCCAACTAAATTTGAATCGTGCAATGCAGGGCCTATTTAGAGGTGACACTCTTAATAAAATTTTTTTCATTCTCGAGACTCAAATCCAAGATGTCTGATTAAAGGTGAAACACTTTAGTGCATCACAATCAATATCGATATCCATTAATATGTTGATAATGCAAAAATACCAGCCCCACAGACAAAGATCCATAGGTGATGGAAAGAATACAAAAACAAGTACAACACTGAAGTGTTGACAAGTAAGTTGAAAATGAACAGTTGAAAAGATGGAAAAAAGAATTTTAATAAAAATGACCTTTTTCTAAATCTGTTTTAAAATAATATCTTTTTTCCTTTTTAATAATATTTAATTTAAATTATTCACATAAAATATTTAAGATCATCAACAATACACAATCTACAAGTGGTGTCTGAAAGAGAATAAAAATATACACAGATCTTATCACTACCTTATGGAGGTAGAGAGACTATTTCAAAAAAATCTTATTTCAAAAATATCATCCGCAAAAACAAAAAATATTAAATATAAAACGGCTAGAGTGGATAACAAATAATTTATAAACACAATAAAAATAACAAAACAAATAATAAACAATAGTAACACAATATATATCGACATAACTACTCCTACTAACATATTATATTGCAAGATCAAATATCATCTTACCTCTACTAGCCATTTAATCTTCTATCCTAACATGTGATCTTCTCTCTTGTCTATCTAAACATGTTCTCGATATGCTTAACAAAACTTTATATTGATTTTTTTAAAAAAAATTTAACTCACACTAAATTAAAAAATAAATTATTATTTTTTAAACGAAGGGAATACCACTTTCATTAGGCAGCAGAAAAGAAGAACAACTAGTTGTGTCTAGATAATGGTGTACAGTTGAGATAAAAAGAAAATGTTGAAATGGTTTTGTTCCTATCTTCAATAGCCATTGATCATTACTGAGAACTATTTTATTTTTGTGTGGAAGAAAATTATTTTATTTTTTCCAGGCCTTATCAGTACAGATATGAATGTTGTACACGTGGCTAGGATCTATTGTGATATATATGAATAAATTAATTGAAAAAGATAATGATGAATTTTTATTTATTTATTATGTCAGTGAAGGTATTCGTATTTGAATGACTCTTTTCTTACTTGGACCCCAACTATAACACTTTGATACATGATTGGACATAATTTTCAAAGTCTAAGTCTAAGAAGCTGATTTGCCAAATCAAAGAATTGAATTGATATCCAACAAATTAAAATTAGAATTAGATAAAAAGACATATAGTCATTCATTCTTCTTTATTTTATCATTTTATTGCAACTACTAATATATTGACAACATTTTGAGTAACTCTTTCACCTGGAGTTTCACTTGAAGAAACAAAGGATTGTGGTAACTGCCGAATCTTTTACTGATACATGAACAGTATGGACCAAAGAAATCACTAGTTTTGATTGTTACAAAGGATGATGCTACTGTATCGAACAGTATTGTTAGAGAAAAAGATCAAATATATTGCTTATATAGCTTACCTTTAGATCTTTTTGAATTCCATAACTAATATGTTTATATTTGGGTTCAAAGCCCTGCACGCTCTACATCGGGAAGATCTACGAATCCATCCTACTTATACTAAAACTTCCTGAGGTCCGTCTCATGAAAATCCCACAAGATGTGTCTGAAGATGATAGAATAAATAAAAATCTTACCTTATATAAATTTGTGTACCTTAAGAAGTTAGATAAATTACTTTCCATAAATCCACCCTTGACTGAAAGAACAATGAAAAGATGTTGCCAATGACAATTGACAACCATAAAAAATTGGAGAAACCAGGCCTCATCATATATCAAATATAAATTATGAAATGCCTCGTGTATAGTAAGAAAAAACTTATCACTAAGGTGATCAACATATTACACTACAGTGCCCTTATAACTTCAATATCTATCCGACTGTTTCTCTATTATGGGCACTTTCTTGAAGATTTAGGCCTTTATGGCAGCAGATTCATTGGTTTACTGCTAAAAATAAAACTAACTTCTAAGCCTTGGGACTGCAGAGGCTCTTAATGTCCTTATCCTTGAGATACCATTCAGGTATAATTTTGGAAGCATGTGGATAGAGATCTTTGTATGCATTCTTTATAGTGCCTTCTGCAACTGTGGTTGCAATGGAGATATCTGCATATACACCCTTTCAGTCAAACTAGATGTACAGAGCTAGAAAAAAACACCCAACATTTATGTGTATATATAGCTTCAGCTTATCCAGGTGTGCACTATTTCTTACGCAATCAATAGTCGACTTGGAAACAACAAATATATAGCGTTGGAAGCAAGAATAGCGTGGTAAATATAAAATACATTGCCCAGGCTCACAAAAAGAAGGTAAATGGCCAAACCTCGCAGTGGTTTCTTTGAATCTGTAAGCTGCGTTAGCATGTATATTATTGCTGCAGCAATTGAAATGGGACTCCTCCTGCAAAATCAGGAATAAACAATTATGTTACTTTGACCAACAAGATAGCCACAGATTGACAACCATTCTCCTTCATATTCTCAGTTGTATAGAGCTCCGATATCCTCACTAATTTGCCTGAAGGAGCCTCGCATATCATTCCATTAAAGATACAGAGTTGAACATTGCTTGAGAGGTATCTCGAAGAAGGGAAATTCAGGCCGTGTCTTGAACTCATCAGACAAAGCCCCTATCAACTACGCAAGACCCAAGAGCAGTTTTCATTCATGTCAAAAGTTTGTGATCATAGTTTCAGAATAGAATGCAATTTTCAGAACTAGAATAGGTTAGGGACTGAATGTAAAAACAGAAAAATTCTCATCCCACTGCAGAAAATAACCAACTTTCACTTAGAAACTACTTAACATTCATATCCACAATCTACTTATTACTAGACTAAGATTACTGGAGGGTAACACGCGTTGATAACTTGATTAAACAATAAACTTCAACCAAAAATTACTCCTGTACCTTATATCAAACTCTTCTGACTTCTTGACAGTTTCCTGGACAGCCTTAATCTCTTCATGGTTCATTCCAATGTTAGAACAGAAACGTCTCTGGCATTCATGCATGGTCCGTGTCAGAATACAAAAACATTCATATTGTATTGAATGCACTCGCAAAGGTGAGCGGACCACAACAATTGCTCTCACTCACCAGATAGTCTCCAGCATGTATGGTCCCCATCTCCATTGATTCTCCCATTTCAACCTTCAGTTGTTTCACAATGAACTCTTTTGCTCGGCCAATTTCCTTCTTTGTAGCTCCATTGGCAATTGAGCATATTTCTATGTAACACCCAAAGGTTCGGAGAAGTTCATGCAGAGGACTGAACCATTAATCTACATAATCAGATATCATGGAAATACCTTTAACAGTGCGTGCTTTGCCTTCTTGGCGACACGCAATGTAAATACAAGCAGCCACCAAGGCATCCAGATTCCTTCCTCTTGTACACTTCTGGTCTTCCAACCTTTTGTAGATCTCACTTGCTCGGTCCTGCAGAAGATTAAGGGAAAGATGCATGTTAAAATGACACGGAGGCTTGTTCTTACATGACGGAAGAGAAAATTAATCCCAATACCATAGGGTTCAATAAGGATAAAGTTAAAGATGGGTTCCTATAGAAGGAATTAAAAGAGTACTACCTTGATCCTTAATCTTCATCACCCATATATATGTACCCATTGTTCTAAAACTCAAATGTTTGACGACAAAAACTAATAGTGTAACTTAACATGGGACAGAAAAGAGTAAAACACTAGACTAAGTTGCTTTGGATCTATAATCACGACCAGCAGGTAGGTCGTGCACCACTTAACGATCATGATACTCCTTCAGGCATACGAATGAATCCAGAGTTAAGGAACTAACAGTAGAGAGATCGAGACACATGTAAAGCTACTTAATCATATTATTTGTTTCACAAATTTTTCAACGGTATGGGAAGGGTTAACTCCAAGAGAAAGAAATGGGGGTCACTGAGATCTTTTAATCTCCACGGATAATACAACAGTAAGACAGAAAGTATCATAGATGCTGATGGTTGTTGTCAAAGGAAGGATACCTGGCAGTGGTGGCTGCATAAGCTGTGCACCCTTTGAGTTATTATTTCAAAATATCACTTAGAAGATCATAGCAGACATGGGCAGATATCATCACAATGTGATGTGTAAGTCATCTTCTTCAAACAAGAACAGAGTGGAATATAGCAGTGTGGCACTCAGAATTTGAGCAAAAGGATTTGAAGGACTTGGATTACCAGAATAAGAACTACTACTCCTTATAAAGTATTGCGTTCAAGGTGAAGCTCGTTTAGTAATTGAAGATATATTATCAGCAAACTGGTAAAAAGAGATTTGAAAAGAGCAAGCAATAACAATTCAAAAATTTGCTCCATTTTTGTAGGCAAAAAAAGAGAAACAAGAAAAATCTAACAAAACAGGACACACCTTTATGGTAGAAACAAGGCTCAACCTGCAAAGAAAGAAAAAGCGATTAGTAAAATTAATGTACACAACAATGGGGAACACACTTGGCTAATCCAACAAAAATATCAACTGGATTCTTAATCTTATGAATTTCGTGCAAAGAAGACAAAACACAAGTCAAAATCACAACAATATGTATATGAAACCAATAAAATCACTTAGTTAGCCTTCTTGTACTAATTCTCCGGACTCGTCACCAATTTTCCTGATGTAGAATTTTTATTATTATTATTAATTTTTTTCTTGATTTATTTCATAATTAATGACGTCCGAATGCAGTAAGAATATAATGCACACACAATCATTATAACAAATCATCGGAACCAAGGATAAATGAAACAATTGTTATGGTAACAGCAAACTAATCAAATTATAATATCACACCTCACAAAGGACTTCCCTCCAAAAGCTAAAAGGCAGAGAAAAAATTAGCTGCTGCCCTGTTAGGTCTTGTTATAGTGTTCTGGTTAGAACTGGAAGAAAAAAAAAAGCAGTAGCCTTGGAGAATCCTATTAGTAAAATACAAGGTGCCACAAAGGTGGTCCATTTAACATGAATTGCTATGCATAGAGCATGTCTTACTCATTGCAGCAAATGTATATTTGTGAAAAGTATTGTTCTGTATACTGGCAGATTCAAGTATGTTATACAAATCTTTTTGGAATAAATGGATAACGCAAACAACTAAAAAGGAGCTTATCACTATCAGTAATTGGAGAGGAAAAAGGATGAATCCGCAGCTCAAAGTTATGTGGATCACCAGCCTAATGTGCATAGTAAGGACTATGTAGATGGGAAGGAAGTCGAAAAGTTTTGAGGGAAGAGCAGCAGCACTTCATAAAACATAGATTCTTATATTAGTTGGTGTTTTGGTATGTAATATGATAAATGTAAATCATCACCACCATACCTTGTTGGACTTTATTGACACCTTGCAATAAAGGAGGCTTCAATTACATACAACCATTTTTTGCAATAAACTTTACTTACCAAAAAAGTAACTACGAGAAACAGAAAGTGATATTTCCCCTGTAGAGCATTGTCTTGCTAATCCTTCCTTACTAGTAGTCGTAAGAGACAAGTACTTGCAGTATTTCTCCATAGTTCCTTGTCATACGATTTCTATTACAATCTACTATTCTTGTACTCCGATTATCGCACTATTTTATTATTTGTTTTAGTTACCGTTATTCTTAGGTCATGCTTTCCTTAGTATCTGCTTTGATGTGTTTTTTCCTGAGCCAAAGGTCTATTGGAAACGGACTCTCTACCTCCCAACGTAGGAGTAAGATTTGCATACACTCTCCCTCCCCAAACCCCGCCAATAGAATTACATTAGTTATGTTGTTGTTGTGTTGTACTTCAAAGTTCAAACCACACCTCTAAGTAACATTCAAATTCATTATCAGATTCTCCTGGGTTAATCCATTTTTGGTCCCAATAGCCAATAGCATACACCACTAAAATCTAATCAACCATCATCTTAATGTTTTCTTACATTTTCTCATTCTCCAATTAAAACCCCACAAGGTTTTACCACTTAAAAACTCAAGAAACCAAAAAGAAAATGAAACTACTCTCTTACTCCCAATTTTCAGGACTATATCAGACTAGCCCAATTCATCTTTTTGGCAGTTGAAAAATTTCGTAAAAAAAGGAAATATTTTTAAATTCGGTTGAAGTTCAATAAATTTACCTATCAGCCATATTAGCAATTGCCTTAAAAGCCATAACTAGGGCACGTTCAGGATCACCACCTCGATTCTGCAACCTAGCTAGAGATGAATCCCCATTACTCCCAGTAGGACCTTTAGAAATGACAGTAGAAAGACCGACATCACCAAGCAACGGGTTAACGGGTCCTCCAACACGGTTCGGGTCATGATCACCGGATTCATCAGCAAACGTACGCCACTCAGAAGTCTCATCAATTGACCTCGATTCCAGCACAAGCCCACACTCCGAACAAACTGTATCACCGGCGGCGTGGTCAAACACCACCTCAGTGTTCCGCTTGCAGTCCGAACAGTACAAGTCACCCATCCCAGCGACCCGACCCGAAACTATAAGAACCCGAAATTGAGAAAATCGATATGGGATTCTTCGTCGGAAACTGTGAATTGAGCTAGAGAGAGAAGGATTTTGCGCTGGTTATGGAGTTTTCTCTCTCCGAAAAATCTGTGTTGTCGTCAATGGCGAGGAAGTAAAGTTAACTGCAGACAAAAATGAGGTCAACCGGGTATTTATAAACCCGAAAAGCTGAAACGGGTCGGTGTAAGTGGGCCCACGTTTCGCTCATGCAAAAAAAACGTGGAAACATTTAAACCAGGTGGAAGATTTTTGAGAAAATGAACAAAATGGTCCTTAATGTTTGAGCAAAGCTTTATTTTGATCCTTAATACAGTTCACTTTATTAAAATAATTCTTAAAGTATGGCAAATGTGTTTATAGTGATTCTTAATATATTCCACTTTATTGATATAGTTCGTAATGTATAATAGAAGATATTTATTTTGGTATTTTCTCTTAAACCTAGTAAATTTATAAAATATATCTCACAAAGGACATCATCATAGATAGAAAGAAGTAGAGATTACCTATTAGGGTAGAAGGTTACCAGACTAGTGATGTAATAGGAGTAGGATAATGTCTGTCTTGTGATATAGTAGGTTAGTAGAATTACTCATGTGTTTATATCTTATGACTTATGTTGTCATTGTCCATCTTATATTTATTACGTTTATTGTCTTGGTATACTAGTACCATTTGTTTTCTACTTTAGTTAATTTTTTTCCATATCTAGTATTTTCTACTTATGAAACTTGTTATTTTTTAGATGAGGGTCTTCTGGAAATAATTTCTCTATCTTCATGAGGTAGCGGTAAGGTTTGCGTACATCTTACCTCTTCCACCGCCCCCCGCATACAGAGATTCCGCTTTTGCTTATGGAGCTTGATGTTTTTGAAATGAGGGTCTTTCAGAAATAATCATTCTATCTTTATGAGATAGCGGTAAGGTCTGCGTATGTACATTTTACTCTCCCCAAGATCTCACTAGTGAGGTTTTACTGGGTATGTTATTGCTAGTAATAATGGAATTCTTAAATAATCTATACACAAATCTAATATATTAATGACACAAATATATCTTATTTGAGCGAAATCTTAATGTACTCGATAGAACACGAATATGGCCACTAAATCCGTCTCTAACGATGGACCACTAAATCTGTCTCTACAATGATAGTAATAAATCAAGTGTAATTCCACAAGTAGAACTTGTCTTAGCATTGAAAAATTAGTCATATTCAATTTTAACTATAATTACAATTTGTCTCATATTTGATTTCGTTCGATTACAAACTAAAAATTTTTAAGATAAAATAAAAAAAATTTTGAACTAAATTCAAGATACGTTATGACATATATTTAATTTTATCCAATTTTTAATCATATAAAGATATTATTTTTAGTATACCATATGCTCAAATAAATTACTAGTTCATTTAAAAGATAAAAAGCACAATTTACAGTATCAATCCATGTAAATTACTTTACTTCTACGTTTCATTTAATATCAAAATGGTCGATTGAATATGAATTTTTAAAAAATTATAAACTTTATTGAAAATAAATTGTTTTTCTTCTATTTTATCTGTTTATAAATTATTGAATGGGACACTAATTTAAAGGGAAAACAAATAATTTTTAAATATGTCATACTTACTTGTTTTTTTCTAATTCTTAAATATGTCATACTACATTTGTTTCTTTTCCCAAATTAGCGTTGATCACATTACTAAAACTAGGAAAGCTTACCTAATATACTATATTTAAAAATACTCAATACATTTACTTTGTATTGAAAATTACTTTTATACATAATGCGGTATATTTATATAATATATATAATTCATTGTTAATATATAGTGTAATTTTTTTCTTACCAAAACAAGTATAATATATTTTTCTATAATACATATATATTACATATATTAATTTATTTTTAATACATAATAAAGTTTCTACAAATGATATATATATTTTAAATGATATACTTAGATAATAAATAAAAAGTACATTTAAAGGCAATTAATATTTTACTCGAAAAAACTAAAAAATATGATTATCCCAACTTTAAATTTCATACTACATTAATGATAAAAGAGAAATTAGAGTTCAAAGCTTAGGCCCATTAAGCCCCTTGGGCTGGATTGGCACAAACCCCAGATAACTCTCCAATCCAATAAAGCCCACAAAGAGCCCGTCCACAATACAATATCTTCTCCTCTTAATTTACGCGACATTATTTACATTTTGGGAATTAAATAATTTAATTTAAATTTCAAATATGTTGACTAGTCGTTCCAGTGTGGCAGACTCTCGCAAAAAATTTGTGGACATGCAGACGAACTTATTGTTCGTTAGGCAAGAACGCCACACTCGAGAAATCGATGGATTGCTTTTGTGACAAAAGGATTGATGTGTGCCGATTAAAGGATGGAATGAGAGCGATTCTCCTGAGGGCCTTCTCGATCGTCAAACAGGTAAGTTAAAACTAACAAGAAGGAGATACTAATTGCTTAACTAAATAAATTGTTAGACCTCTTAATACTTTTAATATTAAAGGTAAAACATCTATAGTTAACAACAAAGTTCAAATTCAAAAGTAATAATTAAGAAAAAACTTATCACTCTACCACAAATCTATAACTCAATTAAGATTTTCTAAGGAATCATCTATAACTCGATTAAGATTTTCTAAGGAATCATCTATTCTAGTTATCTCTTAACTCAATTAATTATATCTTAAAGTAAAATCATACAACAACCAAAAAGTAGATTTAATGAGCAATTATACTAACCCCCTCTTCCTCTCTTTTCCTCTTTCTTTTTATGCTTTCTCTTTTCCTTTTTCCCTATGACCTTTGTCTTCATAACATGATTGATTTTTTTCTTTAAAAAAATAAAATAAAATATATATATATATATATAGAAATGACAAAACGTGCTCTCCCAAAAAAGATATGTCGTTGAAAATAAAAAAAGAGTTATTCTCCCTCATCTATTTTTATGTGTTCACGATATTAAAATTAAACGTTATTCATATTATAAAATTAAAAAATAATTTTATCATTAATTTTTAATTTATTTCTATTATTAAAATATTATATTTATTATATTTAAAAATTAATTTAATAAAATTAAAAAATAATTTTACCATTAATTTTTAATTTATTCCTATTATTAAAATATTATATTTATTATATTTAAAAATTAATTTAATAAAATTATCTCTACGCATAGAATTTCAATACTTAATTAATTAAAGCCGTAATCCAGGGGTATCTTAAATCTATCAAAATTGTCTGTTCCGGCGACATTTAAGGATGTCTTTTTTTTCTTTTTCTCAATAGTACTTTACAATGTTAGTCGTACCAAAAATATTTATCATATTTATTTTTAAAAAATTAAATCAATATTGTTTTATTATATTCATATAATAAAAATACAATTTGCATGAGTTTTATAATATTTAAAAAATTTATTTTAAATTATTAAATTTAATTTAATTTAATTAAAACGGTTAGTCAGTTTAATTTTCGAAAGCAAAACCTAACAAATGTTTTAGAAAGAGATTTTTGTTTGTGTTTATTTTTAAGTAATTGATAAACAAAAATATTATGTAACAATCCATCTTATTCACACTGACAAAACACAGAATAAATGCTAGATATACAAGTAAGCAGATCTTACCTATTAGTAACGAGTTAATTATAGTGATGTGCTTTAAAAATCGTGCGGGACTAGATAAAAAACGAACAATATCTCTAGCAGACTATGTCGTTATATTCCAAAATATTGAATGAACCGTAAAGTTTGATACTAAGAAAAATATGAATATACTATAACTTTTTTTCCCAACTCTTATTAGGATTAACATTTTTTTACTCTTAAAAAACGAGCTAGTTGTCCATGAAAAGATATACCTCAAAATATTTTTATCAATCAAACGTAACAAAATTAGAAATCCTTTCAATCAATTATTTCAGAAGAGAGGATGCCGTTTAAATATTATTACGTAGACTAGATTAACAAAAATAAATAAATAAACATTATAGAGTGTCTATAAACAAATTAATTAATTAGCTGAAAATAGCACAACCGATTAAGTAATTATAATGGAACTTCTATTGTTGTATCACATGATTAATTATATACATAATGCACGTTATGGCCAAATTAATTCTTTTTTGTTAGTGCATTTGCTTTTTCTTATAGTGTTTAAATTTAGTTATTTTAATTCCAGGAGGAGAATAATTCAGAAATATATTCCCTTGATGGCCAACAAAGTACATTTAATTTTTAATTAATCAAAATATATTTAAAATTTTTTTAAAAAAAATTATATTCCCTTGATGGCCAATCAATATTATTGATGAATAAATTGAAAGACCATACTGCTCGTAGAAAATTATTTGTGAGTTTGTAAATTCTTTACCTGTTTTCAATAATAAATGTCGCACATTTTAATTTCTGATAAATGAAAAATGAAAAAGAAAGCTTTTCATTTTTTTTTTATAAACTGGTTTAGAAATTAATATGCTTGAAAAATATTTTTCAAAAGAATCTCCAAACTCCACACAAAAATATTTCCTTACGATGGAACTAATAATTAGTCAATAATAATCTGCTAATTAATTACTATTTTCGAAGTCTTCACATATTTTTCTATTTTTTCTGCATATTTATAATAGTGAATTTTGAAGAAGTCAACATGTGATTATTATTCTTTTTCTCCCCTTTCATTTATAAATTAATAAAATTAGGTACATATATTTGCTTTGAACACATAATAAAACTTGGTTTTAATGGAAAAAAAATGTGTCAACAATAATACAGAAAACATGCAACTTCATGGGATGTAAAAGATAACAAACAAAAAAGAGTAAACTAAAGAAAATTAGGTAAGTGTCTTTGTTCTTTGAAATTGCTATTTTTGTTAATTTAAAGCATATTATTGTCATGATTATCATTAAGAAAAAAAAAAGGAGAGAGAAGTTATGTGGCCTAAATGAGAAGTCTTTAAACTTGTTATTGGTAAAATTCATTTAGGCACTCAAATTACATTATTTGTTTTAATTTAATAGTTGAGAACATAATAAAATACTTTTTATTCAATAATATTTACTTAAATTTTAATTTTTTTTCCCATGTTCAACAGATAAAATGAGAGAAACAAGACTGTGATAGTTTGGGCATATGCAGAGAAGAAGTGCTGACGTCAAGTTAGGAGGTGCGAAAGGATGGATTTAGGGGTTACACAGAGGGGTAGAGATAGACTGAAAAAGTATTGGGTAGAGTTGATTAGATAAGATATAGAGCAACTTCGTATCATCAAACACATGACCTTAGAGAGAAAAGAATGAAGGTCGCGTATTAGAGTAGAGGTAGTCATGTCTTTATATATTGCGTTGTTATTATTCGTCATTTATTTTGTTACTTTTATTGTCTTTATAGATTATCGTTTGCTTTTCACCGTAGTCATTTTGTTTCATATCTAGTATTTTCTGCTATTGGGGAAGATATTCTTGAGATGAAGATCTTTCGATACCTTTCTATCTCCATGAGGTAGTGGTAAGATCTGGTACATTTTACCCTCTCCGAACTCCATTTATAAAATTTCATTGGATATGTTGTTGTATTATATTCAAAAGACACTTAATTAGTCCATTTTTGTAATTTATATGCATTACTCTTATTGTAAAACCTTATACATGTGATTACGTATTTTATATGATTAACTTAACTTAATACAATATATTTGAAAGAAAATAAAAAAGAAAATCTCAAAATATAAAATAAAAATATCTAATAGAAATATTTTATCAGATATTCCATTCAAATACTCAATCAAAACAAATTATAATTTAAATCTCAAAATAAAATTTGATACTCAAATTAAATACTTTTTCTATTTCAATTTACATTGTTTCTTTTTAATTCGTCTCAAATAAAATATCATATGTTCTTATTTAATAAAGGGAGAATACACAAACATGACCCTGAACTTGGCATAACTTTTTAAGTTGGAACTCAAACTTTGATAATGCAC
>JAPFFP010000002.1:15937440-15959808 GCA_026153255.1 Solanum medicagineum
CAGGAATTGCCAAGTTGAGGGTCATATTTGTGCACTATGAAAGTTTAAGTTCCAATTTAAAAAATTATGCCAAGTTTTGGGTCATGTTTGTATATTCTCCCTTTAATAAACTATAACATCTTCTTCATTGGGTTTCACTCAATAAAGACACTAAAGGAACTTTAATTAAAATAATTTTCTTAATAGAAATGGTAAAATAACTTTAATTAAAATAATTTTAAATTTTCTAACTATCAAATAATATCACCTAAATTACACGCGCACACACACCTTCCTTTCAAGTTTTTTCTTGATTTTCCACTTCGTATCTGAAACTCGTGAAGTTGCGACTAAATCTGATCATATGCTGTAGGATCCACTTGAAGGTGACACTGCTAATAAAAATTTTTTCATTCCCAGTGCTCGGGTCCGAGAACCTTCCTTACAAGTTGTAACATGCAAAGAACCAGTCTAATCCAGCAAGCAACAATTCCTTTACCATTTGTACACGCCTTTGACTCTCTAAAATATTCAAAAATTATTTTTAATTTCTTCCTTTTTAATTGACAGCAGCTCCCTCCCATTCAAGATTCCAAATAGTACAGCAATCTAGAACCCCAGAAAAACCTTTCACCAAGCAAACTTCCACACACCCTTTTGTTATTTATCCTTAAATACATCAAAAAGAGTGTATCTTTACTCTGTTTCATTCAAAAAGTTCAGATTTTTCTTCTTGTTTTAAGCTGTTTATGTTCATAAACATGGTATACTACCAGAGATACCATCAATGGAGAAAAGGGGATGTTTGTATAGATGAGGAGTCCCACAAACACACACACTCACACCTTTTTGTTTGTGAAAACAGCAAAAGAGTAGCAAGACCAAAACTTTTGTTTCTTGTTCTTTTGTCTTTCATATCTTTCAGCTTTATTTTAGCTCCTCTTTTCTTCACATCTGCACCAACTCTTTCTCTTTTATGTAAGTTTCTTTCTTTTCTGAGTTTCTCTGTGTGTGTTTTTTCCAACTTTGTTTCTCTTTTTTCTGATTTTGTTGGCTTCTGTTTTGTGGGGTTGTTGCAGATTCATTTGGTTTTGAAGATGAAGGGCTTGTTTCTACATCAGATGTATATGCTTCTGTTTGTTCTTCTGTCTCTAATGGTTAGTACTTAAGTTACTTAAATACTGAAAAGGGTGTTTTTTTTGGCTCAAGAATTCTCTTTTCTCTTTATTTAGAAATCATGAAGTATGTTTAAATACTAGAGATCCTTTTGTGGATGATAAAATTTGCGTCGAGAAATAACAATCAAGAATGAAATATCGTAACAAATATAGTATTTGATTTCAATATGTGAGTGTCTGTGATCCTCTGATTCGCCTTGTCAAGTGTAAGTTTTTAGTTTTGATAAACTATTTTTGGAAGTTTTCATATTATCACCAGTGGTTATTATTTGCTCTAGCCCCTTGATTGCTTTTGAAGAGGAAAATAAGTCTCTTCGTTTTTTTTTGTTTTATAATATCTATTACTTAGTGCAAGACGAGGGTCTTTCAGAAACAACGTCTCTATCTCTCTGAGGTAGTAGTAAGGTTAGAGCACTTGTGAGATTCCACCGGGTATATGTTGTTGTTGTTGTAATATCTGTTACTTAGATAAAATTTGTTGGTGTGGTTTTTAATTAGCATGAAGTTTAAGAAAGTAAAGAAACTTTTACTCTTGTGGTCTTAAAGGTTACATCATTCAAATTTATAATCTTAGACGTGTCAAGTGGAAAAATTAGTATTAAAGAGTTGTCGAACAAAAATATTGAGGATCTGTATGGTGATTATAGAAAATGAGCTGATATGAAGAACTGAGGATTTGTATGACCAACTCTAACTTGTTTAGGATTGAGGCATAGTTATTGATTTTGTTGTTGCTGTTGTGTGTGTCTGTTGTAATTTGATCTTGTTTTGAAATGCAAAAGAAAAACAGTTTTTTCAATGGTTGAGAGATTTTTTCCATCAAAATGCAGGATCAATGTGCTGTGATAGAAGTAGCATTCGTTCCGATATCTGCATAATGGAAGGGGATGTAAGGACAGATTCTGCTTCCTCCACAGTTACTCTCTACAGAAACAACGGTGAAAATGATGAGATATTCCAACACGAAAAGATTAAGCCATACACTCGGAAATGGGAAAAAAGTGTAATGGACACCATCGATGAATTAGACCTTGTTACAAAGGGAGAGAGTTATGCTATTCGTCAGAAGTGTGATGTCCAACATGATGTACCTGCTGTGTTCTTCTCTACTGGAGGTTACACGGGTAATCTTTACCACGAATTCAATGATGGGATTTTGCCTCTTTACATAACTTCTCAGCATTTCAACAAGAAAGTTGTATTTGTAATCCTTGAGTATCATGATTGGTGGATTTCAAAGTACGAGAACATACTTTCTCACCTCACTCAATATCCTATTATCGATTTTAGAGGTGATAACAGGACTCATTGCTTCCCTGAAGCCATAGTTGGTTTAAAGATCCATGATGAGCTAACTATCGATGCTTCATTGATGGGAAGAAACAAGACCATTAGGGATTTCCGAGGCATGCTGGACCGAGCTTATTTGCCTCGAATTAGAGGTTTGATCCAAGAAGAGGAAAATGAAAAACAGTTGGATATGAATAGATTTGCTTTGTCACCGTCAGCTAAGACAATCATAGAGACGACTGAAGAAAAGCGGGACTTGAAGAAACCTAAAGTGGTCATCATAGCAAGAAATGATTCAAGAGCTATACTCAATGAAGATTCATTAGTTAAGATGGCTCAAGATATTGGGTTCCAAGTGGAAGTTTTGAGGCCTCAACGAGCGACTGAGCTTGCAAAGATCTATCGAGCTCTCAATTCCAGTGATGTTATGATTGGAGTTCACGGTGCTGCCATGACTCATTTCCTCTTCATGAGGCCTGATTCCGCTTTCATCCAAATCATTCCACTCGGAACAGATTGGGCAGCCGATACTTACTATGGTGAACCAGCAAGGAAGTTAGGTCTCAGGTACATTGGCTACAAAATCCTTCCACAAGAAAGCTCTTTGTACAATGAGTACGAGAAAAGTGATCCTGTTCTGACTGATCCTGATAGTGTGAACAACCGAGGATGGGAGTTCACGAAAAAGATCTACCTTGATCACCAAAATGTGAGGCTGAACCTTCGGAGGTTCCATAAGAGATTGCTTCGCGCCTATTACTATTCTATGGCAAAGAAGAATGGGCGTCTTCGTCATCAAAATCAGTAATTCTTTTCCATCTTCATGATTACTGGACTGGACTGGATTAACCTCAGTAGTTATATAGTTCTTAGAGTTGTACATTAATACGAAAAAAAAGTATTTTTTTTGTGTAAAGATCACTTGCAATTGTGTTTGTAAATCAAGTAGGAAAAGATATACTGTCTTTCTGGTATATATTACATTAACTTCAAAGAACTTGCTTCTGATTTCTGTAGTTGTGATTCTTTTTCAATTTATATGTCAATGTGAACTTCCTTTGTCATGAAGATAGATACTTCCCATGACTTCTATGGCTCGTCGAAGCTCGGGTTGTCATTTCTTATTCTAGACTAGATATCTACTAGTACATGAAGGGGAGTCTTGATGTAGCTGGTAAAATTGATACCATATGACTCGTGGAGATCACAAATTCAATTTGAGAACACCCTTTGGTAGAATGCAAGGTAAGGCTGCGTCATAGACTCTTTTATGATCCGGCCGTTTTCGTGACCTTGAAAATGGAAATTCACACTTAGCGTGAAATAAAGCGCTTGTACTCTCTTTGAGCCTTCTTAGAGTGTCACATCTCCAGTCTTGCTTTAGTTCTCTTCCTGTTTGATTAACTGCAACAACTTAGCGCACCAAGCTGTCTTTTTTGATAACCATTAGTACTTTGAGCGCGCTGAATATGGAGAAAATCATGTTAGAAGTGCAACCTTCGGAAGACCTTACACTGCAGTGTGTAATTCAGATTTAGTCAAAGCTTCAATGCGGGTGGAAACCCCAAAAAAAAATAAAAAAATCTTGATAATTGCATTTTGCCTTCAAGTTGCCAAATTTGGCCTTTTATTTAGTGAACTTTTTTTTTTTTTGATCTAGTGAAAATCCTTTTTGTTGTCATTCATATTTATGTAAATTAAGCTCCCATTTGGCCATAGATTTTTAAGTTGAAAGTTAAAAGTTTGAGTTCCACCATGTTTGGACGTGCATTTTATTTTTCAAAAATAGAAATTGTGTCTGGAAATCCCAAAAATTGACTTGAGCCAATTTTTCGAAATTTAAAATCTATAGTCAAATGTTAGCTAAGTTTTGCGAATTGGTCCAAATTTTTCTTAGAGCTAACTTTTACAATATAAACACTACATTGATCTCTTTTGTACAAGCAAAGAATTGGTCATAAAAAATAAGATAATTTTAAAACTCCTCTTGATTTTCATGTGTTTACTTTTCTATTTGCTTAACAAAACAAGAAAGAAGGTGCAATACTTTCCTTTCTTTTCCACTTTCCATAGTTACCACTTACCAAATACATTAAGAAGCTAAATAAAAGGCTTTCTCACCAAAAGAGGAAAAATGAATTAACTTGAATTACCATCTATCTAATTACTTAAACTAAAAATAATCGATAGATGTATAATATATGCAAGGAAAAATTAAACGCGGATAAACAATCATATACTAGTTAATTAGTTAACATAGTTATTGTTTGAATCAACTACGGCTCGCGGCAAACATCTAGCTGTAATTACATTTTGAGTTTTGTATAACTGGCGCGATTTATACAAACGTTGTGCGCGATTATACAAAAGTTGCACACGAATCAAATTATATAGCGAAATATACAAACACCACAAATTGAATAGCGAATTATACAAACATTGTGCACGAAATTGTACAACGAAATATACAAAGACTATACAAAATCTACAAACTGTATACGTAATCATACAACGGATACAAACACTGTTATAATTATAGTTATGAAACGTAATTACCCAAACTATAACTATGAAACATAATTAAAGTATTTTTGAGTGGCTATATATGAAAATTCCTCTATGTATATATATTTCCTCTATAATATGTGTATAATTTATATGTACTAATTTAAAATAAAAAGTAAGCAGTGAATCCAACTGGCTATTATGTCGATCTTATCACTACCTCATGAAGATAAAATTTTTTTTTCAAAAATCTCTCATCTAAAAAAAATTATAATTTGAAATAACTATTTATAGTCGAATGAACAACTAAGATAAAGCAGAACGATTAATCTAAACATTTCTTTTTATAGAGAAAAGAAAGAATCCATAAGTGGGAAACCAAAAGTGCAAGACGGTAAAGCCATATTTAAAGTACCTTGCTACATTAGGAAAATCCAATATTTCCTTCCAATATTTTTCCTTCTAAATAAGGTATTATTATTAATTAATTACCATTTACTAAAAAATTCAACCTAACCATATTATATTATTACTATATTAGAGATGATGAATCATCTCATATTGGCAATTTAACATTCATTGTATTTGTATATAAAAGAAAATTAAAACTATACATTTTTTACCCCTTATTTTTATTTTTTTAGGGTTTTCAAGAAAAATGGGAAGAGGAAAAATAGAGATGAAGAAAATTGAAAATATAAGTAGCAGACAAGTTACATTTTCAAAAAGAAGGGCAGGACTTTTCAAAAAAGCAGAAGAATTGTCTATTCTATGT
The DNA here is from genome assembly GCA_026153255.1 of Solanum medicagineum. Classification (NCBI taxonomy): domain Eukaryota; kingdom Viridiplantae; phylum Streptophyta; class Magnoliopsida; order Solanales; family Solanaceae; genus Solanum; species Solanum medicagineum. The sequence goes on from JAPFFP010000002.1 coordinate 15,943,168, forward strand.
GATGCTGAAATTGGTGTTATTGTTTTCTCCAATACTGATAGGCTTTATAAATTTGCTAGCTCTAAATCCAGGTATTCGTTTCAGTTATCGTATTATTTGTTGTGTTATGATTCTATTGTTTGGTATTTTCATCATGACTTCTTGCTTATTGTACTCTCCTTCTTTTACTTGAGTCGAAGATCTATCGAAAATGACTCTCTGTCCCTATAAGATAAGGGTAGGTTTGCGTATATATCACCCTCTCGGGAGTGTTTTTTGGTTGCTGTTTTTGTTGTATTGATTGGTTTTTTGGTTACATGACTCTTCCTTGTTGTACTCCTTGTCTCTTACTTTAATCGAGGATCTATCGAAAATGACTCTCTCTCCTATAAGATAAGGGTAAGGTTTGCGTACACACCATCCTCTCAAGAGTGTTCTTTTTCTTGTTGATTGTGTTGTATTGATTGGTTTTTTGGTTACGTAACTTCTTCCTTATTGTACTCCTTGTCTCTTAGTTGAGTTGACTATCTATCGAAAATGGACTCTTTGCCCCCTACAAGATAAGGGTAAGGCCTGCATACACAGCACCCTCTTGACAGTAGTTTTTTTTGTTGTATTGATTGTTTTTTTTTCCTTTGTTATGTGACTTCTGTACTCTCCTTTTCTTGCTTGAGTCGAAGATCTATAAAAAACAGACTCTCTGTCAAAAAAGCAAGTAGGCATTTTGATTGTTTTCTTTTTCTTTTCATTTTATTTGATATTTTTTTTCTTATTTATTTGAATTATTAGATTGTGAAAGAAAAAAAAAATCAATTTATGGGTAAAATTTCGAGTGTAGGTAAGGTGATTGTGAATTTGTGATTAATCCATTTTTGGCAGTTGTAAGATATCATACATTTTAGTAATTTGTCCTTTAATTTATTTTATTTATTAGATAATCTTATTTCTTTTTTTAATGCAATAATAAACCAACCTCTTTGATTTTATTATTTTTTTTAATTATTAACATATGTTTGTGCAGCTTGGAAAAAATTGTGGATAAATATAATAATTCTTCACATTCTTGTGAGCATCCTACTATCGAAAATGTCGAAGAGGTATTAGATTTAATTAATTAATTAATTAATTACTATTCAAGTAATTAGTCACTAATTAGCTTGATTTTCCCTTTCATTACTTTCAGCCTGAATTGAATTACTTAAAAGCTGAAGTTGCAAAATTACGAACGGCTACCAGGTAAGCTCTTTCGAGATTCTTTCGTTTCAATTTATGCGATATTTTTTTAGTTTTTAAGAGTAAAATAATATTTTTTAAAATTTTCATATTTTTAAATTATAGATTTTTGCATCGTAGTATTCTTTAAGTAATTTCCACATATATAAATTTTTTAAAAATATGTATGAATTTACGATCAACGATAAAAAATTTGACTCTTGAAGTTCGAACAGTATTATATAAATTGAGATGGAGTGAATAAGATAATTTTAGCCAGAATCGACATTTTAGTTTAATATGTCTAAATTTATCCTAATCCGTCCATTTTATACCTCAACTGTCAGTATATATAAATTAAATCCTTCGTAAAACAAAATATTATTTTTATTTTTATTATTTTTATTTTTATTTTTATTTTTTTATTTTTTTGCATATTTTTAAAAGGAGGATGATGGGGAAAGAACTTGATGGGTTGGACTTCAAAGAGTTGCAACAATTAGAGCATCAATTAACTGAAGGCATTTTATCTGTTAAGAATAAGAAGGTAATTAATCTATTTATCATAATTACTCAATATTAATTATCTTTAATTATAATTAATTATATCATCTTCTGAAAATTTATCTGTAATATTTCAGGAACAAGCACTACTGGAGATACTTGAAAAATCAAATCTGCAGGTACACTTTTAATTACCACAATTACATATATTCTATGTTGTTCGGACTCTTCAAAAGTGTTAGCGGGTATGTGTCAGATGAGCCAAACATGGTGTATTTTGGAGAATCCGATAGGAGTACAATGTTGAAAGTGAAAAATCCCCGTTAGCATATATTAATCTTTTGAAATTATAGTAGATGGAAGAATCTTTTAGCTAAAAAAATACAAGGTGATTTTTTTAAATATATATTATATATATCCAAGTTTGGATGTATAATAATATAATTATCAATAAGAATAAGTTAATGATAAAGAACACATCTAAACTACTTTTCACGAATTTTACATCCCAACTATCAGGTATTCGTTTTTCTATCTGAACTATTCTACTCAATTAGGTGTAATTTAACATATAGATAGTGATAGTTCAGGTAAGAAAAGGAAACAATTGATATTTGAGGCTCAAAACTCGCAAAAAAAATAGTTCGCGTTATTTTAATTTACCTATGATTTATTATGGTTTAATATTTTGATTTTTTTTCATTTTATTTTATTTCTCAAGATTGAGGAACTTGGACACAAATCCTGTAATCACTATCCTGAAAACTATGAAGCTGCAAGGAAAATTTCTGTTGGAAATTCAACAGTAATTTGTGATGATAAATCAGCCAGAGAAGAAATTTCAGACACTTCTTTGAGCTTAGGGTAATGTAAAATCGACTATTTCTGTGATGTCGACAGTCTATCCTAATTGCACATACGTATTAGTAACTGCTTTCACAAGTTGAACTTGTGACCTAGGTCACACGAAGACAACTTTACTATTGCTCGAAGGCTCTCCGTTTACTAATATGATTTTTTCCCCCTTTTGTGCAGACTTTCAGTTGCTACAAGTCAGAAGAAAAAACATCCAAAGATTGAATGCACTTCAAATGATTATGAGAATCTAATGATTTTAGATTAATATTTTCCTGATTACAAACTTATATTTTTCATAATATTAATATTTGTGTTACTAGAAAGTTGTAAGACCATCACATTAATGATGTTTCTTTAAAAAATTTAGAAGTCTAGTATTTGTTTTGATGATTGATCAAGGTTATGTGCTATGTAAGATCAATTTAAGGAGATGTAGAAAAGATCTACGTATATTTAACCTCTTCAGACTCTACATGTATAATTTTATCGAGTATGTTATTATCATCATTATATCCTGTGTTGTCATTATCCGTCTTATATTTGTCACTTTATCGTATTTACATATCATCAATTGTTTTTCATTATTAGTCGTTTTCCTTTTTTCTTTCTTTTCTCTTTTTATATCTTGTATCTTCTGTTTATGAGGCTTGATTTTTAAGATGAGAATTTTCCAAAAACAACCTCTCTATCTTTATTAGATAGTGGTAAAATCTGCATACATTTTACCCTCCTAAAACCCCACTTATAGGATTCCACCAAGTATGTTGTTGTTGTTAGTCATTTTAGATGATCCATTACAGTAAGTTTCATCATTCCAAAAACTAATTAACATGTCACGTCAACAACATATACAGTGTAATTCCACAAATAAAATCTAGAGAGAGTAATGTGTACACCAACCCTACCTTATAGAAGGTAGAAAAGTTGTTCCGATAGACGTCAACTTAAGCAAAAACATTACAATGCAATTTAAAAAAATAAAAATAAACTGTAAATGCAATAGGAAAAGAATCACCATTTCTAACCCCCTGACTCTAGATCCTGAATTCGCGTGTCTACTTGCTCTAGTCGGGTCCGACTTTAGTAAGCAGACACGCGGCAATATCTGTTCTCTTTTGGCATAATCTTCTAATATGACACTGGAAATATAATACAAATATCCAGCCTATTCTATTCTAACCATGAGAGTTCATAATCTGGTCGTGAGGCTTTTCCAAGGGATGTTTTCTATTTACATTTCCATATCTCAAAAAGAACGGTTAAACGATCATGACCAGACAGGTGCAGGTTAAGGTTAAACCGATAATACAACATTGCCAATAAATTGAGCTAGAGAGAGAATACAACGTTTCTTCGTTAGAACTCATACCGCCTTAGGTTGGGTCTGCTCAAAGTCAAAAACCTCAAACATGAGGCGTCTTACATCCGGCTTTCCATATATAGCGTAAGAGAGTCCATGAATAGCTTGTTGAACAGAAGTTGTAGCTGGATTCCTGAGTCTACGATTGTGCTCGAATGCATCTTGAACTTCCTCACTGTATATGATAAAGCGATGGAGATTCTTTTCTCGCAAATATCTCCCACAGAATTTGTTCATCAAGATACGCCGGTGTCTCTCCTGCAACCATCTCCCAGGAGCATCAAGATGCTTCATGAGTAACCTTTCCGCCATTACCAAATCCTGTATCACGAGAAGGAACCTATCAATTTTTTCTACAACCGAACTTTAAAGAAAAATTGTTATGCTTGTGCAGACTGGCTGGCATAAGTGCCCGTTCTTGATTAACAGTTGTCCTTTAACTAGAGTAAAGTGGTATGTTCTTCTGTCAATCGACAGAAATTTGGCTTGTTTTCCCTTTATTGAGATTTGTGTCCGAAACACAAACTAGAAAATGGAAGAAATGAAAGCAATGCAACCAAATAAATCTGACTGAAACATTACATACCTGGATTTTTTGGCCAAGATACTCAAGCCGCTCAAAGCAAAACCTCGGATGCTCAAATTTGTATTTAGACGGGTGCAAGAAAGCAAGCTGCAGTTCATATAGCAGAAAAGTTCATCGAATAGATTAGTATTGTAATATACATTCTAAATTTATGGAAAGAGACATCAGGATACTGATATATAAACAAACATCATAGACAACGAGACTTCAATCAAAACGGAGTAAAAGAATTCAATACAGGAGGGGAAAAACAAGATAAAACTGGGTAAACAGCAAAATTGGAGTTGATAATTGACTTCCGGCAGATAGTTAATGTTGCATGGCCATAATAGTTACTAAAGGCTAAAGTGGAATTGACACCGTAAAGGCATATATAGTTTGTTGAATGTATTGGAATTTCAAAAGCATACAACAATATACTCAGTGTAATTCCATAAGTGAGGTCTGGTAAGAGTAGAGTGCACGCAGACTTTACCCCTACCTCGTAGAGATAGAAAGGTTTTTTCCAGTAGACCATCAGTTTAAAATAAAGCATTTCCAAACAGTTTGAAAAAGGAATACAGAAATGAGAGAAGTAACAACAACAAAATAATGTGAAATGAGAGTGGTACACAACAAAGGAAAGATCAGAAATGACAACAATAAGCAATAACCGAAGTACAAAAAAACACAGGCAATAATCGAAATCGAAGAAACAAAAACTACGAGAGTAGTGTTAATACCACTAGTAAGAAAGAAGAGCCAAGCATACAAGCAATTTGTTTTTTTGATATGGTAATTTGCTCCCTTGATGATTAGAACCCACAAAAAAGTAGTAATTTTTACATGTTCCCGGAGATTGTTGTGTAACATTCGAACTACAGCCTGAAGAGTACATACCTGTAAACCAAGTCCAAGTTCAATGTTTCTGGCTTCAGTAATTTCTGGAATCCTGTCATCCATTGTCAATGGGTAACCCAGTGTCTGCATCACTTGAGATCTGCTCGTATAATCCCATACATTACCACGGAACCTATGCATGCCTGGTGGAACACACGCCCTAAAAACCCTTGGGTGCGCAAAAAGAGCATCCTCTGGAGGCTGTTGATCATAAACACAAATGAATAAGCAATATGAATTCAGATGGTCATTTCCTTTCTTCAAGCTGCATTTGTTTGCATGGTATATTTGAGCAAGCAACTCATACTAAGGCGAATAAAAATGCATTATTATGAAGGACGAACAAGCACCCGTATGCAAGAGGTATATCCAGAAAATATCAAGAGATTCATGTGTGTACCAGGTACACTAGTTTTTGGCACGTGATTCTCAACGTTTATAATGCGATTAACACTAGTGAAGGGACTTTTCCTTCTACCCACGTTACTTTTATAAGGAAGGTAATTTTAAAGAGTTAAAAAAGGCGTCGAGTTCGGAAAGTTTCCACTAGAGTAACAACCTAAAAAACTAAAATTACATTCCTTTTCCCTACTTTTCCCCTGTTTTTCTTCAAAAGGATGCTAATATTGTTGCTTGTTGCAGTATTTTAAGTTATTAGAAATTAAACGAAAAGCATACTCTTTTAAGTTACTTTATTTTCATGAAGTTACTAATTCCACAGGACATCTACCACCTCCCACTACCAATAGGTTCCAGGTAACTCTATCTACCAACACTAGAATAAATGGAAGAAATCACCTAGCATTTTGTCTCTAATAGGATCTAAACCCGAGACCTCATAGTGCTCAACCCACTTCATTGACCACGCAGCCACACCCTTGGGTGCTGCTCACTGTGCTTAGTTAACTTATAGGAAATGCTAGGACTTTGGTTGGATTTCAAGGTTCCCCTTTAAACAACAGTAGCAAAAAGTGTTTTCAACTCTCAAGAGTACAGGTAGAACAATATAAAACAGAAATAAGGGAAAATAGGAACTGCAGAAAGATGACAGTATGATTCCTGGAAGACTGAGAGAGTAAATTAGACATTTAAGATAAGAAGTTCAGATCTTGCCTTATAAGCAGCAACTTCTTGCCAGCTAAGCTTTCTGCCTTCAAATTCTACTGAGACATAGTCTACGTCTTCCAACTGTCTCCTTAGTTTAGGCTGGCAATCTTCAGCCTCGGGATCCATTCCAAACACTTCAAATAGGACACGGTACACTTCAGGCATTCCAAAACACAAGTATATTGCTCCAAACAAAGACCAGAACACAGATCTGCCAAGTAATCATGGAATCCAACCCAGTATAAGAAAGTGACAATAGCTTGGAAGGCTGAAACTTCTACTTTATTCAGTAACACCAGATCAAGACTAAATGAAAATAAACTTTTTTCTATCAGTATTTAATCTTTGTTGACACACTAAGTACACAATGTCGATCAAAATTCTTCTCTTCATAACAGCACCACATTCTTTTGTGTTCTGCAAAATTGTTCTGATACTTGCACTCCACGAACTATTATCATAAAATGAAATTTTTTCACTGCCATATCCTGCAGCACCTAACCCTACTTGGCAATGCTAAAGAAATCTTCTTCAAAGAGGAATTCTTGTTTGTTCATTATGATATTTTCAAAAATGGGAGGTCAGCTGCTAAAGATAAACCTATATATCATGTAATAAACCTCATACTTTAGGAAGAAAAACTGATAGACCATGGTGTGTTAGAGGTTGATCACTGTTTTCTTTTCTCAACTAAGAATGTAGCAAGGAAAGAAGTAACTAGTATCTCCTGTTGACTGCTCAGAGATGGCGGAGGAGGATTTAGTGTTGCTAAAGTGTAAAGCATACCAGTGGCAAAGCCAGCATTTTCTTCAAGGGTGTTCATACTTTTAGAACATGGGTGAGTGATTTTGTATCAAGAGTGTTCAACAATTGATATATATCAAAATATCTAAACCTATATATTCGAAAAAGTTTAAGGGTGTTCATCTGACCATCTTTGGGTGAATGTAGCTCCGTCCTGAAGCATACACACAAGGATTACTAATAAAAAGTTCAAGAGCATGACACGACGAAATAAAACTACACGGATACAATTACATAGTTCCACCTAAAAAATGTGCAAGTACATGAAATGATGAATTAAAACTAATAAAGTTCAGACTTTTCTAGGCTATGCATCCAGCTGAAATTAAAATAGTAACCATCAAATGCCAAGCAAAGAACCAAGATATCAACTTACTTGACCGGCGGTTCCCTATCCAATCTTTTCAACTTATCCATATCATCATATGGGAAAATCAAATTCTGCAAGCTGGCATTTTTAATCCACTTAGGCAAATACCTTTTCCCAATCAATGCAAACACCCTTTCCCTCATTGGACCAGGAGCTTCCCTAGGATACCTCTGCAAGAAAAACTCACACATAGCTAATTCAAGAACATACTCCCCTAAAAAACCCAATCTTGAATGTCCTGACCTAACATGCCTTGCATTAGTCCTCTCACACTTAGGATGTTGAAATGCTAAATACAACAAAGTATCAAACTGTTTTGCTGGATTATCATCCCCATAACTTTCAGAACTCTCTAAAGGGTACCCTAAACACTGTTTAGCTTCAACCAAATACTCATCAATCCAAGTTTTATCAGCATTATTGAGTCTTGAACATGGTAAACAAGAACTCAAAACGGGAAATGCCTTTAAAGACAATTGTGGGCTATTGAGAAATCTTTCAGCAAGCTTAGCATCATCTAAAGGGGGTTTTAGTATGAATCTTTTTGGGGGTACTTTTCTCTTTGGGGATACTACTTTTTTACGTTCAGCTAATTCTTTGAGGAGTCTTTGTGGACTATTTTGTGGGAGCTCTTTTGGGTCTATTGCAACAGCTAAAACATGAAATCTTGGACCAAGATTGGAACTTTTTACATGGGTTTTTATAGAAAAATGTGACACTGAGGATGAGAAGGAGAGATCAAATGAGTTGGGTTTGAAAGATGAACATAATTCCATGGCCATGTATAATGAAAAGGGTGTCTGAGGAACTACCTGAAATTGATAAAAGTTCAGATTTTTTCAGAATTTGAAAAAGGTTTTTGCAGGGTTTTTGGTTGAAGATAGAAACCGGATAAGGTCAGAGGAAAGAGGCTGAGGCGAAAGCTTATTTCTGGAGAATCGGGTCAAATTTGGATCCGGTTTTGGATCGACATTCGGGTCAAAATACGGTCCTGGTCTGGATCATTTTCGGGTCAAGTTATATTTTTGAAGAATTTTCGGATATAGCCACTCAAAAGTATCTTATTATATTTCATAGTTATAGTTTGAATAATTATATTTCGTAACTATAGTTATAGTAGTATTTCTACAATTCGCGCAATATTTGTATAATTCGCTATACAATTTGCAGTTTTTGTATAACGTTTGTATATTTCTCTATACAATTTATACACATTTTTCGTATAATTCGCTATACCATTCACAGAGATTATATATTCACCTATACAATTTGATTCGCGCACAAACGTGCGAATTATACAAAACTCAAACTGTAATTATGGATGAATATTTGTCGTGAACCATAACTAATTCAAACTATATCTATGTTAGCTAATTAATTGGTATATGTTTGTTTGTTGATGCAATTTTTCCTAATCTTTTTACACCTTTAATGATTTCTATTACAAATTTATTTAAGTAAATTAAAGGTTAAAGCTTTGAATTTTTTATTAACTCGAATTTAGTCAGGACTTCAACATTGAGTGAAAATTAAGGGGGGAAATGAGAAATTTGCATTTTATGTTGCTTTTTCTAGTTTAGATTTAAGCTAATTTGTGTATTTATTGAAATAGTACTATTGTTTCAATCTAAATTCATTTGGTATTTGATTCAATACGCTTATTTTCTTTCCTTACTTATTTTGATATGTTTTACTTGACTGAGAATCTATTAAAAATAATTTTTTTATTTTTATAAGATTGAGTAAAGACTACGTACACATTGTCTCTACGGACCTCATTTGTATAATTGCACTTAATTTTTTGTTATTGTTGATCTTTCCTTTTAAAAAAATACACGATGTTTCTTTTGAGGTAATTGTTTTTCGATTCATAAATTATTGATAAATTCTAATTTTAGTAATATAAGAATTTAGTGTATTTAATTTTTAATTAATTAAAATATGTGAAAGGGTTAATAATTCTAATAATTTGTGAATATTTCCAAGTAAAAGGATCAAAAGTGAAGTGCACTTCAATAATTGAAGGTTAAGTATGTTTACAAAGTCAAAAATTAAAAGTTCTCATTAATTGAGAGACCAAAAATGCCATTAACTCATTTCTTCTTAACAAATGATTTCTAAATTAAATATTGTCATGTAGTCTAATCCTAACTTAATTAGTCATGTAAATGACAACAACTTCATAATATTGTTGATTAAATTAATCACACAATTCTTGCATTAAGTTTGCATGTCTAATATATTTTATCAAACCAAATGTTTATTTATTAATATTTATATATGTTATAATAGACAATTTAAACATATCTACTTTGTTTATTCATTAGCTATGATATCTATCTTTGATTAAAATAATTCTCATTCCATTATATATTAGCTGTGATATCATCTTACAATAAATAACAAATTCATTTTACGTTTCTTTTCCTTACACTCCCCCATTTCATTTTGGTTATCATATTGTGATTTTTAAAAAAATATAAGTCAAAATTTATATATTTTATTAGGTCTTTTAGCGGGCTCATTACGGATGAATACGTGAAATTTTCGAGAAAAATGGATTCGGAGATCGGACACTTCCCGAATCTGTGAGTTAACACCCACAAAAAACTCCAAAAATTGCCTGTTTGTTGTTCCGGAGCCCATAATATGCTTCTGGGCGTCATCCCACTCCCCCGAACTTTCTAGACCTCTCAGCGGGCTCGTTACGGACGAGTACGTGAAATTTTCTAAGAAAAATGGGCCCAGAGCCCTGACACTCTCAAAATCCTCAAAAATCATTTGATTCTTGTTCGGGAGCCTGTAGGGCGTGGTCCGATGCCACCAGATCTACTGGACCTCTTAGTGGGCTAGTTACAGATGGGTACATGGAATTTTTCGAGAAAAATATACTCGAAACCATAACAAGCCCGCTAAGAGGTCCAATAGGCCTGATGATATCTGACGACGTTTAGTAGCATTTTATGGGCTCCAAAATAGGAGTTAAGCAATTTGCAGAGTTTTTTATGGGTATAAAAATAAAAATTATAGAAAATAAAATGAGATGAATAAAGTAAATGATATATAAAATTCCCCGTCTCTAAAACTTGTAGAGAAGACAAAATTTACTTTCTTGGGAAAATAATTAACTCCTTGGTTACACCATAGGACGTTTAGTTTGTGCGATAAAGATTAATACACGATGAAATTATTTTATTTTATATTTAATTAAATTTTAGTTTCTTGATTTTAATAATCATGATATTGACGTCCTTTACATTATGACAATTGAATTTTTATTTTATATTTAGTTGAAAATATTGGTGGCCATGACGTTTTTTGCTTTAAAGAAATGAAGTATGAATATGTTAAGTCAAAAGGAAAATGACAAATACTAATGGAAAATAAGATTAATTAATGTCTGATCTCAGAGATAATGAAAATCAATTAATTAATCATTCTCTTAACTACAATTAATTAGGTTAGTTTACCAATTTGATTGGCCATAAACACCCAAACAAGGCCTATTTTGGAACCGTCCCAATATTAATTAAATGTTTAAGATGAAGATTTTGATTACTTAGTTGACTTGTTAAAGAAATTTAACCAATTTTATAATTTTTCGTTTAATCATCTGATATTAGATAATGTATTATCATCATCTTATTAATTGTTTTTTATGAAGCACAAATAAATAAATTTATCTGAAAAGTAAAACATCCGTTAAAACTTTGACAAAAGTTTACGTAAAAAAAAAAGGACAAATTCTTATGATTTCGAGTGATTTCAAAAAAGATGATTTTTGTTATGTCAACAACAGATGAGGGTCTTTTGAGAACATCCTCTTTACCTCTATAAGGTAATGATAAGGTCTGCGTACATTTTTACCTTCCTCAAATCTCATTTATTGAATTTTACTGCGTCTGTTGTCGTCGTTGTTGTTTTATGTCAACAATATATAATTTATTTATTTATATATTTGATTTGTAAACAAAATTATAACTCCGTCGTGCATATACTATTTTGCATTTGACCTTTATGTGCATGTTATTCATACATGCATGACAATGATGTCATCCCCTTGAATGTGTGCTTCGTTTTCATTAAAATAACCACATACTTTAATTAGTTAAAAATTATCAACCAAAATAGATATGATCTAATACTATTAGAAATAAAAGAAAAATAACCAGATAAATTTTATAGCTAAATAATAAAAGTTTTATATTAATTCAATCAGGTACATAATTACAGATGAATCTTTAAAAGTTCAATTAACAAGAAACCTTTTAGCTAAGAATTATTGATGAATTGATGAATTTCATTACTAATTTAGTAATGAAATATTGTTAGGAGAGGGAGAGAGAGTGAAAAATGATCTACCATGTACTCAAAAATTTCAAAGGCCAAAAAATATTCAGGTGTTTGGAGATTTTTCTTTTTTTTTTCCAAGGTGAGGGAGGAGGTGGAGAAATAAATTTTTGAACTTTGAACTTGCTTTCCTTCCTAAACGTGCATAGTGTCAGAGTCGATAGAAATTCATGAAGCGGTTCTATTATGTTCACCCCGTAAGAACTACAAGATTACCCTAAGGATGCCTTCGACATCCAAGGGTCATAACAAAAATTGTTTTCTAATTTCTAAGTAAAAGATAAAGAAGTATCTTGTTTGAATTTTATTAAAATAAGATTATCATATTAAAGTTCATGTTTTTCAATTAATAGTAGTAACTTTATATATTTTTCAGTTTGACACCTTTTTTTTCTTTGAAAATTTTGATCAAACACAAATTTAACAAAAGTTTTTTCAAATAACTTGGCTAAACACAGAATTAATTCGATGAAAACATTTTTTATTTGATTTATTTTAAATTAATATTTTTCTTAATGAAGCAAAACGATCAATAAGAGAGTCCACCAAAGTAATCATGCTCCATCTCCTCAAACAATCTCAGCCGTCATTCTTAGCCATGATCATAATCACGCGGGCAAAAGTCACAAAACTTTTGGCATATTATAATTTCTAATCATCAAACGGCTGCACGTGTAATCCTTTTTTATGCTTCGCAGTACCACTTAATCATCCCTTTAAAAATTATAATTTTTTTTTAAAGAAAATCCTGACAATAATAAATCCTTTTACATGATTTGAACATTTTAATAGTTTAATATAAAATGTGACTTATATTATTCTTTAAATTATCAATATTGACTTTATAAAATGTGACCTATGATTATCGCTTAGTGATTCAATAGTATAATAAGATTGGGGCCAGAGAGTTCTTTTAAATCTTCTTCGGTGAAAATTATATCAATTAAATTAATTTTTTTATATGTATATGTATATAGTATATTAGATGTTGAATCTCTTTGACTAGTTTGCATGTTTATTTCAAGTTTTAAATTCTTTAAAAAAAATCTTCGCTCCGTCATGGTTTATCAGAAAAAAAAACTCTTTGGTTTCACAAGATAAGAACAAAGCTACATATGTATATATCGATCAACCTTTTCGAACCCTACTTATGAAATTACGCTAATACTAAGTGAAGAAGGTTAAATGAACAAACTCATCAATATATATATGTTGAATCCGTTTATCTAGTTTGTATATTTACTTCTTCATGTTTTGAACTCTTTAAAGAAAATTCTGGCATCACAAACAACCTCACTATTTTCACAGAATAAAGACAAAACTGCATATGTATATTATCGATCACTTGTTTAGACTCTACTTATGATATCATGCTAATACCAAGTGAGGAAGGTTAAATTAACAAGAATCATCAATCATCATGATCCATGATTTTTGAAGATTGGTTTGACTCCATAATTTTTCCAACGTAAAAAATGAATACATGAAATAATGAGCATTATTTAAATTTTGTACAACCAAACAACACAAAATGCTTACTATTTTCCCTTTATATATATTGCCCACTTCCAAACATTATCAATTCAATCTTTCTTAAGTTTTGTCCCCTTTTTCTTTATCTTTTTTTTTAATTTCTTTCTTTCTTCTTTACAATGAAACAAACATTTCCAAGTACCCTTCCAAGAACAAGTAGCTGCAATAGCTCTAACAAGCTTATCATTCCATCAAATTACCTAAATTCAACTAATTCTTCAATTATTCCTCACCCTTTTGAGGATAATTTCGAATTCTCGTATAATAATTCCTATATTCATCCAAAAAACTGTGACAAAGGCAGAATCAGAGTCAACTTTAATTTTCTGAAGTATCTCCTAAGACTAATCTCCTTCCATGCTATGCTTCCAACATGTATGTCGCTTAATTTCCCTACACATGTTATACCTAATTCATGCCGGAAAGTCACCGGAACTTTGTTCGGTCACCGGAGAGGGCACGTCAGCTTTGCGATTCAAAATAATTCCACGTCATCAGAACCGAGTCTTTTGATTGAATTCGCCATCACAACATCTACTTTAGTCAAAGACATGTCATCGGGCCTTGTCCGAATCGCGCTGGAGTGCGACAAAATGCCATGTGGCAGCAGGCAATTGGTGCTCCTCCAGGAACCTAAGTGGGCCATGTATTGTAACGGAAGGAAGTGCGGGCACGCGCTTTCGCGTGCCTGCACGGACTCCGACCGATATGTGCTGCATACCGTGCGAAACGTGTCGGTCGGGGCTGGTGTGATTCCGGTCGTGGGCGATGGACAGAAGGGGGGTGAGTCGGAAGGTGAGTTGATGTATATGAGGGCTAATTTTGAACGAGTCATAGGGAATCGTGACTCGGAAGCTTTTTATATGATGAATCTTGATGGAAATGGAGGACCTGAGCTTAGTATATTTCTTATTAGGACTTGAAAAAAGGAGGGAAAAAAGGCAAGTTCGATACACTAAAGCTCCTGTTATATACAGGGTCTGAAAAAGACTCCACCACAAGAGTTTATTGTACCCGTAACCTCCTGTTCATACTCCAAGAGTCCCCTTCTGGAAAAAAAAGTGAAAATAGAAAAGAATGTAAAAAGGGGAAAAAAGAAGAAGTCAAATCTACTTATTTTTGTATCATATGAGTGCTTTTGTATGTTCAATAAATACACGTCTAATTAAATGCTCTAGTTGGTTTTCAATCTAGCGTCCATATATGTATTAGAATTTCGATTATTTCAAATTCGTGTGGTGTGTATTAAAACTTATTTATGAGAAAGCGACTTGCTTCCTAAATTATTAATTGTTTGAAACTCGTATCTTTAATTTGGAATACGACTTAAAAGTAAAAAATTGAAGAACTTAATATTTGATACTCTCTCTTTTCACTTTTATTTTTCACTGTTTTTTGAGGTTAATTTGACTAAACTTCAAAGCTAAATTGAAGTAAGTAAATTTAATATTTAAAATCTAAAATTTAAATGGTTGAAAACTATACGAAAAATGTTATACGTTGTAATCCTTCTCATATTAATATGATAAAAAATACATCTTAATTAAAAAGTTGGTCAAAGTTTATATAGTTTGACCTTGATAACTGAAATAGTGACAAATAAAAGTGAACGGATGAACCAATGAAGTATTAGATAATACTCCCTCCCTTCATCTTTGCTTGTCCACTATATTAAAAATATATATTCAACAATATTTGTTTAATTTATGAAATCAAAAAATAATTTTACACTTAATTCCTACTTTACCCTTATCATCAATTATAATCATTTTCCTATTAAATTTTCAAGATATTGATAAAATTATTTATATCATTTACTATTTTTTAATTCGTGTATCAAATCAATAGTAGACGATGACGAAAATAATAATAATTTGTTGAGAGAAAGCAGTAATAAGAAAGAAGTTGGAAAATGGTAGGTAGCAAGTCATATATAGGTAGATATAAATATAAACACATGGAAAAATGGATCTTTGTCCTCTTAGCAATAATGCATTTTAATTCGAAGACATGTACTACAAATAAAAAAAATGTGTAAATCTCATAATATGTTTAAACATATATAGGAAAAAGATATCAATATAAAAAAAGAGAAAAAGAAGAAGATCGAGTTGTTATGATAAAATTCTTATACCGATCATTATTTTTTAAGGAACGTACAAATTTAATATTTTTTCAAAAGTTATACTTGCACAGCTTTTATAAGCAGAAGTCAAAACCTTAAAAACAGAACATTTGCATAAATCATCATATTGATTAATGGGTACGTAGTGCATTATATTGGGGAAATTATAGTTTATATCCTTCGATTATTCGGTTTATAAAATATGTACATAGTATATATATATATATACATACTTCAGCCATTTTTAAAATTAAGTTTTCCTTTTTTATTTGAGAATTTTTCATAAAGAGCAAACATTAAAAACATAATAAGGCAAAAAGTAGCTATAATTTGCTAAAATTATGATTCGTAGCTTCATATTATAGGAGAGAGGCGAGCGAGATCGAGAGAGGGAGGAGAGAGGCGAGCAAGATCGAGAGAGGGCAGAGCGTGGAGAGAGACAAATTGTATATGTATATCTATATCTATCCAAATATATGTGTATATGTGTAACTGATATACATATGTATTTGTGTATCTGACAAGCGAAATTGGGAGAGGGAGGAGAGAGGTGAGCGAGATCGGAAGAGGGAGAAGAGAGGGCAGAGAATGGAGAGAGGCGAATTGTATATCTATATCTATTGAATTGAATATGTATATTGGCAAGAGATTCCACAGAAAAAGGAGGGAGAAAATAACAACAAAACTCTAAATATTGCTGAAAATATAATTTTTTTTTCAAACTATAGTGGTATAATGTAAATATTTGCGTTGTTACGTAATTTACTCTTTTTAAATTTGTTATTACTTATTTCCATCAATCTTGGATGGAGCCAAAGATTGATTATTTTTTGGCTTTGGAGTATGATGGAATAAAGCAAAATGGCTCTATAAACTATCTGCGCTTCTTTCATTTGTGAAGTAGCAATTAGTCAATGCAACTTTCGACGCTCCTCATGGGTCATCTGAAAACAGCCGCTTTATGTTTTTAAACA
>JAPFFP010000002.1:15959908-15973859 GCA_026153255.1 Solanum medicagineum
CTGCGTACATCCGACCCCCCTCACCCCGCAATGAGCGGGAGCCTTTTGAGGCACTGGGGTATGTTGTTGTTGTTGTAAATTTGTTATTACTATAATGATGTTAGATGAATAGTGAAGATTATATTCTTGGTGCCAACTAAAGATATTTTTCAGATATTTAATTTGTACAAATCCTGAACTACTGTATTTGGATTAAACACACATAAACACGATTTCTTTTTTAATAAAGTAAGTAATCTTGTTTTGAAGATATTATTGTTGTAAAAATATCCATTGACAAAAAGTGGATTAATATATTTCCCAGCCTGGTACTTTTCAGTTGGTTTATAGAATAATGGATGCACTTTTTCAATATATTATCATTAATTAGTTTGAAATATTTTATTATTATAACTATAATATTAAACTTGGTTAAGTACAAAATGGATCCAAAAGTGAAAGATTTTCACATGGTCAAGATGCACTTTATTAGGCTGGCAAAAGTCACAAATCACTAATTAGTTGATTATATATATAGGTGAAAATTAACAAAAGATATTATCAATAAATATATTTTTTAAATTATTAGTAACATTTTAAAAATGGATTGATATCAAGCCTTGAGCATGTTGGGAGATTAGGCGTCAATTGAAAGAATTGCTCGAAAACTTGACAAAAGAGTGAAAAAAGCTCGGCTTTCTTGCTCGACGAACCAACTTCAGACTTTGATTCGTCCTTCGCAAAGAAGGGACGAGTCGATTTCTCTTTCCGTCTTTTGATAGCATAACAAATAGATTCAAATCGACAAACCACTAAAAGAGTGAGAAAAAGGGGGCAAAATATACATTAGGTCATGTACAAGGAAAGTACAAGTATAGTACCGTACCTTCGTAGTCCCTCAACCTTTAACACATCTCGATCAACAAAAACTCACTAGATTTGCACGTCTATCGAGGCACCATACTAACTCACTCGATTTGCACCTATACCGGGGCAACATTCTAATTTACTTGATTTGCGCGTTTACAGGGGCACTATACTGACCGATTTGCACGTATACCGGGGTAATATACTAACTCACTCGATTTGCATATCTACTGGGAACACCATACTGACTTTTCTACTTTCATACGTTTATTTAATTTGATTTTTCCTTTTTAGTGAATAATTGTATATTATATTGTTTCATTAAATAAAATTATGAAACTAATTCAACTTATTAAAAAAAAAAGAGAACATAAATCAAAATTAGATGGTAATAGTAAAATGGTGAAAGATAGAATCTCACATGCAAATTAACATAAAGGACAATCTTGGATTTTTGTAATTACACATTTAACTATATGATCCGATCAAGAAGATATATCATATATTATATTGTATAATAATAATAAGCAAGCTAAGAGGAAAAAAAAAATAATACATTACTAATGTTTTGTCATTGCATACGTGTCAAAAAGTACAATATTTTAATAATATTCAAAACTTCAAATGATTTTGTCTTGTCATGGTCTCATGGACAAAAATATTAATACGAGGCATATTTTGAAGAAAAATTTCAAATGAGTCTAATTTAACGTTAACAACTACAACTCTCGATGTGAAGATAATAGCCAAATTCAAACAATTAGTTGTCTTACTTAACGTTTGATCATAAATTTAATTTTGTTTTTTTATAAGAAAAAGAGTTTTTGAAGCTGTATTAAAAAAATAATCTTTATAACTTAAAATTATATTTGAATATGTATTTTTATTTTCAATAAAAATATAATCCCTAGATTATAAACTTCGTATGCTGAATTTTGAACTCTTAAACCACAGTTTCGACCTCTAATATTGTGTTTATACTTTATGTGTGCAGTATAACTTTCTATTAAGGGATGATTAAGTGAACACTTTAGTCAGTGTGGAGCCAGATTTTTACTAAATGTATTCGAAATCTGAAGAAGTCAACATACTAATTAGATGTCGGGGGACGATTCAATATCTACTATACACACATATATAATACTTTTAATAATGCATAAATATATAATGTCTCGCTAACAAAAATTCAGACGACCTATCTGATTTTGACTTTGTCCTTGCTCAATCCCTTGTAGATCCGTCCCGACTACACTCAGGATCAAAGATGAGCTACATTTGAAGAGGTGAATATACTAATTAGATGTCGAATGGACGATTCAACAACTACTATACACATAAATAACACATTTTGAATGTATAAATAATATAATATCTCGCTAAAGAAAATTTAGATGATTAACTCCTTTTAACTCTGTCCCGACTCAACTCTATCTAGATCTGCCCCTGACTACACTCGGGACCAAAGGTGGGCTACATCAAAAAAGATAAAAGGATATGAACATTATTTAAAGTTTTAAATAGGTAACACATGCCAAAAACATCCATAATTTCCCTTTCTCTCTATATAATATATTTGCCCACCTCCAAACATAAATATCATCTTTTTGTTCTCTCATTTTCTCAACTTATTATTAACAATTAATCAAATCCTCCTTTATCAATCTCCTTTTTTCTTTGTTCTAATTTTCAAATATGAGAGAATATGATCAAATATGTACCATCCCAAGAACAAGCAGCAGTGATTCCTCCAACAACCTAATTGCCATTGCATCAGAGTACCAAAGTACTTCTATCATTCATCGCAATTCGAATTACTCGCATAATTCTCCTAATGTTCATCGGAATAATCGCGACAGAGTCAAAGTCAAAATCAACTTTAATTTCGAATTTCTCAAATTTCTTCTTCTCAAAATTATTTCCCTTCGCACTATACTTCCGACATGCCCTACGTGGCTTAAATATTTCCCAACGACATATCTTACACATTATAACTCATGTCGGAAAGTCACCGGAACTTTGTTCGGTTACCGGAGAGGCCACGTCAGCTTCGCGGTCCAAAATAATTCCACGTCATCAGAACCAAGCCTTTTGATTGAATTGGCGATGTCAACAACCACCTTAGTCAGAGACATGTCATCGCCACTTGTCCGTATCGCGCTCAAATGCGAAAAAGGGCCACGTGGCAACAAACAAGTGAAGCTCTTCCGAGAACCTAGGTGGGACATGTATTGTAACGGAAGGAAGTGTGGGCACGCGCTTTTGCGTGCCTGCACGGACTTTGACCGACACGTGTTGCACACTGTGCGGAATGTGTCGGTCGGGGCAGGGGTTATTCCGGTGGTGGGTGATGGTCGGACGGGGAGCGAGTTGGACGGTGAGTTAGTGTATATGAGGGCTAATTTTGAACGAGTCGTAGGGAATCGTGACTCGGAAGCTTTTTATATGATGAATCTTGATGGAAATGGAGGACATGAGCTTAGTATATTTCTTATTAGGACTTGACAAAAAACATGAAAAGAAAAAAAAATCAAATCTATTTTTGTTTCACTATGTGTGATTTTATTTGCTTAATAAATTCAACTCACCTTGATGTTTGTCGTAAAATAAAACCTTGAACATTCTTATTATTGTATCACATCTTTTTGGTTCAATTCAGCATCGGTACCCCACTCACTTCAAACATCGTCACTTATGAAAGAGTAAGTTATATAAGTAGGCAAACATATGATATGTATATATATTATTCTGCTATAGTTTAAAAAAATAATAATTTATAGCTATAATTAGGTTTTGTTGTTGTTTACTCTCTCCTCTCTTTCTCTCTCTTGTTTCTCTCTCCTCTTTATCTGCAATCTCTAGCCAGATATATAAATATATATGTATACTAGTTGCATATATACAATTATTTGACAGATATACATATACAATTTGTCTCTCTCCACTTTCGGTCACCTCTCTCCCCCCTCTCTCGATATCGCTTACCTCTCTCCTCCCTCTCCCAATCTCACTTGCCAGATATATAAATAGATATGTATATCAGTTATACATATACAATTATTTAACAGATATACACATACAATTTGACAGTAAGACATATATAATTCACCTCTCTCGATTTCGCTCGCCTCTATGTAACTACGAATCGTAATATTAGCAAATTATAGCTATTTTTTACCTCAAGATATTTCAAATGTTTGCTCTAAATTCTCCTATAATGCATTATTGTTAGGAGGACAAAGGTCTACTTTTCCATGTGGTTTTGACTTTGCACTATTTATATATGACTTGCTATCCACCATTTTGCCGGTTCTTCCTCACTATTTGTTCTCAACATTTTTTAATGGATATTGATCTTGAACATAAATAATAATATTTAGAATAAATTTCATAAAGACATAATGTATATATAATATATTTGACAAATTAAATGGTCGAAATGTACACACGTAAGTTTTTTTCTTTTTCACTATATATAATATAATGATGTAAGATTCATGAGAAGATTATATTCTTGTTGCCAACTAGAGATATTTATACTAATCCTGAACTACTGCATTTGGATTAAACACGTCAACAACAGGTTGATATTATTTTATAAGTAATCAAGATATATATTTTACTCAAAAAGGTTGATATTAATTTATACGATTTTTGTCCCAAATAGCGAAATAATATTTACCGATCACTTCCTCAATCACATGCATTCCTTTTGGTAATCACTTTATTCTAGTCGATCTAAGTATTGATGTTTTTTTTATGGATTGCATTTCAAGTATTTCTAATAAACACTCGCTATCATGAAGTCTAAAATTATACAAGCAAAATTTCACGATAATATCGTAGAGTTTTATATTTTTTATAGTCTCTAAATTGGAACTCCATCACAGTTGCCATTTTATACTTACTGGTCATTTCTTCAATCACATTTCTAAAAAAACACTCGCTATTACGAAGTGTAAAGTTATACATATGAAATTTCACGATAATATCGTGGAGTTCTAAATTTTTATCGTCTCTAAATTGAAACTCCATCACAGTTGCCATTTTTCAAATCATAAGGTCTAAAAAAATGGCTATTTTTATGATGGGAAACTTACATAGATATACTAAATTAAGAAAATATTTACCATTTATAACAATAAAAAATTATTTTCACTAAATAGTTATAATATATTTATACTGAATGCATGATGCACATTTAATACAAGTGCAATATTGATATATACATTGCTATAAATGGTAATAAATAAAAATTATAGCTAAAATTAATAATTATTTATTAAAATGGATCTACTCAACTAATTTTTTTTTTTTAAATGAATTTCACCATCTGGTTAAAAAGCCTACTGGGCTTCCCTTAAATTTCCGGTTCACTGAAAGAGGCCCAAGAGGGTTTAAGGAACTCCATTGTTACAGTGAATGGAAGCTTCAGGGTTTAAGCAGAGAGAGCGAGAGCGAGAGAGAGAGAGAGAGAGAGAGGAGAGAAGAGTGTGTGTGTGAGAGAGAGAGAGAGCGGGAGAGCGAGAGAGAGATGGGAGGAGGAGGACGAGCAGCGAAAGTATGGTTAGGGCAAATGGGTTTCACGAAAAGTGGTGGAAACATCAATTGGTTTCCAGGGCATATGGCTGCAGCTACTCGTGCTATTCGCCAACGTCTCAAACTTTGTGATCTCGTAATTGAAGTTCGTGATGCTCGTGTATGTTTATTGTTTCTTCTCCAAAAATCCATAAAATTGATAATTTATTTTGATGAATTCTGCTCTTATTGAGTCCAATTATTCTGTGCAGCTACCGTTGTCGTCGGCGAATGAAGACTTGCAGCCGATGCTTTCTGGGAAAAGACGTGTAATTGCTCTCAATAAGCAGGATTTGGCCAACCGCAACCTTATGCATGTATGAATTTCTAACAATCCTCTTCAAGTAGTAAAATGATAGTAATTACTTCTTTTCAAAGTTTAGCATATTTTGTACTTTTTTGTAGCTTATCTCATAAATAGCTAAAAGAAGCTATGAGGGAGCTTAGATTAATTTGTTTTTTTAATATAGATGTGGTGTTCGGGCTAACTTGTGTGTATATTGATCAATTCTATGTGTACTTACTGCTTTCTAAAGAAATTACATAGCGTGTTTGCCTATTTGAGTCTAAGGCGTCAGGGTTCTCAATCCACTTCATTTGACTGTTAGTATTAGGAGACACCCTTGGGGCTTGGGTGTCTATTGCTTCTAGTCCTTTTCACCTTGAGAATATGACGATGGTATTCTAAGGGGGGAAAAGATAAGCTTCCCTTACTGAAATGAGCATCTTGATCAAGTTAAATTGTTTTAATGAAGTTCAAAGATGTGCAACATTTGCTACTCGAATATTGAGGGTCTACCAAGAATAAATAGAATC
The DNA here is from genome assembly GCA_026153255.1 of Solanum medicagineum. NCBI lineage: Eukaryota > Viridiplantae > Streptophyta > Magnoliopsida > Solanales > Solanaceae > Solanum > Solanum medicagineum. Next base: position 15,966,146 of record JAPFFP010000002.1, read on the forward strand.
CTAAAGTTTGCATCTTTTGTTCATGTTTGTATTAACATATGCATGTCTATTAGCGAATGCAATAGAACTTTTGTTTACCTTATGAGATACAGGGCGAAGACAATGCAGTACTGTTAGTCGAAGAGTCCCACATCGGATGGAAAAAAGATGTGTGGTCTCTTTATATGGTTTTGCACAATTCTTCTTTAATGAGTTGACTTCTAGGATTGAGTTTGACTGGAAGTCCATTTCGTGACCAGATAGTGTAGCAGAATCAGTGTTTGCTCTACGGTCAAGAAGTGGTGTGCAGTCAAATTCCACCCTAGGAGCTTCTTTTTTCTTCTGACGTGAGATTAATCTAATTCAACTCCAGAAGTCCGTCACTCTCTAAACAACATCTTTTTTCATTTATCTTATTTGTTCTGTATTGTTATTTTTTTCTCAATTCGATTTTCCATATTGAGCATGACTCAACCCAAATTCGTGTTAAGAGTGTCTCGCATTGGAAGTCAAATATTTCTTATCAAAGATGACTTTATACTCGAGGTTTGTACCTTAAATCCTAGATTAAGAATGAAGGAGAACATAATACTCCATCAAAACCCTTAAGGTTCCTGTCACTTTTCTATGCAAGTTAGTGGCACACATGGTAATTAATTTAAAATTTACTTTCTATACACTGACAATATAAACGGTAGCAAGTTTTTATGCTATTGGGCCACTTAAAAGGTAAAGGTAGCAAGTTTTTATGCTATTGGGCCACTTAAAAGGTAAAGTCAATTTTATGTTTTCTCTAACAATGTCTTAGTTTTTACTTAGAATCTCAAAGCTGAATAGTCTAATGTATGTGTAGCATCTGTTGTGTTACTAGTTAGTTCTTTCATGGAATTGTCATTTGCATTGAATATGTCAACTGTGCTATTAGAATGCAATTATTTTGACATTATTTATTTTATCAACTTTGAAACTTTGGCTTGTTTGAGGAAAAACTTGTAGGAATTATATGAATCTACAAGCTACTTGGTATTTGCTTTTCAAATTTTAGTTGGTGAAACTTCTTTTTTCATTCCATGCAGAGGTGGATTAGTTATTTCAATTCACGTAAACAAGAGTGCCTCCCAATAAATGCACACAGTAGAAGTTCTGTACATAAGGTTAGTCATCCTTTATTCCATGTTCTTATTTTGCTGAAAACTCATGATTCATACCATTGGTATGAGTAAACATGTAAAAGACGGAGGCGTAGTTACCTATTAACTCTTTTCTCGTAATAATAATAAGAAATGCAGATTACGATCAATACATTAGATCTTCTCGTATAAGCATTTAAAGCATGTGTTCCATATTCAAACATCTAGTTAATTGGATCTTGGATCAAGAAATTTGAATTTTTTATAGGTTGCCAATCTCTTCTGAGAGTTTTTAATCCAATTTCTATGATTCATATTCCAAAGCTTCTTGATCTGGTTGAGTTCAAACTGAAGGAGGTTATTACAAGGGAACCGACTCTCCTTGTCATGGTGTTGGGTGTTCCTAATGTTGGCAAATCGGCTTTAATCAACTCCATCCATCAAATTGCATTATCTCGATTTCCAGGTGAGGCTTGTTTTTGATGGTGATTCTTTTTGGTGTTGTTATAGGAAGCTGATAGTGGCTATGTTTTTTAGTTTACTTCCTATTGATGGTTATGATCTTAGTGCAGGAGAAGACGAAGAGGGCTAGAGTGGGGCCTCTCCCTGGTGTTACTCAAGATATTGCTGGATTCAAGGTTAGAAATATTCAACAACATAGGTGGTCAGATTATGCAGTTGTTGCTTGTTTCTTAATGGCTATAGTTCTATTGCCCTCGTATTGTAGAAACTGTAGAAGGAAAGGTGTGCTCTTGTCTTGCTTATTCTTACTGATGCTAAAAGTCTATTGCATACAGATTGCACATCGACCTAGCGTCTATGTGCTGGACTCTCCAGGAGTGTTGGTTCCAAGTATTCCAGACATAGAAACGGGGCTAAAGCTGGCTCTTGCAGGTGTGTATCTTATTGAACCGTAGATTATAAAACTGGATATATGATTAGATTTTGGGGCCTGCAAATGGTTAATTTTGGAAAGACAACTAGTCGCTTCTGGCAAAGTTTCTGGAAGGCTGGTCACAGTCACCACATGGAGAGATCCATATGCCTATGAAGATTCTTATGCCCTGAGAGAAAGGCTATTTCCTAACAAATCATTATTTATTTACTTGGAACTAATTGTGTTGCATTGCTCGATAGACATGGTTACTGTCTTCTCTGTCCTCTGCATAATCTCCTCCCTTCCCTCCGGGAACTGGCTAATAGCTCTCAAAGTACAAGTAAACAAAACAAATGATTACATAAAGTTCTTTTGTGGTTTTACATTTCTCAATTAGATGCATTATAGAAGCTCCAGTAAGGTTTAGTTGGTCCATCCGCTGTTTTAAGCTGATTGATCTCAAATATTTCGTGCCGCAGAATAAAAACACACTCATGTAATGTTACTTATCAAATAGTAAAACAAATGACTAATTAAGAACCTCAGAGTCTGTAATTTGCAGTTGATCGGAGAAACAAACTATTATAGGAAAGTGCAACGTGTTACCTATTTCAAGCAGGATCCATGACTACCTTTAGTAATTTATTCATGTCCAATATTTATAGCAATTCCTGTTTGCATATATGCTTAAGCAGGATCTGTGAAAGATGCTGTAGTTGGTGAAGAGCGAATTGCTCAATACCTATTAGCAGTTTTAAACACCCGAGGCACTCCTCTTCAGTGGAAGCACTTGGTTGACAGGGAAACTAAGGACCCTCACCTTGAGTTGGAAAAGAAACCTGAATGTATTATCAAGGATCTTCAAAATAAGGGAAAGAACCCCTTGAACAAATCTAATGCCTACCAAGTTCAGGTGAGAAATGATCTTAGAATTTGGATTCCGTAACAACTCTACTGTATTTTTCCATACCTTCTAATGTATAAAACAGACTTAATCAACTCTGCTGATTAGCCTAGTAAACGCCATCAATCACTGTGTTGTGTTTTCATCCTTTGCTGCTGCCTTTTTTTGGTTGCCATTGTTTTTATGAGGGTCTTTTGTGCACAGGATATGGTTAGTGAAGTCCAACGCACACTTTGCATCACCCTCTCGGAGTTCAGTGGTAGTTTGGAAGATGAATCTGACCTGGAGCTTCTAATAGAGCACCAGTTTGAAGCGTTGCAGAAGGCTCTGAAGATACCTCATAAGGCTTCAGAGGCTCGGATAATGGTATCAAAGAAATTTCTTACTTTATTTAGAACAGGGAAACTAGGTCCTGTCATCCTAGACGACGTTCCTGATGCCTCTGATTCTGTATCTTGATATCATCCTTTGAAAACCTATCAACTGCAACTGAAACCCAAAGTCTGTACCATAATGTATCATCAATTCTCTTGGTATCTCATTCTTTGCTCGAAAATTTCGCCCCTATATCACTGAACTCAAGTTTTAGTGGTGACATTTTTCCAGAAAATAGCAATAAGCATTGCTGCATGCTACATTTTCAAGTTCACTTTTTAAATTTGCGATAAAAAAAACATCTGTTTTATGACTTCTACATATTAAAATAAGCTAATACAAGGTTGGGCTGTGTTCCTCAATCATCCATTCTGAACAAAATTGATTTGGGTACCATGCATAAGAAAAAATAAGTAAAACTTAGGTGAAGGGGTTGTAAAAAATGGAAATTGTACAAATAATTAACTGGAAAAGCCTTCACTTATTTGCTTCAATAAACTCTCTATATTCTCTCTTCATTTTAACACCTGATACCGTCCTGCATATACACAAAAAAAGTTGAATTAGCACGAGTTTATGTCGAGCTGATTATGAATTGGTATATAAGGAGTGGTGTAAAAAACAGGTAACTAGGACAGTGGATAGAGGCAAAATGATAATTTGCACGTAAAAGGTTCAATCAACAATAGTGCTAAGTGCTTGCATAACATAAGGAAGAATGTAAGGCTCCATTGGGTTGGTTATAAAACATTCTTAGCAAATTTTATGGAAAATAGATTAACAGATAATACTCATCCCCCAAATCATATTCAGGTGGTGTTTGGTTGGAACTTGGACATGAATATTTATACTGTCATAGACCGGAGAATAGCAGAGGTGAAATTTGTCATCTTCGAGGAACAATCAGGCAAGAAAACGAGCAATATATTAGTGTTTGCCATGTAACAACTAACAAGTATAGGACAGCCAAAAAGAGAGGCTTAGTCAAAGATGGTATCTTCCTAAGATATATCAACATCACAGAAATAAGAATTTTGAGGTAACATAAGGAAATCGATTTAGGACAATGAAAAATAAAGAGTGAAGCTGCAAGAATTTGCATTGCTGATGAAATCAAGTTCATAGGACTTGAGCAATGACTAGCTCGACTTATTTTACTACTCTGAAAGTTCATTAAGATGGAACTTGTGTAACAAATAAGAGAAGAAGACAGCTATTTAGGTCATCAAGAATATAGAAATTAAGCAGCTTATTCTTTTGGGGTTTGGGGGGGGGGGGGGAAGGGGGGACCAGCAGTCAAATGTGACCAACCTGAGCATTTCCTTATTCTTGAAAAACTGTACACATGGAGTACCCATAATGCCAGCTGCCTCAGCAATCTCTGGATCTTCAGTAATATCAATTTCAACAAAGTGGACATCCTTGTCAAATTCATCTATGACCTATTGCACAAGCACAACTGAACAGATTAGTTGTATGCACTACAAAAGCCAGTACTCAACAGCATAGCAGCCAATCGAATCAACTATTACCGAGTAGAAGTAAGAGAAAATGCAAGTCATTTGAAGGACAAAGCTCTTAGACAATCTTTATCGGAGGTTCTTTAAGGTTCATTTCAAGATTTGTGTAACCTCATCGAGATCATAGATTTCAAGTCCCCAGCTTTCTTCAAAATTAAATTATATTGAAAGAGAACCTTTTAAGGCAAATTGCCACATAGTACGTTGACAGTACTCCGCTCCAAATAATTGAAAGGACACGTAAAAGTTAAACATCTTCAGTCAGATTTCTATAAAAAAAGAGTTGCATACCTTGGTAAGAATTGGTTTCAAGGTCCTACATGGGCCACATGTTGGTGATGTATACAGTACACACATAAGTCTTGGGCTCTCATGGTACAATTTCCGTAATGCATACTGAGAAGGAAAACAGAATAAATGTTAACAGAAAGGGATGCAGACTAAGGTAAACAGCCATTCAAACATAACAATCAGGAATATCTAAGCTTCCTAGATCTCATACCTGGCCCTTGTGCTTAGTAAGTGTTACATCAAAACCTTCTTGTACATCTTTCTCAGAGAGTTCCTTCTTAACTTCTTCAGTAGCGGGCTGATGAGATAAAAGGTTCAGGAAGATTCATTAGATAATGAACTATTGGTCTAGGCATACTGGACAATAGCTAAAATTCTAAGAATAGTTATACAGTGAAAAAAAGTAGAAGGTTCTAATAGAGAAGTAAAGAAGCCCCTTGCTTGGTGTAACCCTGTTTACTTCAGATAACCCATAAAGTACTACAGCTGTAGTTTTATTTTTGATAAGGTAAAGATAGAGTACTGCAAATAAATTACTCATCCTTATACTATATAATATCACCAAAAACTCGGGAAAGAAACAGAAGATAATGCAGCACTGCCGAGCATCCATAAATTAATCAACTATTAGAATGTATTTCTTTCTAGTTTTCTGTTTCCCGATGAAAAAAGTAAGATTGACTGGGTAATTCAAGAGACAACCTTAAATGCATCTCTTCGATGTTTCAGAAAGCATAAAAGTTTCTTTGTTACCACCTTGACGGAATTCTTTCAATCAAGATAAAATTTATAAAGATAAAAAACTGTTCGTACAATATCTGTCATAGATGATACAACAACCCATAAGTAATAATGTTCTAATTGTTGTCATATATGGTCAATGACATTCAGAGATCATCAAGTGTAGACAACTTAATCTGGGTCTGCAGATAGCTTTGCATAGATACTCTAACATCCTACATAAGTACCCTTACACATTTTTGAAAGCATTAAATTAGATCACCAGGATACCAAGCACTACCAGATAATAACGTGCAAATATTTTCTACCAAGACTAATACTTGCATTTCATGGGGATATGAAGGCTATGAAATTTACAAATACCTACCATTAAGAAAATGCAAAGATTAGATGTAAGTCAACAACATTTAGGAGCTGGGTTAAAACCACTTGAGGGCATGACAATATACATGTATCAAATGACTTGTAAAGAAAATATAAAGGAGTCAAGATCGCAAATCAGTTCTTTTCGAAGTCAAATACCTGGTGGAATTCAAGAAGAAGATTTTTGCTAGTCAGATATCTCTCCACTGATAGAGCAGCTACACATCCCGAGCCAGCTGCAGTGACGGCTTGCCTCCATTCATGATCCTACATACCAAGAACATGTCATGGTGGTATTTGGAAGTATCTCACTATAAGAAGTTGCAAAGACAAATGCAAATGCAAATAACAAGACGATAAGAAGCTGCAAATACAAATGCAAATCACATGATTAGAAGCTGCAAAGACAATGCAGATAACAAGATGATCAGAAATTGCATTTGGATTTCCTTTATCCAGGTAACCTAAGAATTCCCAAAGAGAAAGTCTGATGAATGGCATCACATTATATTTTCATTGGATGGCTCCCTTCTTTCATTGCAATAGCTTAAAAATTAAGTTTATAAACGAGAAGACAACCATTTCCTCATTTCACACCTGTTCCTGCTAAAGAGGAACTTATTCGAACCTTTTCTTGAGAACTTAGTTCAAATGTCTCAGTGACCAGGTTAGAGTCATGTTGTTCATTCACACATGATACATCTAAAGGGGCCATGCACAATTAACCTCAACGTCCTCAGGTGTGAAGTTACACTATGAGTACAACAATTGTTGAAAAAAAAAGGAAAAAGCTCAGCAGAACTGAAATAATAAACTGCTGCAAGTACCTGCACATCTCCAGCTGCAAATACACCTTCCACAGATGTGTTTGCTGTTCCCTCCTTGACCAATATGTAGCCTGAGCTATCAAGTTCAACTTGGCCTACCAACAGTTGACTATTTGGTGAATGACCTATGCCATAAAACAAGCCTTTTGCCTCCAGCACAGATTCTTCTTGAGTATCAACTTTTCTGATCAAAATTCCTGACATCTGTCCTTTTGTGTTGCCGACGACATCCACAGTCTCAGTGTTGAAATGCACAGTGATGTTTGGATTGTTGAAAACTCTGAAACATTCCCCATAATCAACCTGTTAAACAAACATTTCAGGGAGTTGAAACTTGAAATATATAGATCATTAGTAATTCAATCCGCTTCAAAGAATGAGGTTACAGAAATAGGTATATCAGAAGTAGAATAAAAGTGGCAATAGATTTAAACTAGGCAAGAGTCAAAAGTGAAAATGACCAGCAACAAACCAATCAAGAAACACTGGATTATTTATCAAAGCACTCATCCGGAGGATACACCTACTTCTGTTAATCACTTAACGTGACTTGGAGGTGCATCCTGAACTCAAATCATGATGATACTGTAATATGGAGAGCACATTCACTAGTGTGTTGAACACAATAATGAACCCTTTTATATTGCTATTTATTGCAATGCCTCTAACAAAACTGATAATATGTACTAGAAAGGTGTAATTGAAAA